>VZSV01000107.1:577436-629014 GCA_013398735.1 Nothocercus julius | reverse complement strand
GGGGCCTGTGCGCGCCGCGAGCGCTTGCCCGGCGCGTGCGGGAGCACCTGGGCGGCAGCTTTGGGCAGCCCCATCGCCACGGCCGGGGGTAGCGGCCCGCAAAGCGCGGGGGCTTCCTCGCGGTGCTGGATAGCTCGGGGTCAGCGGGAAGCTGATTCCCAGGGAGGTGGCAGCTGGGCAGATCCGTGTTTTGGGCAGAGTAAGGTGAAAGTCCTGACTGTAACGGCAGGAATCGGCAATACCGGGAGCTCAAAGTTATTTTCGGATTTGAATTGCAAATGCGGTCCTTGAAGCCGGGGAGGCTCTTTGGAAGGGAAGTGCAGCCCCTGGGAAAACTTGTTTCTTCTGACACCTGCCCAAGCAAGTGGGAGATGCCACCACCCGAGAGGTGGCAAATGCTCTTTATATCTTCATATATATCACATTCCTGCCGTCTCTGCACGTGAAGATGTGCATCAACAAGTGTGTGAGCAAGTGTGTAAGCAGAACACTGTTGTCATCAGGTGAATGATTTCCAGCAATGGGAATTCCAGGGCTAGAGAGGTAGTGATTTTTTTGGCAGATCTGTTTGTTTTCTAATACATTCCTTACTGGGACAGCAGTAGAATGGGTTACTGTTTCAGCCGTGGGGGATGCAATTTCCCATTTATTGTTTTAATCTGTAATAAAGTTTCTTGCCTCTAACAGCAGGCAAACTTGCTCAGTAAGCCTTTATTCTCTAGGCTCGTACCAGAAAAGAGACACAGGACCCACTAGATATTCACTGAGCACCTTCATTTCTCTAATACCTGCTTCGTCACGGCAGTTGTGGCATTGATGATCTTTAGTTGTGCTGTGATGCCAGATGTTGATTTATGTTTAAGAGACCAGTATATTTTATTTGGTTTTTATTTTGCAAGTCAATTTTTTTTTCCCCTGCTGTTTTTTCTGTCACTCCAAGTTGCAGCAAGGAAGGGGCTCCCACATCTCAGGCACCCGTGCAGAGCTTGGTTTCCGCTCCTTTGCTCCAGCGCAAGTTTTTAGTGCAATTCTGAGCATTTTGCTCTGAACGCAGTAAGAGATCTCCTGCAATGCAGGGCGAATCCCCTCTAGGACCCCATAGGGACATCTGTATCCCAAATGGCTGGGGATGGAAGCAATACTTAAAAAGAGAGCTCTTACGTTATTGCATAAGTTAGAGTACAAAGAAGAAAGTATTTCATTCCTCAGCCAGCAAGCACTTTTCCTTTTTTTTTTTTTTCCATGTTAATCAATCTATCAATCTAGAAATTCAATCAGTCTAGAAATTGTGGCTAAGATGCCCTTTTCCCTTAGAAGTTCTTCTTTAAACTTGAAGCAACTGAGATTAGGGGGGGGCCGGTTCCCAGGGAAGACAAATCCAGCCTCGCTTTCCGGGGCCCCACGGAGGGCGCAGCGGCACCTGCGGAAGGCAGCGAGCGCGGGCCCCCCGGGCAGGAATCCCTGCTGCTGCGGGAAGCTCGGAGGAAAGCTGCAAAGCCTCGAAATGGAGCATGAGAACTGCCCTTTGCAGCCAAACCAGCTCTGCTTCGACTCAGCGATGAAAGGAAAGGCCGCGCGGTCGATTTGCGTCGGGAAGCGACCGCCTCCGGTTTGGATAACGTCCGCGAGCCGCAGGGGCGGGAAGGGGGCTCCTGGGGTCGCTCGTTGCTTTGCCCCTTTGTGGCAAAGCTTTTTGGAGCTGCCTGGCTGTTTTAGAGCCGGTCACCTGGCCAGCAGTGAATCGCAACCCGCTACAAGTTTAGCAGCCGTCACGTGGGCTTTGTTTGTGTTAGGATTGTGTTAGGATGGGGAGGATGAGGGAACGCGTTGCTGGATACGATAAGCGGCCAAAGCCCTTTGCTTTGCTCCGTCAGAGCAGACTAGGCAAACTTGAAAACGCTTCTCAAATTTCTCTCCAGAAGCATCATTTCTGGAGAGTTAAAAATAGTGAGCAATTTAGTGAAGGCATATATCCAGCCTCAAAATTAGGTTGTGTTTCTTGGCTGCCCGAAAAGTACACTAGCCTTGTGCTCCATTACTCACAATAGTAATGACATAGCCCAAAAAGCTTGGAGATGTCGGATGTTTTGGGACTAATGTTTGCCTCAAAACGAGCTCGGCTGAACTATGGTTGAGGGAAAAGACTGTTTTTTACCTGCATAACTCTCTCTTTAAAACTGTAAGTAGCTTTTTTTTTTTTGGAAATAGCGTATTAATTTAGATCAAATTTCTGTCCGGAACAAAGCCCCGGTTTGTTGAAAGCAGTGAGATAGATTTACCAGTCTGCTAGGGATTTTGGTATACCTGGGAAAACCTCAAGCTTGGAAATGATCTAGTGAAAGCATCTATTTGTTGGATATTCTGTAGATCTCTTCCCTTAAAAGTTTTGTTTTGGAGGAATTGCTTTATATGGAGCTGCTCTTCATCTTGCTCCCGGCTGGCTGGCGTGGGAAGTGCTGGGAGGGAGGAGGAAAATGCAGTCGAAGGACTTTGTATGTTAAGTAATTTGTAGGTGGGAGAATGAAGCCCTTTGAAAGAATCCTCCCTTGGGGAAAATGTTTGGAAAAAAATAGTCTGCCAAGTGGAATGTGGCACGGGGGAAGCAATGCTAAATGGCACCCGCTCCTACACACCGTTTGGATGCCTTTCTTCATAAATCCGGTTATTTTCACTCTGAAAGCAGCTCAGTGGAGGCAGTTTGCAGAAATGTCGTTGTGATCCACTCCCAGAGCATCTCTCTGATAAAAAGCAGCTGCCAGCTGGGCAGAGCAGTTGGGGGGCCAAGACACCCCCCACGTGGCTTTTTTTGTTCTGTGCCTTTACCTGGTGCCCAGAGCCGTCGTGTTCCCCCTGCTCTGTGCACTGCTGCTGCAAGCTGCTCCACGCACCCTGCTGCAAATAGCCTAAAAACAGACCCGCAGATCCCCCTCCTGGGACTCTTTCGCTGCCTGAGGCCCCTTCCCCCTTCATTTTGGTCGTGTTAATTGAACCAAAAGGAGCAGGATCAGCTTACATCACCCCGTGACTCCCAGTGGTTGATCAGAAAGAAAAGGCTGGCCCAGCAAATGCCTTAAAATGCCCCCGAAATCCTGCAGAGGTCAGCCGGATGCCTTTATTTTTTATCCTGCCCTTTGACCACAGCGGCTGCAACCCAACTTCTTAGGGCCATCTGACATCTGGGCGGCTGAGGTCCAGGTTGTCCGTGTCAAGGGTGGTAGGTCCAGGGAAAAGAGGTCTGGGTCAGAGCTAGCTAGAGCCTCCTGTGCGCGCAGCAAGGGCAGCGTCGTCAGCTGAGATGAGGCCCCCGAAAAGGGTTTGCTGAAGCGCCGTGTCCCAAATTCCTCCTGCTCGGGGTTACTTTTATATTCCAGTCCCCTGGGTGTGATTCAGCAGAAGTAACTGCCTCCGGAAATAACCTTTTCCCTGCCAAAGAGAAGTCCCAGCAATCAAGCACTTTCTTTCTCCTCTGTTTTAAGGATTTTTTTCCAGGTGTTTCTTGTCCATCCAGTCTCGGAGCCGTCAGCTCCATCCTGCCTCCTTGGGGCTCTTAGAAGATCTCCGTTAGAGGTTCTAAATTTTTAGTGCATTTGCAGACGAACAACCTTTAATTCTTAATTGAAGCAGTTGGGTTTCGGAGCGGGGGCTTTTAGGAGACTTCCTGGCTGGCAGTAACAAAATTGGGGTCCTTTTTTGCAGGTGATGCTGACAGGAATCAAGGGCTCAGGCCATACCTCTCGCCATCAGCAGAAGCCCTGCCCGCCGAGTCCCGTCGTGCTAAGAGAGACTTCAACCCCATTAGTCACTGGCCTCACCAGAGCGCAAAGCAGACCCAGGAAGAGCCTTCAGCCAGCTCTCTAGGACAGATCAAATTTAACCCCACAGTGGGACACATTGTGATTAACGAGCACAAAGATGTCACGTTCAATTGCTCCATTAAAGTGCCTCATTTGCTGGTCAGGCCAGACACCCCTGGCATTTCCTTGTGGAAGGATGGGCGCGAACTGCACACGCTGGACCGCATTGCCACCAGCCACTTTGAGATCTCTGATGAGGAGGAGGTAGCGATGACCTCTGCCTTCAGGTAACTGGTGCAGACCTTCTCGTGCAAGTGGGAAGGACAGGCCCTTCTGGACCCCTGAGTGCTGGGTATGGGGAGAGGCTGGAGGGCAGAGAGGTAGCAAGGGTAGGAGGTTGGGACTGGGATTGTAGGAAACTGCTTTGGGTAGAGGAGGACTGAAGTTTGCTGTCACTGAATATCCACAGCTTAGCCCTTCTTAGGTGCTCTCCTTAGTGAATGGTGGAGGAAAGGAAACTGCTATACTTCATTGACTGAGCTCTGCCCATCCTGCCCATTTGCAATTAAAGGCTGTGCCAGCAGAGCTGTCAGGAGCAAAATAATCTTCATTCTGACCCTCCATAGTCCTCGAAGCCTAGTTTTGGAAACCCAGCTTTTGTTCAATGGGTTCAACTCAGTTGAACAAAAACAAAACCCAGTTTGGTTCAATGTTCTGCGTTAGCTGGTGCTGATTTAAACCCACCTGCAACTTGACAGTATTGCTGTGTCTTCCTGTGGAAGCTTTTTGCAGGACCAGTCTCCCTGTTAAAGCCCTTATATGGTCTTTCTTCTCTCTTGTAGTATCCGTGCTGCCCAGCGCTCAGATAACGGCTCCTACGTCTGCAAGCTGAACATCTCTAATGTGGAGATTGTATCTGATCCAATCTTCGTGCAGCTAGAAGGTGAGCTGGAAGAGAGCAAGTCCAAAAGTGTTGGAACTGTGAGATCTGCTTAGATCTCTCTGAGGGGCAGCCCCAGGGGCTGTGAATTCGGAGCTGCTAGTTATCCACTAGCAATGCAGAGTATTGGATAGGAAAGGGCTTATTGCCAGAGGTGGGGGCAACACCAGGAGGGAAAGTTTGGGGGCTGTTTTTACAGATATTGCCCACACGCATGACGCTGTGATCTCTGAATCTCTTGCTTCACTGCTTGTATCCGGACAGGGCTCCCACACTTCATTCGTCAGCCTGAGAAGCTGAATGTCACCAAGAACAGCCCTTTCAACCTCACATGTCAAGCCGTGGGCCCACCAGAGCCTGTGGAGATCTACTGGTTTCGAAACAACATCCAAGTCAATGCAAAGCCTCACATCTCTCCATCAGTGCTGACTGTTCCAGGTAAGCCTGGTAGCATCTTTGCATGCTGGGGAGGCCTCTGCATGGCCTTCAGAAAGGGAAGGGCAGGAACATGTCTGGCACCATCAGTTGCTTGGCTGGAAGGCTGTGATCTTGTGTCGTCAAGGGCTGAGTTAATGTTGTGGGGCTGTGGTGGCCCACGGCAGACTTCCACAGGGGCAGATGCAAGGCTTGCCAGCCAATATGTTGTCCAGGAGGCACAGGATAAAAAGCATGTTCAATGAGCTCACAGAGCGTTTGTGTAGGTGCTGAACACCTTTGCTGCACGAATAGCTTGGCATTTGGGCATCTGTTTGAGTACCTGCATGCTGTAGTCATGAATTTAGTTTAGAGCCCTGCAGTTCACATAGCATCTGCTCCTGGAAGTTGGGGCAGCAAAAGGAACACACCGGGGGAATGCAAAGGAGACCAGAGTCCAGTCTTTTGTGGGAGCCCGTTCCCTGCTCTGGCTGTAGTCACTTCCATCCTCTGAAGGCTTTTCCCCACCTGCAACAGGGACCCAGAGAGACTGTGGGATCTCCATCCTTGGAGGTAGTCATAGCTTGACTGGTCCATGAGAAACCTGATCTAACTTAGAAGCTGGATCTAACTTTGAAGATGTCTCTGCATTGAGTAGGGGTTTGGAATACTGACAGTCAGAGATCTCTTCCTCTCCACTGAGTTCCATCTCCTGAGCTTCTTCTCCACTGCTAAACCACATAGCTAAACTGCCACTGCCCCTCTCCATCCTCACTAGTGAGAGCATGGCTCTGCCCGGCAGAAATCTGTGCTGCTCACTCGGCAGCCTTGGGGACTGCTCTGTCAGAGGTGATCTGGGAGCAGCAACCCCCATGCAGCTGCCTTTGGCTGCAGGAATTTGTTCCCCAGGAGAAGGGCACACAAACTCTGTTCTACTCAACTTGCATATTTTTCCTGTAGCCAAGCCACCCAGTACCTTGCAGCTATTGGGGGCTATTTTACTGGTTGTCTGCTCTTTTGTCTCTGGGAGGCAGCTATTGGGGGCTATTTTACTGGTTATCTGCTCTTTTGTCTCTGTGTTGGCCCCTGCATCGTGTCTCCATGCCACCTTGGTGGAGCACAGGGAGAAGAGTCCTCCACTGCAACATAAATTCTAGTGTGATTTTGCTGCAGATGTAGAAATGAGGCAGAATTTCTTGATTTGCTCTCTAAAGGGGGCCGGTAGCTTATTAGCAGCTAGACTATAACTGACTTATCTTGGCTTCCAAAGACAGACTTTAAAAGACAGTGAAAGCCGGAAGAAATGACTCACTCTGCTTGGATTTTCTTGCATCTGGTTGGTAAATGTTAGGTTGGGTCATTTGTATAGTCTCCCTCCTGGTCCAGGAGTCCCATAGAACTCAGAGACTGCTGCTTTTTTGAGCAGCAAATTTCTTCGTGTTGCAGTTACAGGAAGGCATTTCACTGAAATCAACCTAGATAAAGTTGTTTTTAATTCCCCTAGTAACAGGTTCTTGCTACAGGATTATATCCTGATGCTAATAGAGCTGGTATCCAAATATCCTTGATTTCTCCCCAGGCTTGGATTGGACCACAATGAATGGGTTCACTCCAGTTCTGCAGCTACAGGGGACTCTTTTCCTTCCATTGGAGAGGAAAAGGCTGTAAAATGAAGACCTGGATATTACCCAAACAGCAATGGGATGTGCTGGCCTAGTGGAACAGGCTGATAGATCCTCTCCCTTCCCCTTTTCCATCCAGTGAGTCACACTCTCACCTTTTGCAGCCAACCTCCCAAACAACTGCCGTACGCCTGGCTAAATAGTCTGGAGACGCAGGTGGCTGATTTTGTGCACTTTAACGGAGATCTTTGTGCATTTTGATCTTTGTGCGTGTAGATCTTTGACCTGAATGAAAACTTCTGTGAACGTCACGCACAATTTGAACTTTTCTTGGGGAAGGCTGCGGAGGAATGAATGCTCATAGGTACAGCTCCCTGTGCGCCCTGGAGAGGAGCTCTGCGCTTGCAGAAGAGCCCTTTGCCCAAGACTGAAGTCTTGAGCAGTGTGGCTTGCTGGGGTCATCTCACACAGGCCCTGCTTAGGGCTGCGTGACTCTAGGGATAACAAGCAGAAATCTGTACTTGGGTATTTCCAGTAACCCCACAAGTAGTCTGATCAGCAGGGAGATTTGAGCAATCTTCGAAAAGTATTAAGTCATTTGGTTGAAGCCATGGTGGTGGGCTCTTCTGCTTTCTGTCTTTCCCTTTTTGAATACCAAACAAGTGCTTACTCAGGAGGTTGTGCAAGGGATCCATAAAAACACACAGTCCTGTCCGTTCTGAGAGATCTCACGGTGACCATGCTCACGTGCTTGTGGTGCAGAAGGTGGGTGAGTTGGATCATTGGGGGTCACCTTCGGCCACCGTGCTGCAGCAGGGATGAAGGAAGTGGTTAGTGCAAGAAAAGAGAGGTCTTCTGTGTTACTGGAAAAGAAGAACGTAGAAGTAAAACAAAGGAAGCCACAAGAGTATTCTGTGAAAAGCAGGTGGACAGTTGGTGTGATTTGGGTGTTTTGTACAGCACAGGGAGCAGCTCCTTGTTTTTCCTTGCAGGTCTGAACGAAACAGCCCTGTTCAGCTGTGAGGCTCACAACAGCAAAGGGCTCACTGCATCCAACCCTGGGCAGGTCAATGTGAAAGGTAAGGGGGAATGTGGGCATTACCTTACCTGTTCGGTGTGGATGTATCCAGCAGGAGCTATTCTGGTCTCCACCCTTCCCAATATTCATTCTCACACTAGCAGAAAAGCAGAGTTTTAGGATTTTTTTTTTTTCCTGCTTGAAACATAAATTTAAAAATCAAACAGGATACACGTAAGAGCACGGTCATCAAATGCTGTTCTGTCAGTGTTGCAGCCTTGGAGGAAGCACCAAAAAGCACATTTGAAAGCAGAACTGTCAAAATTGGAGTAGGTTTTGGAAAGGCTGTATCACTGTTTCCTTCCTTCACATCCAGGGCTGTGCTCATGATTTTCCATAGGAAATGATGGAAATTCTTGACATTCCTGATGGAAATAACTCTGGCAGTGTAAGGGAGGTGTTTCCCAAAATATGTCACCCAGAGTGCCGTTTTCAGCTCACAAATACATAATATGATTGAAATAGATTTGAAAATGGCTCTTTCTGAACACCCGTTGGTCTAAAACACCACGTATTTCATGTATTTCCCTTGTAGTCTGACAGCTTCAGGAGCTGCCTATGGGAAGCCCGACGTGCTATGTTTGTGAAATGACAAGCTTACGTCGGCCTGTACAAGGCTCCTGTGTTATGGTGCTTTTGTAGAGGCCTTTTTGTGGCCACGTGTCCTCCAGTGCCTCCCAGAGACCCCCGGCCATGTGTGCCACTACTAATGTAGCCCCACTGTCTTCCTGAGAGGGGCTGGGCATCCCACAGACCCCCAGCTCAAGGCATAAGGTCCAGATTCAGCTCCACCCCCATCTCAGAGCCTGGGACTTCTGCAACCTGGAAATTGGGAGAATTAAGAGCATTTGGGCCCATTCAGTGTCAAGCTGCTTCTGGACAGAACGGGCATGCTTCCCTTGTGCCATGGCAGCCAGGTGTGTTTAGGCAGTATCAGAACAGAGTGAACCCACTTTTTCTTTCCAGGAATACCATCTGCACCCACTAGTGTGCATGTCCTGAACAGAACGGCCCACAGCATCGCAGTATCCTGGGTCCCAGGCTTTGATGCGTTCTCTGCTTTTAACAACTGCAGCATCCAGGTAAGCACGTGGCCCTTGTCCCTACGGCCTGCTCATTCCTGGATGTTCAGGTAGAAATCAGTATTCCTGCACAGTCTTGTCATGAACCAATGCCATTGGTTTGGCAAACTGAGTCAGAGTTTTCCAGAGGTTTTGAAAGAAGAATTGTCCTGTACGGACCCTGCCATCTGGGTAGCCAGCAGATTTGTGGTTACATAAGTGCAATTGAGACTCCGCAGAGAGCAGCGTCCCTAGGCTGGGACCTGGGGCAGTTGGGGCGCTGTTGAGGTGGCCCAGAGGCTTTGAAGTTGCTCCTGAAGATCAAGTGTGGGCTTGGCTGTCAGCTCACGAACTACAAGGACAGAGAGTCTGCAAGAGACGTCCCACAGAGAAGCAAACAAAGGAAATTGTGAAGCAGGTTTTTATCCCAGGAGCAATGTGGTAGAATGGGACAGAAACAAGGGGCAGCAGGAGCAGCAGAGCCCAGCGTTGGGAAGTGCCCGTGTGGGCTTGTGCCTGTGAAGTGTGCAGGAAGAAGCCACAGACTTTTGCCTTTTAGCCAGCTGTGCCATCCAATTCGAGGGCAACTCTGATTTCCACTGTCTTGCAACTTCCCCAGAGAGGCTGTGGGCATAGCCCGTGGCAGAGCTGGGTGGCACACAGGCAGAGAGGTTTTGACACAACAAAAAGATAAATTAGATGGAGGTGGTGGATTGCGATGGTGCAGGCGAGTTTCCTCTGTGGTGCAGAGGTGCTTCCTGGTCATTGCGAGGCTGGGGCAGGAGGAACTGAGCCATAAACTTGTCTGTCCTGGGTGCCACTGCCTAACTGGCCATTTGAGTGCACAGGGTGATCAGGATTCTAGTCCTGGTCCTCAAGTCATTAGCTCAAATGTTCATCCTATCCCATTTTAGACATCTACAGAATAGCTCTACAATCAAGGAGAGAAAGGTGAACTTAGATGGCGTTTGAAATCATTCTCTTTGAATGAGACAGTCAAGTTGTCATGTGTCCTCCTGGAGAAATGCCCAAACTGGTCCAAGAAGCTTTTTGGGAGACTGAAAGTCTTGAGTTTCTACTAGCGCATTAAACACATCTCAGCCAGGTGGCCTTCCCAGTGGGGCTTTGGAGAAGGAGACTCGTCTTGGTTCTCCACTCTTGACACAGACACTTAGGAGGAGCCGAGGGGTCTGCCTCCTGGTGAATGCCAGCTGCATGCATGCAGTCCTGCAAGAAGTTCCCCCTGCTCTCTCTTTGATATTGCTGAGTTTTCTTAGTTCAAGCCCATCGTTTGCTCTCTTGTGGATGTGTTTTTTTAATTGATTAATTTGTACTGCACCTCAAATAACATAAAGTCCATTCTAGGTCATTGTCCAGGAAAAGTTCTGCATAATATAAATTCAGCCTATTGTGACTTAACTAGAGTTTCATCATTTACAAATGAGTCTGTATTTATTAGCCTTAATTTCAGAGCAATTTGTCTTAGGCACTTATTTCAAAAGTTGCATCTCTTCAGGGCAGACACAGTTATCTGCTTTAAAAATGTTGCATTGAATTTTGTTGGTTGGAATAGAACAAGCTTTTCGATCTGGATGCCAGCGGTGGCTGCTGAGATCAGGGTTCAAGTCTGGCCCAATACTCTCCTATCACCCTCTGATACCGTCTCATTAGTCAGAGCTCTGTTAGGACCTACTAATGAGCAAAGGGCTACCCAGTGAAAACAACCAGCAAGACAGACTGTTTCTTCCCATTTCCTCTCAGCAGTCTCCCCCAGTGCTGTGTGACATCTTCAAAAGTGAAAGGACATAGAGGAAAGGGCTTGCAGAGGTAATTTTAGTGCAGTATCTGCTGTTATGTTCCTGCTGGAGCTCAGGAAGCGGGGTGGAGGGCCAAAGAATTTCCTATGACTTAATGTTCATGGTCTGTCATTAGGAAGTAGCCTTTCAAATTGGAAAAGGAGACATATTCCTGGCAAAAACATAACTGTGACTAAGCCTTTTTGCTCCTGTCCCCTTTGATAACCCCCTAGTTTGGGTAGTGTGGCCCTGGTGTGGCCAAGTAACTAATTTCTGAACATATGAGTGGTTAAAATGGAAGCTGTTTTTATCACACCTACCAAGTTTCAGCTATTTGAGTTTGTAAAGGGCCTCTTTTTATTTTATTTTTTTTCTAATTCATTGATCTCATAGATTTTTTGTGGGAAGACAATTTTAGGATAGGGATAATTCAGTTGCCTGATAAGAGTGGCCAGTCTCAGTGGTGTTTGCAGAAGCTGCTTGCATGTTCTTCTCATTGCTGGTCCCCGCATCGAAGTATTTTGCCATGGCTTTTTGACCTCCTGAGTCCTGATCCTATCTGCTTTATGAGACTGAAGGGCCCGTCTTTTCCATTTTTGCTGGAAAATATTCACAATGCCAATGTTGAGATTGTCTGGTATGGCCCAGGCTGCCCAGTATGTACTCTCATTCTTCAAGCACAAGGACAGGCTGCCTGCTATCCCCAGACTGTGTTACAGAGGCTTTTGAGAGGACTGTGCAACTTTGTCCTTGTGATCCACGCTAAAACATAGGTGAGATGAGACAAAAACAGCCCCGAGCTGGGAGAAAGTCTGTCCCTTCAGGGTCATTTCATCCCAGCTTGGGTTGTATTCCAAATTCTTTGCCTTGCTCACGCTGGTGTCCCTCATTTTTGCAATTCTTGCTGTCCCAAGCTGCTGTCATGATCATAGAATCATAGAATCATTATGGTTGAAAAAGACCTTTAGGATCATCGAGTCCAATCATAAACCCTTGAACACCAAGCCTACTAGACCATGATGCTTGTTTCGTTCCCAGAACTTTGCTGATGCTCTTCATGGCAGGTCCAAGCCACACTGGGGCACTTTCTGGAGAGTTGCATGGGGGATATGTGCTGTTACGTGGGCACTTACAGCCCGACATTTCAGGGAAGCTCTTCAACCAAGCTATTTTCTACTAGATCTTTATCTTCAATAGTCTTAGCAACCCAGTCCACCCTGAATTTGTCTAACTCTCCTCTGAGTCGGTTTATAATCTTGGCTTCTGCAACGTCTGTGACAGTAAATTCTCTACTACAATGATGTGTTCTGTGAAAAAGGACGGACTTGATTTGGTTTGAAACTTGCTGCCTGGTGATTTTCTTGGGCACTCTTTTTGTTCCTTATGTCACAAGAAATGTTATTTTCTCACTCCGCTTTCCATAGCAGTCACAATTTTACACATCTCTGCCTTGTCCCTGCTGCAACTGTTTCTTCTCTCGTGTTTGAGACCTAGCCCTGGGCTCTCTGAGTGGCCTGCTGTTGGCTTAGCACTAAGTAAAGATGAGATGGCTTCCAAGAACAAAGCCCTGGTGCTGTTTTGATGAAAGAGTGAGAAAGGCAGGGCTCTGAATCCTGTTTACAGATCTGAAATTCCTGCTGTGCGTCTCACCCTGCAGGTTGTTGCTGACTAATCCTTGTTTGTGGACTGCCTTTTTTTTTTTTTTTTCAATTAAGGTCAGGGAAGCTGTTCCACAAGCCAATGTCTCACTTCTGTTCTTCAACACCTCGGTGCCTCCCCATGTGTATCACATCCAGCACCTGTGGCCCATGGTGGTCTATAACATTCGTGTTTCCTGCAAAAATGAAGTTGGCTGGTCGGCGTTTAGCCCCTGGATAACAGCCAGTACCACTGAAGGAGGTAGGAAATGAGTAGCTAATATTGAAAAGGGCTTCCCCCCTTAGGTTGTGCAGCTGTGCTTTGTTCAGGGCTGCCTGGATGAGGTGCTAGTCTAGAGTCATGGGTGCTTACAAGGTGGGACATCTTTATTGAATGGAGAAAGGAAATTTATCCACAAGCAGTCATCTGCTGGAAATGTTAAAGGCTATAAGAAACACCATGTTTGTGGTTGAGCTATGGCTTTTCCTAATGCCAACATAAGCCCTGTAGGGAGTCTTTCTGCCCTGTTCCTTGATTCTGCCCTTGGGAGTCCTTCATGGAGGGAGCAGCACCTTGAATACGAGAGTCTGGCTGCTGAGGGGAGAGGCAGAGCTGCGGGGAATCGCAGAGGTGTGGGAGCAGGGGAACTGACTGGGAATGTGTCTTCATTAGACAGCAGGTCTTGATCTGCAAGAGTCTTTTGTGGTTGGCCTATGATGACAATGAGGGCTGGACACCTCTGCTGACTTTCTTCACCTTATTTCTCTCTGATTCCTACAGCTCCAGCCATTGCACCACTGAATGTCACAGTGTCATTCAATGAATCCAGCTCCTTCCTCGAGATCCGATGGGTGAAACCACCTCTGGGGAAGATACATGGGGAACTGCAGGGCTATCATATCTGGTATGGGTGCCACAGCTCCGAAGGATTGGTAAGTCATGGGAGGAATGGGGAAGAGTAACTAAAGCACAGCAAAAGCCCTCAGAAATGAAGCAGTGAAGTCCAGTTTCATCTTGGTGCTTCCCTTTATTTTTTTCTGAGCCAGTTTGTCTGTCTTGTGCTCTCATCTCCACTACTTTGATACAAGTAGTCTTTCTGACATATGTTTAAAGTGCCTGTAACTCACAGAATCACAGAATGGTTGAGGCTGGAAGGCACCTCTGGAGATCATCCAGTCCAACCCCCCTGCTCCAGCAGGGACACCCAGAGCACGGGGCACAGGGTGGTGTCCAGGTGGGTTTGAAGATCTCCAGAGAAGGAGCCTCCACAAGGAGCCTCTCTGGGCAGCCTGTGCCAGGGCTCTGTCACTCTCACAGTAAAGAAGTTCTTCCTCTCATGTAATTAATGTGAGGAAGAGGGAATTCTGCTTAAAGGAGACAAGATGTTTGTCCACCATGGCTCCTTGCTGCTGATCAGAACCTGCTTTCTCTGTAATAGAAGTGAGTTGCCCTTTCTTGGGTTGAAAATCTCTGGTACTGTCTTTGGAGTGACAGCCTGGCTTTGGTAGCATCCCTTGGCAGTTTTATCAATGGAACTAATCATAAGGCAATTGGGAGAATTGGACTCCTTGCCCATTCCCATGGGAGTCCTCTCAGTGGAGTTCTGGATCATCGTAGGCACTGGACAAAACAGTGCAGGAGATGGCAGGTGCAGCTTCCCGGCCAGGCTCTCCATGTGGTTGGGGAACAGGGAAGACACCAAAATTGTGTGGATATATCCAGTCATTGCCTCTGCACTGTGGTTTGGTCATCCTCCGTCCCAAGCTGCAAGCACAGAGAGGCTCTGAAGGCCTATATTCTGTGTGGAAGGAGTGACTCACATGCTTTTTTTGTAAGACGCTGCGTTTTCTGTTCTCCTTTTATGCTTCTAAAAAGGAGCATGTATAGATCCAGCACAATGAAGTCAAGGAAACAATATTACAGTCTTGTGACTATCAGGGAAAAAAAAAATCGCTGACACAGTTGTTGCCTCCCAAGCAATAAGTAACAAACAAGACTTGCCCTCTGAGCTCTGGGAGACTTTTTGCTTTTTTTAAAGCCAAGTGTTTACACAGGGAAGTTACGACTTAGAGGATGAGGTCAAATAGCTGTTCTCATTAACACTGGCTCTCAGGAGGCTCAAAAAAAAGTGTCTGGTGAGGTGTAGAGGTTGGGAGATAGGAGTGGAAGGGAGATTTCCTCTGGGGGGCCTGGGCTCTTTGCAGATGAGAGGTTGCAGTTGAGTCCATTGCTGAATCATTTCATCAGCTTAAGGGTTTTACGGAAGGGCAAAAATGCAAGCAGTGACGTCAGGCTGCAGACAGCCAAGGGCAAGGACCAACGCTTCTTTTCTATGAAGATCATCAGAGGATTCAGGACCATGGCACTGGCTTTATGCCTGTGCCGTTACCTCTCTCCAAAGCACTTGTGAGCTTTCTGACCTTACTGTGTTCTGTGTTTTTTGGATGCTCGAAAGCATCCTGCCAGGCTGCCTATGATCTTTCTGCTGGAGCACATGGACAAGCAAACTAAAGCAAGTGCCTGCTGTCAAATGAAGCTCTTTTCTCTCCCCCCAAAAAATTTTCTGAGCTGTGTCCCTGGATGGGCTAAATATGAAATGCCAGGTATTTTTCCTTCCTGTGGCACCAGGTGGCACAATTACAGCAAGTAGTATTTACTTCCCTTCTCAGTTCAGACTTCTCCCCCCAGAAATGATCAGTTTACAAATCCCACCACAATAAACATTAGGAGATTCTTTATTTCTGTGTCGGCAGGGCCACCTGTGCGTCTGTTTTTCTCTGCAGCTGGTGAAAAAAAGGATTTGAAAAACTTTAAAATGTTGGTTAATTTTATTATTAAACCATCAGTTATAGTATGACCCCAGGCTCTATAAGCTGGGATGTGAAGAAATTCCTCAACTATCACAAGACTCATAAAAATCTTTAGCTCTGGCCATTTTGTGCTGCCAGGATTATTGTCACTGTTGAGTGGCAGTGAACATAAACACAGTGACAGTGATTTTTTTTAAAGATACCAGCTGTCTGCAGGCTGGCTGGGTATCCTACACAAAAGCCTGTAGTCCGATGTCTCCATAGACTGTGTGATACCAGCAAAAAGTAGTCAAATGACATAGGAGAGCTGTGTGAGATGCTAAAGGATGCCAGTGCATCTCTGAGGTGGTGGTGGAGAAGTGGTATCATATGTATTTCAACCTAAGGGTACCATGAAAGCAAAACTATTGGGAAAGGAAGGGAAAATGAGGATAGGAGCTGAGCTAGCAGCACATGTGTCAACACAGGCAGGTTTTGCAAGACAGCATCTTCCACTAGTGTGCATGGATTTGTGCCTGGTGCTGTGCTGTGGCTCTTTTATCTGGCTGTAAAAGAAATCACTTCCCCCGAACACTTATTTCCTCCTCCTTGTCCACCAGATCTCCTCTGTTACTGCTTTTGCTTGGCCCTGGGACAGCCAAGCTCTGCTGTCCACACCAGTGTGCCAGATGTTTTGTGCATCAGGGAGCAGTAGCTTTGCAGCTGGGAGTCAGCGTGGAGCAGAGGCAGGCACTCCCTCAGCTGTTTGGCTGACTCACAAGCAGATCAGGAAATAAAGGGAATTTGCAGGCAAAAGAATGACTTGGATTTTTATCAAGGAAAAAAATCTGTGCCACAGAACACACGGATAACTGCAATGTTACCAAGCAGGGAGATGCACTCTAAAACTGCAAATGTGATTAGCTTGACACGAAACCACAGTCAGAAAATATCTGCTCCAAGATCTACTTTCCGCGACACTTTGCTGGTGAGACCAAGAGCGCGGTGTGGAAATGCCAGCAGAGGTGCCTGCAGAGCAGGGGAGGGCACGGATTTCTGCTGCCGGCAAGCAGCCAAGCCCTGTTGCTTTCGAGGCTTGCAAGCTTGTACACCTCAGCTGACCGAGCCGAGTGCATTGCCTGCCTGCGAGAGCAAAGGCCACGCAAAGTACCAGGCAAAACAGCAGCGCTGCGGAGCGTGGCGCTCGGCCAGCAGAAGCACAGAGCACACACTGTCTCCGGACGGGGCTGGCTCTGCCCGGGCATCAATCCCCCGTGTTATATAAGAGGCACCACGCGGTCCACAGAGGGGCAGAGCTACAGCGTCGTGGTGTCTTTTATGCCAGCTCCTGTAAATCTGGCTCGCAGCGACAGCAGGGAAGATGCCTTTATTCCTGCTGTAGAAATGAAGGTTGTCATCCAAGTGCTTATAGGAGATACGCATTTACAGGGAGTGGAGTTGACACCCTGCAGAAGGGAGGGAATTAGAGAGAGGCATTTAAAGCCTCAAAACCTTTCCTCCCGCCCTGCAAGACTGCTTTTCAAGTGTGGCCTTTTGCCTCTTTCCTGGCTAAGGCTGTCTGTCCCACTGCCGTGACAAGCGAAGAGGTTAAATGGGGAACGCTGCTGAGCTCCTTTCCTAATCCCATCCGGTTCTCCAAGAGCTATTATTCTCCATAAATAGCTTGCTGCTGCTATATTTCCTCTGGGCTTCTAAAAGCAAAGTCATGAAAAACCTTAGCAAGGGGCCAATTCTCAGTGAATCTTGGCGTTTCGCTCCTGTTGAGCCTTTGCCTGGTAGGCTGCTCCCTCCCTCAGCTTTTCTTCTCTTCCTGTTTTCAGGAGAACATCTCTTCCGAAGCCCAGCCGAACACCAGCGTGGCCATCCTGCCCGTGGACACCACAAATGCCACTTGCTCCGTGCGTGTGGCCGCCGTCTCCAAGGGGGGAGCGGGGCCTTTCAGCAGCCCAGTGGAAATCTTCATCCCCGGCAATGATGGTGAGATACCCGTCTCTTGCATGTGAGTGTGGTTACAGGTGGAGGGATGGATCTTGCCAGCGTGCAGCTCGCCTTCTGCTTGCCCTCTGCTCTGGCTCTGCCTTTCTGCTCAGAAAGTGGCTCAGTGGCTCAGTGCCACCACTCTTGCGCTCTGCCAATGCCACATGGCATCACTATGTCCCCATTTGGACATCTTTGCCTTGGCCCAAGCTATCTGGACAAAGCACTAAGAATATGAGGTCTTAAGCATGTTTTGAAAGCCAGAGGAAAAAGGCAGCCAGAAGAGACCTGCTCTCCCCGCACCACTCAGCCTTGCCAAGATAAACCCGTGTATTATCAATGCATGTTGTGCACAGGCTGTTTCCCTCGTGCCCTCATCTCCCTCGTAGCCCTCTGCGTTCTGCTGGGTTTGGTGACAATCACTGAGAAATCCTCCCCTGTTCCCAGGGCGCTGCAGGCTGATTGTCTCTCCTGTCTCTGTTATGGAATGTTTTCTCAGGGTTAATAACTTCAGCCCCCTCTTCGACTGCAGCCTCCAGGAATGCAGACTCCTTTATCATAGCCCTGGGCTTCATCTGTGGGACGGTTTCCGTTGGACTGATCCTCTGCTTGTCTGTGGTCATCCAGAAAAGATGCATGGAAACGAAGTACGGGTAAGCCAAAGGGAAAACAGCCCGTGGTTGTGTGCTAGGCTGGGCAGGGCAGAAGCGCCTGGGGCAAGGCCAGGCAGGGGCATTTTGCTTGCATCTGACACTGCACCTAGGGAAGAGGCTTCTGACTCCAGGACTGGGGCCATTCCTGCGGACGACACTGTGTATGCCGGTGGTGAAGGAATGATTGTGGTTTTACTGCGTGGTAGTTCCCTTCCTTCTATAGCCCAGCAGTTCACCTTTCACTCACTATTCCTACTTTTAAAGGGAAGTAGACTTGTGCAATTGGTATAGGAGGGCTGCTCTTGACATTTTGACACAGTGATAAGGGGGCAAAGATGCATAATATCCTGTGCCTTGTGGCTCGACAAACACCAAACCTCTCCTGGTCCAGCGTCTGAGTGTGATGATCCTAGGTCCATCCAGTGTCAGACTTGTCTCGATTCGCAGCCTCCTTCAGGCAGAGAGGCTGCCCACTGGACTGCATTTGTTGTGGTTTTGATAATGTAGATAAAGGACTGTTTTCTACTATAGTAAGCCAACACTCTTTGTGATTTGGTGGCATTTGTCTGCCCTGTGCAATTTTCCGTAGGAAATAATTGTGGTGTTCGTAGCTTTTCTTATAATCAGCATCATTTGGATGTCCAATGCCAAATGGAAATTTAATTAATTCCTCTGTAAGAGCATCATTTCAGGAAGGCTGAATTTTGAGCTGGATAAGGAATCGCACCTACTTGGTCTTCCAAGGCATCACCCCCAATCCCAGTGTAGAAACTGACTGTACATCAGGATCCGTTTTCTAACTGATAGAGCATGATGGAAATCTCTCCCTCCTTGCAGTGCTGGTTCCCTGGAGTGTCTTGAGTAGCCAGTGTGTTGTCCTTCTCCAGAGCTGGACCTCTGCATGGTCTCTCATCAGAGAGGTGGCACGGCATCTCCCAGCAGCAGGCACACACCGGTTTCAGGGCTGTGGTTTAGTGCTCCCTTTGGTTTCTTTTTGGCTAAAATCATGATGGTCTCATGTGCTAGCACAGGGCCTTGGCGCACTGGAGTTGTGTATCACACGAGCAAACGGATTGGTCTGGGCACCATATTCCCAGCAGTGCAGACTGCGTGTGTGATTAGGAAATGAGTATCCCATTTCCTCCCCCAAATATCTCTGTGACTAACTCCTTTATAGATCAGCCATGTTTATCAAGTGGCTGCTTTCGCTGGCCATTGTAAGCAATGGCACTGATCCAGTAAGAGGGAAATGAAAGAGATTAGGGCAAATGTGTATTTCCTTCTTTACTGTTGATTTCACTGGTAACAGTACAGTCACCCATCCCTGCAGCTGCAGCCCTGTCTTCCTTGAATAGCTGAGAGAGCCCTGTGTGGCCCAGCACGTTCTCTTTCTGTTCCACCAGGAATGCTTTCAGCAGAAATGATTTAGAGCTGGCAGTGAGCTACACGGCTAAGAAGTCCTACTGTCGCAGAGCTGTTGAACTTACATGTAAGTGGGATTTTTTTTTTGTGTTCCTCTCCACTGCCAAGGAGGTGACAGAGGGTATCTCAGCAGAGGCAACAGAACAAGGTAGCAGTAAATGTGTATATCCTGGTGCAGACCTGATTTCTCCAGCTTCTCAGCTGTCTGCCAAGCTGAGCTTTCTTGCCTGGTCAGACATGACATGTTTATGCTCCATCTCAGGCTGGACAGCCCATGGGCATCAGCAGAAGCTTGCTGTATCAAAACTTTGAAATCCTGGCCCTTGACCATCTTCCCCCATTCACATGCCATGCAGCATCCTGGTGTATTTAATCACAAGCACATGGTAAACGGGTATCCCTTGGCTGCCGTCTGTGTTGGAGGTGAGCTGAGCTCCCGCTCCCTTTTGTTACAGTGGGCAGCCTGGGCGTCAGCAACGAACTCCAGCAGAAGCTGCAGGATGTTGTCATTGACAGAAATGCCCTCAGCCTGGGGAAGGTCCTGGGAGAAGGTGAGTGATGGTGCTGCTGGGGACGGCAGGCCGGGGATGGCCGTGAAGCTGAGCCCATGTGCTATGGAGTGTCCCTGTTGCTTCCATGTACTCTTCGCTGCATCATTCTCCAATTCCAGGCCCAGGGCATGTGGAGGAGGTAGTGGGTCAAGACGACCAAGCAGTAGGACCCCTGTGTTTGTATCCTCATTCTGCCACTAAGGAGAGACAAACCTACTCCAGTTAGCCTTTGGGGGATGAGGTCTCCGTCTTATGGCCTGTCAGATTTTGAAGATAAAATGATGTCTCAAAAGGTGGTGCTTTGGCACGCGGAAAAAATATTTACTTCTTTCCTGTGCTGCAGGGGAGTTTGGGTCAGTGATGGAGGGACGTCTCAGCCAGCCTGAAGGCACCGTGCAGAAAGTGGCTGTGAAGACCATGAAGCGTAAGCTGCCTTGGCCTTGGAACACTTAATATTGTTTCTCCCAATGGATAGATGCCAGATCTTCCTGTCTGGTGCTCTTTGACCCGAGACCATGTAGCACTTAGTGGTATCAGTGAAAACCGTGCGAGAGATCCTTGGTCTGAGCTCCCACTGCATCCACCATTCTTCCTGTCCTTCCTTGTGAGATTCAAAGCTCTGGACTCTCGTGACTTAGTGGAATCACTGGGAAAATGTTGCTCTCTCTCTGTCTCTCTGCATCCTCCCTGTCGCAGCTCCTGGTGCTGGCCAGAGAGAGACTGAATCAGGGAAGGTGATTTGAGTAGATGCTGAGAAAATGCTGAGCAGCAGAGGAGGAAACATGGTGGACACAGGGGAAAAGGTGTGTGGGTTGTCACAGGCCTTTTTCCTGATGGTGGTCAAGGCTGAGGTCTTTGCTTGTTTCCCACCGAAGCCTTGCTGGGGAAGGATGCTCATGTCTTTTGGCCAAGGTTGTCTTGAAGCATCAGGAGGTGAGAGGGCTCATCTCCCGCTAAATGAGACGCTCCTGACTTTTTGGTGTCCCTAATCAAATCTAACCTTTTCCTCACACCACTGCCTCTGTACAGCCTGGTGCTACTGCATGAATGGGACAGGGCTACTCATTGCTTTTTCTTATGCTGAATAAACCATATGCTGGTGCAAACCTCTGCAATAAAGTCCACCCCAGCCTGTCTCTGTCATCCTGGTGGCCCCTTCCCTGCTGCTTTACATGGAAGATGCGTTGGAGCAACGGGCAAGGGCAGAAGTGATTTAGGTTGTTAAAGCTCTTTGTTTTAAACTTCCTCATTTCCTGTGCTTTCCAGTGGATAACTTTTCCCAAAGGGAGATAGAAGAGTTCCTCAGCGAAGCAGCGTGCATGAAGGATTTCGACCATCCCAACGTCATCAAGCTCCTAGGTACAGCCTATTGCTCTCCCTACCTTCTAGCTGAGATGGGCTTGGGCTAGGGAGCTAGACTGGGGCATGCTCAGGTCCCTCACACCTGTGGGAGGAGGGTGGTGCCTTTGCCCACAGGGCTCTGAAAATTG
Source organism: Nothocercus julius (assembly GCA_013398735.1). Lineage (NCBI taxonomy): Eukaryota > Metazoa > Chordata > Aves > Tinamiformes > Tinamidae > Nothocercus > Nothocercus julius. The sequence goes on along the minus strand of VZSV01000107.1, from coordinate 607,768 downwards.
TGTTTTCCAGGTGTGTGCATTGAGCTGAGCTCTCTGCAGGTCCCCAAACCCATGGTGATTCTCCCATTCATGAAATACGGTGACCTACACAGCTTCCTGCTTCGTTCACGACTGGAGATGGCCCCCCAGGTAATGAATGCCGGGAGCAGAGAGCCCTGCGTCTGGGAGGACTGGGGTGGGGTTGTGTCTTTTGGGGACAATAGGCAAAACCTGCCTTTGTTTTTGAGAACACAGAGAACTTGGTTGTAGTCCTGCTTCCTGCCTTTGTCAGCTGACAATGGTGGCATCCGGCTCCCGCAAAAGCCTGTGGTCTGCTTCCAGAATTCACCAGGGCTGAATTATTCCTGTTAGGCACTTCAGCTGAGAAACCGAAAACTTTCAGACACAGGGAGGACTTGGTACCCACAACCACAGAATCACAGGAAAATTTAGCTTAGAGGGGACATATGAAATTTTCTAGATCAATGTCTTTCTCAGGAAAGGCCAATTTCAAAAGCTGATGGGGTTGCTCAGGGCTTGTCTGGCCTAGTGAAGTTTTGAGTATCTCCAAGGATGGAGACCCTACAGCCTCTCTGGGCTCCTGTTCCAATGTTTGACCACGTGCAGGGATAATTTTATTTTTTTTATTATTTTTTATTTTTATTTTTTTTTTAAATACTGAGGAGCTCCAAATTAGTATCCAGATACGGCCTCACCAAGGCCAAATAAAGAGGAAGAACTGCTTCCCTCAACCTTCTGGCTGCACTCTTGCTAATGCAGCCTATTACAAGGTTGCTCTTTATTGATACAAAGGTATTCTGCTGAACCATGGTCAGCTTGCTCTACATCAGGACCCTCGGGTCCTTTTCTGTAGAGCCTTTTCCAAAAATATGCAATATTAAGGCAGTTGAAGGGAAAGGCCTGGAGGAAGAATATCTAGTTGCAGGCTACATCTGAAAAACCTGAAGAAGGAAACAGAGGTGTGATGGGTATGCACCATTAAAACAGACCACAGCAATGTGTGGTTTGCCAGGACAGGCTCTTCTAGTGGCAGGATAGCCTGGCAGGCAGTGCTTGGTGTCATTTCTAAAGCAGCTATCCCACACGTGCAGCTCCTGCAGGTCTGTGATTCAATAAACCTCGTGGTCTGAGGCTGTTAGCCCAAAAGGGATGACAGAATCCACAGTGGCTGCTGTTGTGGGCTCCTTGTTTTCTCCAAGAATAGCTCAACCAGTAGGAGTTCAGCCAGTAGCCCTGAACAACGAAGTGTTTCAGATAACACAGCATCTGTTAGAGCCTGGGGAAAGTCAAACACTCAGCAGTTCTGCAGCAGTCAGCATGGCCTGTGCGCTGTCAGTCTTTCTGTGGAAAGGGCAAATATCCCTTCCTTTTAAGGAAGGGCAATGCACATTGTCCCTGCTCCAGTCTCAGCCCTCAGAGGCCCTGGTAACGCTGCTGAGTGCTCGAGCTGAATAGGAGTATTCTTTCAAGATGGTCACCTGCCCGATGGTGCCCTTCCCAAATGACCTGCGTGTTCTGACCTGCATCCTCTCTTCACAGTTTGTGCCCCTGCAGACGTTGCTGAAGTTCATGGTTGATATTGCCCTGGGGATGGAGTATCTGAGCAGTCGACAGTTTCTCCACAGGGATTTGGCAGCTCGGAACTGCATGTGAGTTTGTTTTTCTCTGTTTCATCATGGGTAGACGAACAATAGCAGAGACCCTGTGGTTTTATACCACTTGGAATGGACATTCAACTTGGGCTTCCTTAAATAAAATCTTCCTTGCTCTTGAGAGACATGGCAAAATAAGTCAATCTGAGGTGTCTCAGCCTTTAGTTTGTCAAACTTTTTCCTTTTTGTCGTCATTTTTGAACTGCAGGAAGCGATGAGTGGCAGTCGCACACAAAGCACATCAGTCTTTTCATTTGCTGACTTTGCCTCTCCAGGGTTTTCTGACGCCGTTTCTTCCTGCCAGGTTACGGGACGACATGACGGTGTGCGTGGCAGACTTCGGTTTGTCTAAGAAGATTTACAGTGGCGATTACTATCGGCAGGGGCGAATAGCAAAAATGCCAGTGAAGTGGATTGCAATAGAGTCTCTGGCCGACCGTGTCTACACCACCAAGAGCGACGTGGTAGGTAAACACGGTTGGTCGTGCAAAAAGCAGGAGTCAGCAGTTGGGGACAGATCCTGTGGGTCGCTGTGTTGAGTTGCTCACATTTGCGGCAGTTCGTTATGGTTGTTTGTGTACCCTATAAATGCAAAAGGCAGAGGAAGAGGAGGGTGTCAGTAACAAGACGCACTGACCTCTCGTTGCCTCCACAATGTCCTGGAATAGGTTTACTGAGTGGCTTGCTAGGCTCTTCTCTGCCACTGCTTATTTCCAAATTTGGGGAAGGCAGGCTTGGAGATACAACTATTAGCATTGTGCAGCAGCCCAGTGGACATTAGGAAATGACCTTTCCCGATGAAAAGTCTCATTCATTCCTCCTGGAAATGCCCTTTCAACATGCTTTCCCTTTGTCCTTGCAGTGGGCATTTGGCATTACCATGTGGGAGATCGCAACGCGAGGGATGACGCCGTATCCAGGAGTGCAGAACCATGAGATCTATGAGTACCTCTTCCATGGACACCGGCTCAAAAAACCTGAGGGCTGCTTAGATGAGCTGTGAGTATTTCTCTCTCCTCCTGCCTCTAGACAGCAGTGCAGCCTGTCTGCTCGTTAATTAATCCATGTGTTGCTTATCCTTGGCTGAGATTGATTTTTGGGGGTGTAACTGATTGTGCTCTTCCCTTTGAGGTTCTCGGTTCTTAATATCCTTTTTTTTTTTTTTTCCTAAGGATACAGCAACAAACTCATGGTGTGGATTTGTGGCTTAGCACCATATTTAGCTGAAAGCCCCCAAAACTATGGCTCGTGGTGCAACTGAAGAGCTTTCTTTTATGACCATACTCCCAGCTGTTGCAAACCTCCCTAAGTGGAGTAAGAAAAGCCTGTAGCAGAGAGGGAATTACCTTCCATTGTACCTTGGAAGGGCTCCCCCTTGATTTCTCTGACAGTCCCCAAAACAAAAGTTGTTAAAAATTTTGTTTTAATATTTTATTTTTTAAGCCAGGACTTAACCTTCTCTTCTATGTGGGGCTGGCAGGCAGAGATCTAGCAGGAACACACAGGTTTACGCTCAGAAGAAAGCTGACTAGAATTACCGTCTGGGTCAAATTTTAAATGGAAATATCATAGAGAGAAAGAAGTTCAAAACCTTTAACAATCTATTGAGTTTTGAATGGCCTAGTAAGTGCCAGATCCCAGAGCAGAGCACAATATAACTCAGGACTATTGGAGGAGAAAAAAAAAAAAAAAAAAAAAAAAGCATCTTTTTAATTCCAAGCAAACTGTTGCACAGAAATTCCAAGGAAAATCCCCCAAGAAAGCAACGTGTTTGCAGGGCTTGCACAACAGGCTGTTGAGCTGGGCTATTTGCAGCACGGTGGCATGGAGTGTTGGGAAGCACCAGAGACCACCTCGTTTGTCCTGGACTGTGACAACAGGAGCAGTTTGCCATTTGTAGTGAAGGGATCAGACCTTTTTTTTCCACCTTTTTTTGTTCCCAAAGGTAGTATGTATTTTGGCCCAAAAGTCTTGGCTGGTGATGCTGTTCTCTACCCCACAAGTTGCACTGGGTCCTTCTGTTCCTAAACTCAGAGAACCTGGAAAAGGGAAATGGCCACCTCAAAATTCCGGTGTTTGAGCAGCTCAGAGGGCTCTTGTTTAAAGTTGGATCAGCTGTGCTTAGTCCCTGAGTTATTCTCAAGTACCTCTGCAGCTGAAAATTTTTAAGCCAAAGCTGCCAACCGAAAAATGTTAAATTAGGAAAGTTGGTAGGAGTTGCACATTGATGCTTCAAAGGTCCCCCTCCAAAACAGCAGCCAAAAGCCTGCAATCCCGTACAAAAAAGTGCTCTTGTCATAGGTTTGAGGTCCTTCCTCCTTCATAGCCGCCCACTTAACTGTCGCCTGACCAGTGAGTAAGTGTCAGGCACTATAAGGAACGTCAGCAGCTGAGCGGGGCTGCTTGGGCCGAGACGCCTGTTAGTGGCAGCTGCACGTTTGTAGTGACAAAACAGCCTAAGAGCAGTTGTTCTGGCTTCCTCTCCCGTTTTCCAGGTACGACATAATGTCTGCGTGCTGGAGGGCTGACCCCGCCGACCGCCCGACCTTCCTGCAGCTCAAGGTTCATCTGGAGAAGCTGCTGGAGAACCTGCCCGCCAGGGGGGAGTCCGGGGGCGTCATCTACATCAACACGAACCCGCTGGAGGAGAGCCCGGACTCCACCCAGGACTCGGGGTTCCCCCAGGCGGACTCTGATTTGGAGCCTGCGGAGCCCTGCTGCTCCCAGGCGGAGGCGGCGCTGGTGGCCGTGGACGTCCACGGCGATGAACGGTGGGGGGCAAGGTACGTCCTCAAGGGCGCCGGCGAGGAGCAGCTCGACGGCCCCGCGCAGGAGCCCTACGTGCCGCTGCTGCCCGCCGCGGCCGGCGCCGCGCGCGGCGACACGAGCACCTTGCCCGTGGGCAGCGCGCCCGCGTGGGAGACGCCCAAGCGCTGCTCTGGAACCGGAGGCCTCTGAACATGGGCGTGGGAATCCGCTTAGCGAACGTTTCTAGAGACGGAGACGTTATATTTTAATAAACAATGGTCTGTTTTACTACTTCTTGCATTTATTACTTTCATGTTGGAAGACGCCCCTTCCCAGGAGCTGTTTCTTGGGTTGAAGCCATGAAGTTTTATTCTTGGTTGCTAATTAAATGCTGCAACTGTTCTTTGTTTGTTTGTTTTCTGTGTTTGGGAGGCTTCTGGTGTTCAGGCTCTCGGCGCTTGCATGTCAGAGACAGCCCCTCTTCCCCCAGCGCGGCGGGGACGGTGATGGCAGCGGCTCCCTGGTGCCGAGGTGTGAGCAGAAGCGGCTGTGCTTGCAGCAGGCACAGGGAGAAGCCCAACCTGCCTTCCGGGGCGCTGCGGCCGAGGACACGGGCGCGCGGTGACTTCGGGGGGGTCCCACGTGGGTCAGCGCTCCGGCATCCTGGTGCATCGGTGTGCTGGGGATGCCAGGACAGGGGAGGGCACCGGGCCAGCTGCAGGGGGCAGAGCCGTTTCTTGGTTAAAGCTGCGGCCACGGCAGCTTCGGAAGGGCTGCAGTGCAGAGGTGGCTTTTTGGCTTTGCCAGCACGACCAGCCCCTGGGGGGGCCTCTTCCCTTGGGCTGCAGCAGCTGGTCCGTGGACAACCGGCCCGTGCCTGCCCCAGGTCTGGGTGGGAGCCACGGAGCCACCCTTGGGTGTCCCATCTTCTCCCTGTTCCAGCATTTGTTATCCCTGGCGTTCCCGTTCCCTGTAAGTTCAGGATCAGGGAGCCTGCTGCCTGCCTCAGTTTTGAGGAAAAATAAAAATAATGAAACCTTTTTCCATCCAATAGGGAAACCCTGCTGGGGTTTCCCATGGATGCGGGTGAAAGGCTGGCGTGACTCTGGAGCAGGAAGGGTTGCTGATTTGGGAAGCGCAAAGCTCCCGGCTCACGGGGCCTACGGGATCTCTGCCGAGGTGGAGAGCCGGGGGTGAAGGCCACACGTGTGCGCGGTGCTCCCCGAGGGGCCACGGGACGCTGGGGCGACAGACATTGCGGGTGGCAGGAGAACCTCATGCACAGCCCTCCGGGCGATTTCATCCCGAGAAACAGCCCCGTCAAAAATTGGGGTGTTGGGACCAGGAGCACTGAGCGCTTCCAGCCCCCTTCTCCCGGACAGGCGGCTGCAGCCTGTCCCCGCCGCGTCGCTGCTCCGGTGGAGGCGCCAGCCCCGGTCACTGCTGCGAGGAGAGCTGGAGGCGAGCGCTGCGGGGCCAGCGTGTCCCCGCAAGCCTCTCTATGGGCACCTCCTGGGAACACGCAGAGACGACGACGAATCCTGGCAAAATAACGGGGGTGGAAGACGCTCCGAGAGGGGAAGTTTCCAGCAGGTGAGGATGAGCTCCTCCTCCAAGCCCCCCTGCTCATGTTTCGCCTCTGAGGGCCTCCGTGCCGTCCCCCGCTCCGGCTGCCGGGATGGTGGCAGCGGGGTGGATAACCCCTGCTGCTGGCTCGCCGTGCCGTGCCCTGGCTGCTCAGAGGAGCTCCAGGCTCCTCTGCAGCAGTTTGGTGTTTCCACCAGCCCCACGGGCCGTCACGCAGCTCGGCCACCATGGGAAGGGCCCCGTGGGGGTGCAGAAGGAGGGGAGCTTGGTCAGCACGGCGGCAGAAGGAGCAGGGTCCCGGGGTGAACGTCGGCGGCCTTGGGCTTCCCCTTTCGAAAGGGGCTTCGTCTGAACGGTTCTTGTTTCGTTGCAGAGGGCACGCGATGGCTTAGCTCTTCCCGCAGCCTGGTGCTGTCCGGGGGGATTCCACTTTTTCCGCTGCACAGCGACCCGCAGCAGAGCGGGGAGATGTCCTTGTCTTCCGCCACCCCGCGTGCGGTTCATCCGGCCCCAACGCCGGGGCCCTCAACGTCTGTGATGCTGCCACACGGCGCTTGCAGAGACGTGGGGTGTGTGACACGGGAGTTGGCCAACAAGTCCCGGTCCCCAGAGCTCTTCAAAGCATCGATGACCACTTCCATAAGGGACACGCGCTGCCACTCTGCGTCCTGGGTTCGGGGGCTCCTGGAGGTGCCACCTCTCTACCCCCCTCTCGCCTTGTTCTGACTGACTGTGCTCCAAAAGAGCAGAACCGCCGCGTAGGGGCTGAGGTCCCCCCAGCAAAGCCCGGGCCTTGGCCCTGCCGGCAGGAGGGCCAGCAGTGCATCCGCCCCCCGGCCAGCGGCCGCACAGGTTCCTGGAGGGCTGGCGAGCACCGGCAGCACCATCTGCTGGTGTCTCCTTGGCCATCGGGAGAGCAGGGAGCGCCCGGGGGCTTCTTCACCACCCCTGAGCTGAACGCAGAGCGAGGCCAGAGGTCCCCCCGCCACCGCCGGGGGGTCGGCCCACACCGCGGCGTCCCGGCGAGCTGGGAGGGGACAGAGAGGGACGAGAGGGGCTTCTCCCCAGGGAGCAGAGGAGGCGCCAGGGGCTGCTGGAACCGGAACAAGTCACTGCTCACGCGTCCCACCTGATTCCGCAATTGGAGATGGGACCCCCAAGGGCATCACGTTCCCCGGAGGGACGTGCTGGCAGAGGGGCAGACTCCGCTCGGGAGAGGGCTGGAGGGTCAGCTCAGCACCGCATGGCCAACGCGGGGAACGGAGGAAACGCTGCTTCTCCCCCGGCCACCCCCGGGACCCAGACTGAACTGGGGCCGTGCACGGGCCTTCCCGCCCTCAGTCCCCCCCTCAGCATCTGAGGGAAGTCAAAGGAGGAATAAGCCCTTTGCTGGCATGAACGTCCCTCGTTCTCAGCTTCCAATTCTTTGCCTTGCCCAGTAGATGGTGCAGGGACCCAACAGAAATCAGCTGCTCCGGCCCTTTCTGCAGTGAAGCCCATGCAGAGGAGCATCCTTTGGGCGCACTGGACCGGCACCACCGCTGCTCACGGCGTGTGCAAGCTGAGCGCGCTGCGGGGAGCGGGGCACGCCGATATCTGCTTTCTGAAGCCACTGCAGACAGCTAATCAGACGCCTTTCAGTATAAAGGAGCGCTGTTAAAACATTCACATACAGCTATTACAAAGCAGAAACTGCTTTTAAAACATTCACATACAGCTACTGCAAAGCAGAAACTGCCCAGGCACAGGGGGAGGGGGAGGATGGTTCAGACCGGGTTTTGGTGCTGTTTTCCTCTTACTGAGCTGGCCAGAAAGGGTGGACAGACCCCCGCTGCAGCCCCTGTGCTGCTGGGGACCGAGCGGTGGTGCCTGCGACGAGCTGCGCTGCTGCAGCCGGAGCGAGGCGACGCCGGAGCCGACGGGCGCCGCGTGGGCTCCGCCAGCAGCACCGCTGCAGCGCCCGGAGCTGCTGGGGCGCCGGGGCCCCGCGGGCTGCCCGACGGGGCGCGCGGGCCGGGGAGGAGGGATGCAGGCGGCCACTGCCTCCCTGCGCCCGCCCCGTGCGGGGACCCCCTTCTCGGCCGGGGCGGAGGAAGCGCCGTCCTCCCCGTCGCAGGGCACGCGCGCATCCCCGCGCTGTCGCCCCGGGGAGCCGCAAGAGCAGCGAGCCCGGCCGCTCCGGACGGGAGGGATCACCCGTCCCGGAGGCGTCGCGTGGGAAGAGCTCGCCCGGACGGAGCCGCCGAGCACGCCCGGGAGGTGGCAACGGCGTGGAGAGGAGAGCTCGGCGTGCCCGGCGCGACCATGGCCTGGGGGCTTCGGTGCAGCCTCTGCGTGCTGCTGTGCCTCGCCGCGTGCCAGGAGGCGCCGGCTGCCCAGGTGAGCACGCGGCCAGGCCGCGCCGCGGGCGCGGGGACCCTCTCCTGCGAAAAACAGTCCAGCACGGACCGCTGCGGTTGGTTGCAGGGAAAGCCCAGGGCGAAGCAGGCTCGGATGGGATGCGCCCGCTTTGCTGCGCTGCTGCTCTTTGCCCTGGCTCTCACATTTTCCACGCATGCTGCAAAGCTACCTGCCTTAGTCCTGAGCTTCTTGTTTTCTTCTTTTTTCCCCTCACTCCCATCTTCCCAAAGCAGGAATTTAGTGGGAAAACAAGCCAAGGGGATTTCTCACCTCCCTCTTGTAATTGTCTTCTCCAGTTCACAAGGTACAGGATGCAAATATGCTTCAGGTGCTGTAGACTCCCCACCTGTGTCCCTAACAAATGGGTCAGGGCTCTTCCTCTGTGGGTCAGACACTCTCCTGGGAAAGCCCAGGGAGGGTTTCAGCCCCAGCATCTCCTCTCTCTGCTTGGCTGCCCAGCTGTGCTGGGTTTTGAAGGCAGCCACCAGGCTGCGAGCACAGAAGGTGTTAATGAGGACATTATCAGGACAGAGCCTGGTTCCCGTAGGGCTTCTGGTCAGGTCCAGTCCCCACAAACGCAGGTTACATCATGGCCAAGCACACAAGAAGCAGGGACAGCAGCTGCTTTCATGGGAGAGTGGTGTCTGTGATGGCCAAACGTTCCTGCAGGTGTCCTGAAGCCGGACCACCACCAGACGCGGTGGGGAGTTGTGATCCTGCGTTCTGTCCTCCAAGTGGGGTAAAGCCCTGGCCACAAGGCCCCCGGCCAGCCCGGGAAGGCGGAGGGAGTCAGGTCTCCCACGGGATGCTCCAAGAGTTGTCCACATGAGCAAACTAAGGAAGGGAGATGGAAATTTCCCACCTGGGAAGAAGGTACGACCAAAGGCAAGCGCCCAGTGGTACTGCTGGTAGGGGTATAGAGGGCACAGGCGGACCCCAAGCAGGTAAATCTTGCCGGGATTTCTCCTTCTTTTGTTGAAGTTGTTCATTTGTGAGCCAGCATCAGGCCGTTGCGGTGTTAGCTGTCACAGGGGCATGCGGTTTGGAGCTCTACCTTTTCTTCTTCTCTGCAGACCCTCACTATCTCACCAAGGTTCTTATGCACACTCCGTGCACCCCATTAGTGACAGGACCTGGAGGCTACAGCCTCCCCTCTGCACGGGCTCAGCCCACGCAGGAGTGCTCGGCACAAACATTTCTCCCCAGCCGCCGGACGGAGGGATTTGGAGCCCCTCTGTCTTCTCCAGTTGCCTTGTCTTTGCCCTCTGTGCCCTTGGACCAAGTCAGAGTCCGTGTGGGCCTCCCCGGGCTCGCTTCCCCACTGAAGAGAAAAGCTTTGTCTGGGGTGGAAATGAAGCTCTGCAAATCTCTGAGGTGCAGAAATGACTTTGCTTTGCTCAGCTCTTGGTCTTTATTTTTTTTTTTAAAGTCAATTCCGTAGGAAACCTATAATAAAGATGCCCATCTCCTGAATGAGTCAGCCCCTTGGTAGCTATTAGTTTGCAGGCACAAGTCCCACAAGTGTTTCTGGCCCCGGAGGAACTCACAAGACATCTGTTTTCCTATTATTTTGTAATATGGAAGTGGGACGCGGACCTAGTTCCAGCAGGACTAAACATGAGTTATGGCATCTCTCCCAGGACTAACAAAGTGATTACAGCCCTGCTTGTAGCATTAAAGTGCTACATTATCCTCTTACATCGGAAGCAGGATGGAGCTAAGGATTTCTCTCACAGGCTAAAAAACCTCTTGAATCTGGTCACATGAAAAAAGAAAAGAGCGGAGAGGAGAGAAGGGAAGGGAAAAGAGGAGAGGAGAAGAGAGGAGAGGAGAGGAGAAGAGAAGGGAATCCTGAAGAAACTTTGATGCTACAGAAATCTTGGAAAGTCTCTTCCCGCAGAGGCTGGGCAGGCTGTTTGCAAGCAGGTCATACTCCAGTGTCAGTCAGTGGAGTCATAGACCCAAATCGTGGCAGGAACCTAACGGCTGTGGCCGGGGTGCCAGTGCTCCTCCCTGCTGCCGGGACTCCCACTGCAAGGTGCTTTCCGTGGAAGCGTTGAACAGTGAGGAGCAGCCCACACGACTGCAGATGTTGAAACGGTCTGGGACGTGGACTCCAGCTGCAGAGCTCTCCACGCCGCTGCAAAGCACCCAAGTGGGTGTTCTACGGAGAAGGCTGAGGCTTCTTTCCAGTGTCACTTTCCCAGCATTTGTTCACTGGGATGCCTTCTCCCAAACAGGGAATTTCAACCATGCATTCTCCTTGTTGAAAGCCGTCGTGCTCCTCCTGGCAGCTCTGGCACAAAGCGCTTTCCAAGGACCAACCGTGGTAGCAAAGTTGCTGCTGCTCTTGCACACAACCATCATGAGATACAAGATATGGATTATGTTTGGTGGTGAAGGCTGGTCCTCCGGGTCATACAGAGCAGTTCCTAGATCTCTGTAGGCCATGGATTATTCCTTATCCTTCCTGCCTGGAGCTCTTCTCTGAGGCTCTGAAGGAATGAGAGGGAACAAACCCTGAGCTCCAGCCCCTCCACCAGCTTTGTTGTCCTTCTCTGGACGCGCTTCAGCACCTCCATGGCCTTCTTGTAGTGAGGGGCCCAAAACAGAACGCAGGATTCGAGGGGCGGCCTCAGCAGCGCCGAGCACAGGGGGACGATCCCTTCCCTGCTCCTGCTGGCTACACTGGTCCTGGTACAACCCCGGCTGCCTCGGTCCCCTGGGCACGCTGCAGGCTCATGTTCTGCTGGCTGTCAACCAACACCCCCAGATCTTTTCCTGCCACACAGCTCTCCGGTCACTTCGACCCAGCCTGTAGCATCTCCCTTGGGCCTGCCTGGGTAACACATGACAAGCTGGGAGAGTGGTGTAGGGATTCCTAATGTTCACACTCTGCGAGGGAACAGGAGGTTGGAGCAGTGGGTGGAAACCAGGGGTGCAAGACAGAGAAGGAACGTGTAAGTACTTGGCCTGTGTCCCTGCACGTTCTCTACACGGGAAATATTCTGGGGGCATTTGGGGCACCGGTTCTTCGTGCTGAACCGGTGGTTTCATCCTTGCAGAACTGCCTCAATAAGCAGCAGCTCCTGGCTGCCATCCGCCAGATGCAGCAGCTGCTGAAGGGGCAGGAGACCCGCTTCGCCGAGGGCATCCGCATGATGAAGAGCCGCCTGACCACGCTGCACAACACCGTGACCAAAACTACCGCCCTGGACCCTCCTGCCGGTAAGAACACGGGCTGTCCCTGCCATGGGCTCCAGCTTGAGTGGCTTGCCAGGCTTCCCCTTTCCGGGAAGGCTGCGCATCCATCTCTCTCTGCCTCCAGCCCCCTACTCATTACTTGGTTCCTGGCCCTGGGAAGCACCTTAGGATCCTGTCGGTGGTGGTGGCTGTTTGTGCTGTCCAGCAAAACCAAGAGTCATGGTCCGGAGTGGTAAGAAGTGCTGGCATGGATCTGGAGCTGTCCGTGGGGCAGGAAGAGAAGCCTCAAAGGGCAGCAGGTGTCTGTGGCTTCCCTGCCTGGCCAGTTTTAGGCCGCCCATGCTGATGAATCAGTGGATTCCTGAGAACTGCAGGGAGCTCTGGAGGTCTCTGGTCCCCCATGCTCAGAGCAGAGTCAAGAAGATCAGGTAGCTCAGGGCTCTGTCCAGTCGAGGTTTGGATATCTCCTTGTGCCCACTGCCCTGTGGCCATTCACTGTGCATCTCTGTGAGGGATCTGGTTCCATCTTCTCCATAGCTCCCCATGAGGCAACGGAAGGTGCCAAGGGATTCCTCGTTTGCCTTCCTTTCACCAAGCTATCAAACCGCAGCCTCTCTTTCTACACAGGGTGCTCCAGTCCCCATCATCCGGATGGCCACCACTGGACTTGCTCCAGTATGGTGATTTTTTTGTTGGTTGGGGGCAGGAAGGGAAGGGACAGAATTGGACACAGCGCTCCAGATACGGTCTCACAAGTGAGAGTTGAGGGTCTTGCAACTTTTCTTTTGGGATGCTTGAACAGACTCACCCCCAAACACTTCCAGGTGACACTGGCATCTGGAGCATCATCACAGCTTTGCTCAGACTGTAACTTTACAGGTGCTAGCGTGTGTTCTTGTGTACCAGCAGATGAGTCTCTGCCTACGAGGATTCAGATGAGGGCAGCTCTGTCTCTTCCTGTAACGGGCACTGCTGCCCAGGGGCTCTGAGAAATGCTCCTCTCAAGGCTGGTGTCAAGCAAAGTTGCCAGAGTCAGTTTTAAACCTCTGAACCTGGGAAATGGAGACAGAGCTCTTCCTGGGATAAGATGCCCAATAAAAACAAATGGCCCTGCAGATGGACCGTGGCTGCCGTAGGACTGATATGCATGCCAAAATACCACTGTTTTTTTCATTGAGATGTTGAATTCCTCGTTGATTTCTCTTCCACTCAGAAGGGGAGCAGTAGGCTCTGGGTGTTCAAACCCTGCTCTGCTGGCACTGGGTACAAAGGCAGATGTTTCCCGTTTGGGCAAAACGAGTTCAAAAGCAGGTGAACTCTCAAACATGGACAGCAGAGAGTGCTTTAACCACAGAACATGAGTAGAATGACTGCTGAATTCCCCTCCTCTTCTGATAAATACTTGGCTCAAATTCAAGCAACTTTCCAGCCTAGTAAGATATGGGAAGATTCAAGAGCCTTCGCTCAGGCCATACAGTTAGCTGTAAAGCGGAGAGCTCCTGGCATGTTATTGAGGAAGAGTAGATGAAAAACTGCATCTGCAGCCAAAGACCCTCAGTTCCCCTGCCTGGATCATGAAACCTGAATGGTCAGCAGAAATCCCTCCCCGAACGGGCAGAAACATGCTGTTACAAATCTAGAGATGTCCCGGTTTGCCTCAGCATCAGTTCAGGCACTTGTAGGAAAAATCATTTAAGTAGTTGAGCAAAGGAGTCTCCTCTTGCATGGGAAATGAAGACATCACTAGAAAACAGGACTGACATATGGTAAAAGGCTACGTTGTTTAACGGCACCCAACAGCTGTGAAGACTGTGCAGGGCTCGTACATGAGAGCGGGAGCACAAGGCAGGGGCAGCACAGGACTCCTGGCAAAGCAGACGGATGGTGAGAGTGGCAGCTTTGCCATGTGGTGAGGAACTCCCGTCTTCCTGCTCCTTCACAGGCTGATGCAACTCCTTGGTCTTCAAAGGATTGTGTGGATTCATGGAGAGCAGGTCTATGATGGGTGGGTGGCTAAAGGGACCAAGAAGGCCTCCTCACTCACACTGCCTACTATAGGGCTGCTGCTCAGCCCTATCCATCTCTTTGTGGCTCCCTCTTGAAGGTTGGATGTTAATGATTAACCTCTGCGTATATTTGGAAAATAATAGAAGCAGCTGCAGAAGAGCAGAGCTAGTCTTGCATGCTGGAGGAACAGGGGGAACCTCATCTCAGGTGAAGTTAGGGACAGTCAAGATGAGTTGGTCTTGTCTGAGAGCACTGACTGAACATTGCATGAGTTCCCTCCTTCCCTCCTTCCCTCCTTCCCTCCTTCCCTCCTTCCCTCCTTCCCTCCTTCCCTCCTTCCCTCCTTCCCTCCTTCCCTCCTTCCCTCAATAAACCATGTGGCCATGCCAGGACTCTAATAAAACAATTGGGCAGGATGGTGAATATTGGTGTGCGGTGGACACTAGGCCCACTGTTTGCGCTTGCTTGATTCCTTCCTGAGAACTTGTGGAACTTTCCCCTAGTAAAATTGGTTTCCTTGTTCAATAACAGGCCTTCTAGACCATGGTGACTGTGAACCCAGAAAGTTCGCAAGGGACATTTCCCACCTCCTAAGATGCCTGGATGGCAGGGCAGGTGGAAAAGAGCAGAGACCAGGAGACACAGGAGAGCTGTCAAATGTTAGGGCCCTTCCATTAGAGAGGAACAAGCTAAACCTGAGCAAGCCAGGTAGAAAGCCTCAGGAAGTCATGGTTTCTTGTTAAACTGACTCAAACTCTGCCCCCTGCTTCTTTCTTTTCCTCCTCTTTTTCTTTGCCAGGAGTTGGGACTCCAACTGTGTGTGTGACCAAGATTCAAGGGCTATGGCCAGGTCTGCTGCAGCATTTTTTCCCCTTCTTTGCTAGAGTCTCCCTTGGATCTCCCTAAGGAATAATGCTTGAGGCTGAATTGGGAGTGATGCTTGCAGGGCTATTTGCAAATCTGGCGCTTCATAGGCATCGGCACGCTGCCGTCGTTCCCTTACGCCGTCTTCTCTTAGCACGGTAGCTTTGCAGGTGGTTTTGAGACTCCACATGGTAGGTGTTACAGCTTCTGGAGGGCTAGTCCACCAAAGTTTTTATGGACAGAGAGGAAATCCATCTCTGAGCAGGGTAGCAGGTGAATGGGGAGCATACGGACAGATTTTTCAGCATGTGAATGATTCTCACTGCAGGATGAAGGGTTGCTCAAAACAAGAGTGTTTGCTCGAATCCTCCTTCCATCGGCACGCTGTTAGGGAAGCTACTGTGGAAGTTGCTCTCCGGGGTTATTTTGGATGTGTGCTACTGTTACGACCAAGAACTCAGACCAAGTGAAGTGTGCTCGGCTGTGTCTTTCTGTGGTCTACAAAGCAAGGGAGAAGCTTCTCTAACCTCACCCCTTTCCCGTTGTCTCTCTAGAAGCACCTGCCTGTAATATTTATCCCCCCATGGTGCCTTTGCAGTGTCCTGCCCTGACCTACAAGCTCCTGTGGATGGACAGAAGTTTGGTACGAAGTATTTGGTGGACCATGAGATCCACTTCACCTGCAACCCGGGCTTTGAGCTCCTGGGCTCCAGCATGCGGATGTGCCAGGCAAACGGCAGCTGGACTGGAGAGGAGCCTCAATGCAAAGGTACTTTCTCTTCTGATCTGGGCTTGTGAGACCTCGTCACCATGCAGGTCCTGAAGCAGCATGCATGTATATCTGCAGAAGAGGGGGCAAAGGGCCACATTTGGGGGCTGATCTGCTCTATGTTCTCCAGCTAGTTCTTAGCATCTGGTGTGCGCACTGGCAATGCCGGCCTGGGAATCTGGCACTTGCTTCCGCAGCGTTCGGGTCTTTTTGCTGCAGACCTTAAACATCAGCAGCCTGGGGATGGGAAACACTGTCGCCTGCCTTCTGCTCTCAGCGGGTTTTATGAAATCAAGCATTCATTGTTGAGCTTTGATGGTCAGCACTGCTCCAAAAGTCATTCAGCATCTGCCTCCCTTTTGCACAGGGTATTTTGAGCGCCGGTAATAGGAGATGCTGCCCCATGCATCATATTTCTAGACGAGCACAGGATGCTTTGCAGCCCAGACAATGACTGTCCCATCCGTCTTCTCCTGTTGGAAGAACATTGGAATGTTTTTCATGTTTGGTGCCAAGAGCTGGTCATCTGAGCATAAAACAAAGCTCCAATAGGCAACTTCATAATTAAAAATCAGTGCCTGGAAGTGGCTGGCACAGCCCAGTATAATAACTTCCTTCAAGTGCCTGGCCGAAAAGTTGCCTTACCATCAGTGTGTGGCAAGTTCACACTGGCAAACAGGAATGCTGGATATAATTGCCTTTACTAAAAATATTACCTGGGGGAAAGATATGTTAGCAGCCATTTGGGTTAGCGCATTTGAAGAGAAAAGGAGGGTATAGTCTTGTTTAAAAGTGCCTTTTCCAAAATGACTAGGTAGATTGAAGCTGAAATGCCACCAACAACACTTGTTATGCTCTGACATGCATTTAGGGCCAAGGCAGAATGTCTGGGTCCTAATGCAGGCACTACATGGCTGCTGGTATAGTCTCTTCTCCCATCCTACCCAAGCTGATGAAAAGGTGTGACAGATCTTTGCAAATATGTTTCTCGTTATGGTCTCTATTATTTCAATCAGCATTGAGATGGGCATTTTGTTGCAAGGTACTGCTTGTTCTCAGGCAGGGTATCGTTGGGGCAGGAGGCTCATGTTGAACAGGGATCCTTTATACCTGTTTATACCTGCCTAGATCTTCCCAAGGCACCTGTTTGCCATGTCTATCTGCAAACGCAGGATACTATTTTGGAAAGGGACTCCTGGGATTCATCAAATGAATAGGTACTTCATTTGTCCCTGAGCTACTATGATGAGCTCTGGGCGGAGTACGAAATTCAGAGACTGTAAGGTCTTATATCCTTGATCCAGTCTCCTGTCCCTATGTTTGGTTTCACCTTTTGGCTTCTGCTTTCTAACTTTCCAATCAATCGAAATCTTGCCATGATTCTTAAAGCTCCAGCTCCAAAGGTCTTCTATTCCATGAGGTCTGTTTTCCATCCATGGATCTGGAGGAAAGCTAGAAGTTAAATCTGAAGGCTAACCCAGAACTTCCTCAACCAGATACGAGAAAGAGAAGAGAGCATCAATTAATTCTCCCTTTTAAGGTGGAGAGTTGTTGCCTTGAAACAACTCGACGAGTTTTCAGCCATTGCAAAGGGCAGGGCTGCTTGAAAACACTTCTTAATAACAATGCTAAACCCTCCTTCTTGTGCTTTGAGATCAGATGGAATTGTAGCGAAGAACACTTTTTGTAATGTGTTTTTCTCAGAGATCGCTCTCTGTGATCAGTCAGGGCCTTGTGCTCCCAGCGTGTATGATAAGCCACAGATGAAGCGAGGATTATGTGGAGGGGAATGTGTTTGAGGCAGCTCCTGTTGAAATATTGGCAGTGGGCTGTGAAAACCCCCAGGAGAAATCCTGGAGATGTTCTGCCAACAGCACTGCCTGAAGCCTGTCATTCATGGGCAGCTCTGTTCTTTGTCCTGTTGGAAAGGAGGGTTGTGCTCTGCTTCAGAGAGCCACTGTTGAGCAGAACGGGCAGTCCTTCGCGCAATTATTACAACCGCTTTCACTCGACGGAGGTCGGGCCTTGCAAAGACCCCCTATTCTACTGTTCAGCAAAGACAGCCTTGTGCTAGATAGGTGTCATGATGCCCGTGCCTTACATGCACAGCTCTGCATTGAGACTTGTCCCCAAGGGACGGGGCCCAAAAAAGCTCTACCAAGGTCCAAGAGTGAGGGGGTGAAACAACCCTTCTTGCAAGCCTACACAAATCATAATCATCCATAAATCCTACATAAATCATCCAGGTGCAAGATCTTCTGCTCTACGCAAAGCCCAGCTATGGACATGACCTTTCCTGTATGCAACGTCCCTCCCCATTGCAAATATTCCCCTTCCTCGCTTTTTCCTTCCTGAGTGCTGGTGTGAGCCCCAGGTGTTTGCAGGCTAAATCACCTGGCACTAAGGCCGTTTTCCCACAGCACAGTGGCTTCCTGCAATGCAAGCACCTTGCGAAATTATCTATGTCTCTCCAGACATGCCAACAGTCTGGACATGTAGGAAAAGAATAAGAAAAGCTGGGGACAGGGGCTGGGAGCTATATAATGCTCTGGGCTTATTACAGCATCAAGGAAGAAAGGCTTCTTTGAGGCTGTTGGGATGAGCAAACGCTTGGTTGCAAAACCTTTTGCGACCTTCCCTTGAGAAATACTTGAGCAAGTCATGGACTCCCAGCTCTTGGGTCTGAGCCAAGGGATCTGTGTCTTGCAAGCAGCAACTCCAAGGCTGGAGGAGGAAGAGGGGGGCAATTCTCTTTGGCTTCTCGTTCAGCAACTGGTCCACCAGGCCCATGGTATCTGGGTATGCTACTGATTGCACAGGCTCAGATTTATTTTCCCACTGGGAAGAGTCCCTCTTCAGAGGGATTGGAGATGCTCCCACTGCTCCAACCCCACGGAAACACCAGCTGTAGCCGGAGATAACACGGACGAGAAATTGGGCACCCCAGCTGCGAGCTGTCCCTCCGAGCCCAGATGCTGGATTGCTTCTCCTACAAAGCACAACCGGGAGAGCGCTGTCCTGCCTTCATAACTCTCCAGAGGTGATGGTGCCACTTGTAGCCTGTGGAGAAAAACCCTTTCCCCCCTCTGAGACCTGCTTCTCCCAGTGGAGGGCCAAGTCCACCACGGTGGAGCATGCAGCTTTGAGGATTTCTTAACCTCTTCTGGCTTTCCATGTCATTTCAGTATTTGTCCATATCATCTCCCGACTCTCAGCAGTGACACCGCCAGGGTTGGCTTCCAAAAAGACATGGCTCTTTCTCATGGCAGGTACCAGCAAATGCTCTAGCCACCCTTGCCAGAACGGCGGGACATGCGTGGAGAGGCTGAACCAGTACGAGTGCCTCTGCCCCCAGGCGTGGAGCGGAGCAACGTGCCAGCACCAAACGCAGACGGGTGCGTAAGCTGCATCCCTAGGGAGGCAGAGGGCAGTGATGCTCAGATGTGCCACCCAGAGCCTCTTTCCCCTCGGGCGCGACCCCTCCGTGCTGGTTTGCCCTGTGCTGAGGTGTCAAGGCCTCCGTCCTGCTGTCCCAGCTCCGGTGCTGTCCTGCCTCTGTGTGCAGGCACTTCCCTAGGCACGAGGCTGTTAAAAAGCCCCCGAGGCCAATGCAAGCTGTGTACGGCCTGAAAGGCAGAGGGGAATTTGAATTCCAGGGGAGCAGGAATTGTGAGGAAAGCTCATGTGGACAAAAAAAACATGGAAACTGCAAACAAGTGGAAGGGCTCGCTCTTTAGAAATTCTCTCCTGGCACATTTTGGCCCCAAGTGGCACTGCAAACCCAGGGCCCTGTAGCCAAGGCCGCTCGCGTGAAGGAGACGTGGGGAGAGTCTGTGCGCGCTGCTGTGGCTGGGTGGGCACAGAGCTGTCCCTTTCCCCCCCAGCACCTCCTGTGCAGAGCGTGCCCGGCGAGTCGGCGTTCAGCCGCAAGCCCCGCTGCGCCAAGACGGAGCGGACGCAGCACTGCAGCTGCGAGGCGGGCTTCCACATGAGCGGCACCGTGGACGACGGCGTGTGCCAGGGTAAGCGAGGGGGGCTCGTCGCGCCGCGGGCGGCCGGGGGACGCCCGCCTCGAGCACGGCGCCGTTGTGCTCTCTGCCCGTAGACATTGACGAGTGCGAGCTCTACAAGCTGGACGGGGGCCCCCGCCTCTGCAGGCATCGGTGCATCAACGTCCCCGGCTCCTACCGCTGTGCCTGCCCCCAGGGCTACAACCTCCTTGGCGATGGGAAGAGCTGCGAAGGTGAGGACCCCCTCAAGTCTCACTGCGCTTGTATAGACGAGTATTCTTCTTGGATGGACGTGGGCGCCGGGGGAAATGGCAATGCTTGGTCTTCAACGCTGGTGAACGCATCCAAAACTTCGGGGTGACTTCGAATAAAGAGCACGAGCACCCTCATGAGCGTGGATCTGTCCCATTTAGACACTTCCACAATGTTCTCTGGGGCAGCAGATGCATTTGAGTACCAAGAGTTAGGCTTGAGAGATTAGTTCAGAGGTTGACAACTCCTTTTCTTAAAACAGGAGAATTTGGGCAGAGGGAAAATAAAATGAAAAATAAAATGAAACTAGGTAGACATGGTGACCAGAATTGCTTGCATGGGAGCGTTCTGCTGAAAAATAGATTTTGTGCTGTAAAAATGGTGAGTACTGCCCAAAAGGCATTTCATGTGGAAAATCTCCTGCTTTCTTTCTTTCCCTGTAGGTGTTTACCACAGTTATTGCATGGTTTGATAGAGTCCTAATTTTACTTAGAGACAGGTAACTGCATTCTGTGTGTTCGTGTGTTTCTTAAACAAAAAAACAATGTGTTTCAAGCAACCTAGCAGAAAGTTAGGAAAACAGCCTGTCCTCCTGCTGCAACTTCTTTCCCAAACTCCCCATTTAACCTCGGCTAGCCCTGGCCCAGTTATCCTGCAGGCAAAATCAGAGGGGAAAGGAAGGACAGAAAAGAAGTGGCAGGAGTATTATTGAGGCGTTCCCAGTAGGATTTGGTTATTTTGGTTGGGTTTGCTGTGGTTGCTTTACAGACATAGATGAATGTGCGCTGTCCCAGAATAACTGCACAAGGGGGACCACGTGCATCAACACAGGAGGGGGCTTTCAGTGTGTCAGCTCAGAGTGCCCCCAGTCCAGCGGCAACATCAGCTACGTGAAAACATCGCCCTTGTAAGTACAACGGGGAGAGAAGAGGAGCAGATCTGGGATGCTGTTTGGGAACAGCGTGAAACCTGGGCTGCCGTATTTTTCGGTCGGAGAGCTTTGGTTTGAGCATCCCTATGCCTCTTGGGGCTCAACCTCAAACTCGTTTTTCCTTCTGTTCTCAGCCAGTGTGAACGCAACCCCTGCCCGATGGACAGCAGAGCCTGCCACCACGCACCCAAAACCGTCTCCTTCCACTACCTCCCCCTGCCATCTAACCTGGTAACTCCCACCCCTCTCTTCCGCATGGCGACCGCCTCTGCCCCTGGCCGGCCGGGGCCAGACAGCCTGCGTTTTGGCATCGTGGGAGGCAACAACAGAGGGCACTTCGTGATGCAGCGCTCCGACAGGCAGACCGGGGAGCTCATCCTCGTGCAAAGCCTCAAGGGCCCCCAGACAATAGAAGTGGATGTGGATATGTCTGAGTACCTGGACCGTGCTTTCCAGGCAAAGCACCTGTCCAAAATCACAGTCTTCGTGTCTGCCTATGAGTTCTAGAGGAGGCGGCGGCTCCCAGCTGGTCCTCCCCATCCAGCACCCTCCTAGGACTCGCAAAAATGGAAGGAACTGTCTTTGTCACCCAATACCGCCCATGCCCTGGGGCAGCACCAGCAAACAATGACCACAGTAACCCCACAGAGAACCAAGGCCTTCAAAGGCCAGACCAAAGAGAAGGCACCTGAGGTACCTTTGGACAACCTCATAAGCCTGTTTGCTCACGCAATGATGTTTGCTTTTCAGCATCTTCTGCAACTTGCACAGCCAGAAGACCTAACGATGGAAGCAGATGTGTTACAGGGAAGCTCCCAATGGTAGCACATCCAGCAGACTCTGTGCAGTTAACCGTCCTCTCCTCTGGGTTAAGGTTGTTTTGTCTGAGCCGCCACGCTTTTGTTTTTATGCCCACAGGCATGAAAACCAGCAAATGAAGTGCAAAAGAAATCCTGTGCTCTCCAACAGCAGGCAGCTGTTTCACCACAGAAACCTGGCAAACCCCGGGGTGGGAATAGCAACGCTATCCGCTTGCCGGGACACAAGAGAAAGATGTCCTCAGCAGGAGGAAGTGTACCGCGTGGCCTGTGCCAAGCAGCATTTTATCTTCTTGAAAGGTTCATAGAGACCTCCCATAGCCTTTGTGCCTACATAGTGCAGAAAACAGTGCGTGGTAATTAAGGCCCTTATTTTCTTTTAGTAATTCTTTTGGAAAGCAGTTAAGCTGGTGCAGGCAAGAGGAGAAAGGAGACAGCACAAGAGAGCTCTGTCTTAGTGGATACTGCTCTTCACTGAGCTGGCTCAGGCTTGTTCTTACTGAGCCTAAGAAAAGCGTGACTATGCTCCCCGTCGAATGCTGAAAACCCTGCCTTAGCCTAGGGGGAACTCCAGGTGTTTGAACAAAGCGAGATGGTCCAATTTTTCCTAGGATAGAACAGGACTGGAAAAATGAGAGTCTGGATTAGAGCCCACAGCTAAGGTGTCAGCATTGCACAGTGCTCTTGTCTCAGGGCACTGGAGGTGTAAGACACAGTGAGCTGTAAGAGAAAGTGCTGTCAGAGGTATTTAGTATAAAGCGTATTGCACTTGTATCCCTCAGCCTATGTAACACTCAAGAAGTAAAAATCCATTACAGCCTTTGCTCTCAGACTATTTTCTAAATAGCAATTTTGGAGTGAGACTGTGTAAAAATTAAGAAGCCATTTTCATACCAAGGATAGAGGGAAGCATGTGTTATCTTACAGCCCTTGAAACCAATCCTATTCTCATGTTCTTATAAATTCAAGGTATAACTCTGAGGATCACTGGAGATGCTCAGGGAGGACTTTGTCTGGTATGTTTGTAAAGATGTAGTAGGTGAGAAGTTGCCCCTCCTCTTTCATTATGATGGTCTATGACCACCAAACCTACGATAATATATCTTGCAATGCACCTGTTTCCCTTGGTACCATCTTCGGAAAGAGGACACCACTGCCAGGCAATGAAGGGCATCTCCGACAGTTTGGACTTGAGCAAGTAGCTGATATCGTCACATGTAACAAACTGGAAATGGGAAAAAAGTAATAATTCACGCAAGGATTCTGAGGACCTAGGGGGACAGAGCAGTGAGTAACAACAAGAAGGATCAGTGTGTAGAAGAGGGTCTCTCAGCTTGGAAAAGTGATACCAAGTCTTGGCTGATCTTTGGAACACTGTGAGCAGCCCATGGGAAGAGCAGAGCAAATGTTACTCGACTGGGGGATTCTTTCTCTCCGTGAATTGCTTACGGCTGGACAAAACCCCATGTGCCCACTCTTAGAATCACAGAATCATTATGGTTGGAAAAGACCTGCAGGATTATCGAGTCCAACCAAAGTCCTTCAACACCATACCTGCTAAACCATGTCCCTAAGGGCCTCATCTGCACCTTTCTTGAACACGGCCAGCGATGGTGGCTCCACCACTTCCCTGGGCAGCCTCTTCCAGTGCTTCACCACTCTTTCTGTGCAGATTTTTTCCCTAATGTCCAACCTGAACCTCCCCTGGTGCAACTTGAGGCCTTTTCCTCTGGTCCCATCTATAGTTATTCTGGAGAAGACACGGACCTCCACCTCACTACAGCCTCCTTTCAGGTGGCTGTAGAGAGCGATCAGGTCTCCCCTGAACCTCCTCTCCCCACTAAACAGCCCCGGCTCCCTCGGCCGCTCCTGGTAAGGTCGGAGCCCCAGCCCCTCCACCAGCTTTGTTGTCCTTCTCTGGACGCGCTCCAGCACCTCCATGGCCTTCTTGTAGTGAGGGGCCCAAAACAGAACGCAGGATTCGAGGGGCGGCCTCAGCAGCGCCGAGCACAGGGGGACGATCCCTTCCCTGCTCCTGCTGGCTACACTGGTCCTGGTACAACCCAGGCTGCCTCGGTCCCCTGGGCACGCTGCAGGCTCATGTTCTGCTGGCTGTCAAACACTCATTCCACCTTACCTTTAAGAACTAGGTTTGGTGTTATATGAACTAGCAAAGAATGTTCTCACCCCAGATCATGTGCTGGTGGACAGCAAAGTGCACTGATCCTCTTCAAGTGATTTAAACAGTTCCTGCCCAATGAAGTAGTCAGCTGCAATCTTCTCCAGCATTTCCTCTGTATGGCAATGGGCTAGGAGCTGTGCTACAACTGGTTCCTGCATTTTGGCTGATGGGCAGCAACTTCTTAAAACTCTTGAATGTGGTCACGTACATTCATCCACTCAAGGCCACGGGGAAGTCTTCAGTAAGCTTGATTGAATGTGCTGTGCTGCAGGCAGAGAGGAACTATTTCAGCTGCATTTGATACTCACGGTGAGGGAGCCCAAGGTGTGAATATTTCATTTTTAATGAACCATTGCCTCCTCTATCAGTTATGTTTAAGCAGCTCTAGGAAGCACAAGCTCAGATGCAGCAGTTTAGCTTCTGTTCCTTGCATATACAGATATACCAACATGTGCACATGGGGAGGCACCTCTGTCTCATCACCCCTTTCATCCTTAGGTAACCATTCCTCCAGTGCAGAGCTTGTGCATGTTAACCACAAAAACACAACATTATGCATGTTTCTTTACTACGATGATTTTAATGCAATCAAATGATGATATAGCCTTTCAGCAGGTGCAAAACAGAATAAAGCACTTCATGCATCTGTGGTTTGCTCATGCTCCCTGTGCGACTGAGAAAGCCATGTGCAGTGTGGGGTTCGTAGCAAGAGAATGTATCAGGAATTTGTAGCATGTCTCCAGAACAGCCTTGGAGGCAGGACTAGCCTGGCAGCTGCTTACAGGAGGTCTCACTAGAGTTGGAGGGGGATTTGGGCTGGGAAGCCTTGGGACAACTGCACTGCTGGAACTGGAACTGGTAAGAAGGGCCCGAGTCAAGCAAGACCAGTATCTTCGGTTGCTCTTTGGCATGTGTGTGCCCATGTCCCTCTAGAGCCAAAGCGAGGGCTGTTTGCAGCTGGTATCACCATCCTCCCCCACTTACCAGGCACATGGCGCAGCTGGCAGCGCTTTGCTCCTGCCAAAATTATCCCAGCCTGCTCCCGTATGCCCTCCTACCCCAAGGCTGCTCCCTGCAATGTGTCTTGTGGGGTCCTTGTCCTGGCACTGCTCTCTCTTGCAGGCAGCCCTGCCCTCAGCCCTCCTGAGGTGACAGTGGCCAGGTGAGACCCTCTGACCTAACGGGTCAGTCATGGATCAACCCCTGGCTTCGAGCGTGGCCTGGGAGCCTCTTTGTGGGGAATCCTTTTTTCTCCTCTTCCATCTTCAAAGCGTCCCAAAAGCTGTGATGCATCCTTCGCAGCCAAGCATCCTCCGGGGAGGCCAAGAAAGAGCTCGTGCTGCCCAAAGCAGCCCTGGGGAGAGGGGCAAGGCGGCTGGGCAGAGAGATCCCATGACCTGCTGGGGTACTGAATGCGTGCACTGAATCCGTGGGTCCTGAGCTGACTGCTGCTCTGAGAGAGGCAGTGAATGGGAAGGATCCTTGGGAAGGGAGGAGAAGGGCCCCTACCCCAGGGAATGGCCATGCCTGGTGAGGACACATAAGATGCTGGAAGGCCCTTGAGCTGAGACGCTGCAGTTCAGGAGGAGGCCGAGGGACAGCAGTGAGGAGCTGGAGGCTGCTGCACAGCCAAGCCTCCTCTGCAGCGCTCAGGACTTCCTAGAAAGCAGTGAGGAAGTTGCAGAGTGCAGTAAATTCCTGGTAGGACAGCCCCAGATGTCAGGCAGAAAAGCAGGGTCACACAGGAGAAGGGAATTGTTCCAATGACAAAACCACGTTCCTGAAGGAAAATTCCCTGGCATGGAACCAAACCCACAATGCAAGTAAGTGCAAGAGCAGCACCATCATTAAAATAATGTGGGTGCTTCCTCCATGTGGAGACTTTGGCCTTCTTGTCTAGACAGATCAAGAGTATCAAGTGTAACAGCAGAACCGCCACAATTACAGGCCATGGCAACAAGACAGATGCTCAGCCACCAAAACAGATGTGTTTTTGTTTCTGTGCATCTGCAGTATGGCACTAAGATACTCTCATCTAATATTTCTCTGGTATGGGATATGTTCCCATCTACTGGAAGCATTCGTCTGATGGTGCGGATTACGACAAATGGTTTTAGCAGCTCTCTGTCCATCTGCGAGATGGAGACAATCCCACTTTGCCACTTGGGTGAGTCACTTTGTGCTGTCCCTAAATCAATGAGCTTTCTAGAGGCCAGAAAGCAGAACAGAAAAGCTGCTGAACAGCAGTCCACCCATTCCTACTGGGGATTTTTTTATCTAGCAGGATATGCAGCGTATGCACCACTGAGACTGAGCAGAGTCTGGCCAAGAGTGCAAGTCCTGAGCAGGTCTCTGCCTCAGCGAGACCAACAATGTCCTTCAGCCATCAGGAACGGGGTCCTGGACTAGACATGAGAGGGAAAGAGCAGGGGGTCAAGATCCTATGCCAGCCTCAACGTTGTTTCTTTGAATGGGGAGAGAGACCAGTCAGTGTTGCACTACACATGGTGAGCTCCTAACAGCTTTGTGGTGCACCAGGTTTTACAGGTCCTCATGTAAAGGGGCCTCAAGGGTCAGTAATCACTGATAGGCCTGAAACAGAACTAGTGAGCTCTTCAGTAATGCAGATCAGAAGGCTGCAGAGGCAGCTGGCCTGTGCTGCGGGCATGGTCAAGCTCCTGGATCCTCTTCTTAAAATCTGCACGGCGTTATCGGCCAGAGGAAATCAAAATCATTTCCTCCTCCTGGCCCTGGCCCCTTGCAGAAGGCAACCCAGGGACCTCTCTGTCAGATTGAAACAGGATTTTTATAAACAGCCCCATTAATCATGACAAGGACGATGACTCCATTCCGGGGGGAGAAACTGCAGAGCCAAGCAGCACCGACTGAAAACATTCCCACTCTCTGGAAGACTGAGAATACCTATAAATAGATATTTGGATATATTTTTAACAGACTCTGCGGTCGTAACTGTCAATTCACAAAATAGTATCTGTTGTGAGACCAAGTGTGCAGTTTCTGCTAATTGGCACCAGGGATTTGCAAATAATAGCATGGGGTGACACCTGAGAGCCTTTCAAAATACAGAGCTTCTTCGTTTCTCTGGAATCCAGCCCCCGATGCTAAGAAATTCTCTTGTCTGGAAGAAAGGAGGTATCCATTTGCCAAAGGAAAAAAATCTTAACAACAAGCCTATTATACAAGGAAACCATCCAGAGGCAAACTGTGATCATCTAGGTTTACAAGTAGCTTTCTCATTCATCTGCCCGGGCTCTGGGACAAAATTCACAGAGTGTGAGTGTTATTTACAGGATGTGCCTCGTGGGGTTCTTCTTTCACATCTCGCCTTTGAAGACACATAATACACAATAAATCCTCTGCTTTCCACCAGCACTTCTGCCTCCAAAAGTAGGCTGAAGTCTGGCCAACTGGAATGAACAGTAGTACCCAACTAGCAAAGCTTAGAACCGATGGATCCATGAAAACCTAAAAAGCTTATCTGTCCACAGCAGCACCCGGGCCAGTTTTGGGAAGAACCACTAGGGCTGTAGCTCCCAAGATTAGATATGGAACATAGTTCTCATATTTACTGATGAATACATCAGTGCCGGGGGTTGAATTTTGCCCACTTGCATCGCCTTCTCCAGCGTGAGGACGCTATCTTGGGTGGAGGAATGTCAGCGGGAGGACTTCCTCACCGCCGAGCGGTGGGAGGCCTGATGTGCTCTGGCAGGACAGAAGCTGTGCTGGTTTATCAGCTCCAGGGGCACCCCCAGAAGGTGGATGAAGCTCCTTCAGCAGAGGGATCCATCTCAGCCATGGATGCACTGGGACAACTCAGAGTTACTGCCAGTCTAACATTCACAGAGTTGCCCATGTGCAGCATCATTTGGGGGCTGAAACATCCACGTACAAGGGCTTGGGATAGCTTTTCTGCAGAAGTTCATCTGATAGCAACCTCTTGGTTTGGAAGCAGCTGCTCCAAGGACAGAAATCCAGCCCCTGCAACGATAAAGCATTCCTTGCTGGAATGACTGCTCTGTGTGTCTTTGGCTTCAATAAGGAGTGCTACTGTTGATTCAGAGCTTACCCAACTGAGCCCAGATACAGAAGGAAGTTTGATTTGGCCAGCACTCCCCTGGTATACGCGAGGCTGGAATCGATGGCTTGTAAGTCAGGATCAGGTCTGAATCACCAATGTGTTCACAGCACAGCAGCTGTGAGGCATTTCCATCATTATGTAATGATGCTGGGGGCAGAGCCAGGGAAGGGGCTGAACTCTCAGGTGGGAAGGATGAATGTCAGCCTGTCTGATGCCCCGTCCTGAAGCCTGTATCCATGCAATGTTCATCAGGACTGGAACATCTTTGCCCCGTTCTCACGCCATGGACAGGATGCTGGCAAGGAGAAAGCTCTGGTGCTTTGTTGCTTTGCTCTGTGAGCACTGCAGGGAGTAGCCCTGAGCTGGGAGCTGAACCGCAGGGAGTGCAACACCGCATTCAGCACATGGCCCAGTGGAGCGCGCTGCCCCGTAGCACTGCACTGCTACTGGCTGCTGCAAGGACCACACACACTCCCTGTCCGCTCTGCTACCAGCAAGAAGCCAGCCAAGGCCATAATTCACCTTGTGGTTAAGCTGGACTGGAGATCAGCATAGAAAGCTGAATGAAGACGGGGTTCAGGTGGGTTATCAGGAAGGGAGCAAGCCATCATCTGGTGGAGCTGGTGGGATCAGGGGCTGCTTAGTGTTGGCTTCCTCACAGTCAGGCCGAGGCCTCCTCTCCTCCTATAAATGACAGAAGTCCTCTTATCTTACCTGCCTATACCTTCTGAGTGGAACCTTGGGGAAAACCAGTTATTCCGGAGTATGAAGATGAGGTGGACATGGCCTCAAACAGAGGAGGAGCAAGTTCAACAGACCTGGCATGAGAGGATCCTGAGGGAAAGCGGAGGAGCTTCTCTGTGTCTCTAAAAGGTGTTGAAAGGGAAAATTGAGGTTGCAATATTTATGATAGGGGTCCTTCTCAAATTTTATTCCCTCAGTATGCATAGGGACAGATGAAGGCTGGTAGAGGGAAACTTCTGAAGTTGCATGTTGTCCTGTTGCAAGCCCTTATGTTGCTTGATTATTTGAGAAGGCAGAAAGTGGGCAGTGTCTTGGGACAATTGTATCAGGAGAGATATCCTGGGTATTTTTACTGCTAAGTACAGAAGCTGCTTCTCACACTCTAACAAGTTGTTTGGAGGTGCAAGAAGGTACTGCTAAGTAGATAGGCAGCAAGAAAGCAGGGGGAAATCAAAACACAGAGTACTAAGGTCCCTGCTGGGGGCACTTCTTCCCAGGCTTGGTGTTATGGACAACTTTTTGATTGCTTGTTTTAGCTTTCTTGTAGGTTTGTTTTTTTAATTGATGCCCCAGCATGCTTCAAGAGACCTACGGAGTAGGAAATCTTTGCCTGACTAATCAGGCCCAACGTTTCCTTAGAGCCAAAGGAAATGAAGGTAGGTGGTGGTGCCACAGTAATACGTGTAGCTGTGTTCTTGGAGGCTCAGGGGATTCTTACATGCAATGTGGCAAACCAGACAGAGCCCTGATGCTTCTAAAGATCTCTAATTTCAGGGCAGATTGGCAATATATTCTTAACTGCTTACTGAGTCTCTTCAAATCCATAAGCCAAGCTCCTAGCAGCTAGACCTCAGCGTGAAAAGATGCTGCTGAAGTTCAGTTTATCTTTCTGGTGTATCTGGGTGTTTCCAACATTTTGGGTTTGAAGTTGATGAAATAATTATCTTCATACACCGTTAGGTTTCTTTGCTGGCATTTTTGGAGGGTGTATACCTGGGTTTCCATTCAAGATGTGGCACTCAGGCTCTTGGGTAGATCTTGCATCTAGGGTATGTTGCAGTTCTTGGCTTGGAGAAGTTGTCATCTTTTCTCAGGAGAATTTGGATCCTGGATGCAGGAAGGCTGGTAGTGGACAAAAGTAAAGAAGACTGAGCTGTGGGTGATTTAACTTGGCCTTTGTGATGCAGCAACAGAAGGAGGGAGATGGAAATGCCCTTGTGCCCTTATGTCCTTGTGTAGCATAAGGGCAGAGGCAAGGGCAGACACACCCACAGACAATACTGGATTAAGCCCAACTGCAGGTGATAGAAATCTAACTACCATAATAAACACCCCTTAAATAGGTAAGGGCTGCCTTAAAATCCCAGCTCCTCCTGTTTGAAGACTGTATGACCTCCATTACTAACAAGAGCCATGATATGGTTTTGGATCTGTATCTTCTCCAAAGAAAGCTGGACAACCCAACACACAAAAGCTCGTACAAGAGTAGCCAAATTTAAGTACACCCAGTATTTCAAACATTTCAAAAATTTTTCAAATATTTTCTCATGTTTGATGCCTCCCTCTGGTCTTTGAGATTATTGGACTGATTGAATTTCTAAAGATTTAAGCATAGAAGCTATCGTTCTGTAGTTTTTGTAGTACTATTTTCTTGAAGAAATAATTCCTTAAGACCTTCCCTCTGGTGAATGCTTCAGCAAACAGAAATGTACATTTTGGTTCTGAAGATTTTGGTACACAATCTTAGATGCAAAGGGAAGTTAACCCCAACCAAGTGTTAGGCGATTAGTCTCACTCTTTGTGTTGCCACCTTCTCCTGTCAGCAGCAAGACTTGGCTCCCTGGAACAGACCTTCTTTACCCTGGACATGTAGATGAAATGGCAGGAGCTGTGCTCTTTACCTCGGCTACATGAGAAATGTTTTGTTAGCGCAAGGATCTTGTTAGCAAAGCTTCTTTACTACCTTCTCAGTCTTGCCGTGTCACACAATACCAACAGAAGGTCCAATATGAACAGGAGGATATTTGTACATATATATATATATATAAAAAAAAAAAAAAAA
>VZSV01000107.1:562179-577391 GCA_013398735.1 Nothocercus julius | reverse complement strand
AAAAGCAAAAAACAGTATCTAACAATACTAAGGGCATATTTTCCTTGATTTCATCACATGTGAAAGCCAATTGCTTCACTGGGATTTGCTTTTAACAGAGCTGTTCCTTCCTCAGGTCAGGAATCTCAGTCAGATCTGACAGATGCTGGTTGGTTGTTCAAGACCAAACCAAGAAGCAACTGGTTTTGCTCTGGGCCAGTTTTGTCCTGAACCCATGCCTCCTCTTAATTGCAACAATTCTGTCCTGCATTTAATTTTTTTATTTTTTAAGTTAGCATGAGACCCTGCTAATGCAAAGGAGGCTTTCCAAAGTAGCCCTAATCACATAGAAGAGCCTGGTTTTTATTTTTTTTATTTTTTGGACAGTTGTCCCACAGAATGTGTCAGTGAAAGAGAAAATAGGTGTTGATAACTCCCATTACATCTGCTATAAAAGTGAGCTAACATCATGGGACACTGGCAAAGGACTTGACGGTCCATGATTTGTTCATCTTAGATCTAGCTGCAAATTGCACAATAAAAGTTTAGGAGCATTAGGGATGAGCTGGTGAAAGTGCAGTCATTGGGATCTGGGCTCTGAAGCAGAACAAATATCCAGAGTGTGCAGGATGGGAAAAGATGGATTTAAATCTTCTGGTAGTGGAATTCAGAAATGTGACTCTGTCAGTAGACTTAGCCAGGGACCACGCTTTTTTATCAGCTACTTAATCCAGAGCTCTCTGCAAAACATATTATTATTTCAAACAATGTCTTTCAGGAGAAAATTTTGGGGCTATCACACCTGTTTTATACAAAAAGATTTTTTTTTTCATGTTTCTGCATTGTGAGTTCTTGCATGTCAAAATGTACTTTCATCCTTAAAATCATAAGGATCATCTACCTTATCTAGAAAAGAAGACACTTTTCAGTGTGTTTCTTACTCTGTGGCTTAGTTATACATAATTGAAGGTAGAAATGAAATTACACTTAAATTTTTCAAGTCAGAAAATTATAGGTTATGTACTTGTTCCCAAAACACACCCTTTTAAATGCAAAAAAAATCAGAAGTAACTTGGGTGCCCTAATACATTAACATGTATAAGCAACTGTAAAGATCCAGTTCTTCAGTAATTTTGACTGAGGCACATGGTCCCCTACCAGACTGAATTAATCTTTTTTCAAAGACATATGAATTTCCCCCAGCATTTCTCTTTGACCTTTTGCTACAGGACAGAATTCTGTTTCTTCTTAAATACCTATGGCTCCAAACCCATTTCTCTCCTAATTTTTTCATATGTTGAGTTTAGACTGAGAAAGGTTGTTGCACTCTGTTGGGACAGGGGGTGAAAGAAAAGATGGAAAGTTTCTCATGCAGATTAATGCAAAGTTAAGAGGTGTTGGAGAAAGAATAGCCATCAGTTTTTATGAGGGAGGATGACTGCAAGCAGGAATTGCACAGTGACCTCTTGGAAGGCCTGTGCAATTCTGCATATTTATAACTGAGCTGGAATCAGAATCATTTTGAGTCTGAATAGTTTTTGGGTTTTAGTACCCTGAATAATTGCTCCTCTGGCAAAACTCTCTGCAAGTAGCTGAGGAAGGATCTCATGATACTAGGTGACTCGAGGGGGAAAAAACAGAGAAAGTTTGGTATGGAGAATAAGGCATCTGGGAAAACCAACCTTGCCAGCATTTGGAGAGATCTGAAACCAGCTGCTGAGAGGGGAGATCTGAGAGTCTTTCTGTGCTGTATTCTGGAAATATGGGCTCACTGTGCATCCTTGATTAAAATCAGAAGATAACGTTAGGAATTTTTTGGAGAGGGATAGTGAATAAACAGGAAATGTCGCCATGCTTCTGTGTAACTCCACCATGTGCCTGCATCTTGTGATACCCCAGAGTAGCAGATAATAACACTTTTCTTGAAGCTAACCAGATCCTGGCCAAGTCTTGTTTTGTCCAGGAAATCAAGAGAAGCTATACTTGCGAGCTAAGCCAATGTGTGTTTTAAATTAGTACATTACACAAGAAAATAACGATACAAATGCGGTTAGCTGTAGCCTTGGGAGCAGCAATTGCAACTGTGCATACGTTACCAAAAATCACTGGTGGGAAAACAAAAGCCATAAGTGTTTATGGCTTATTTATCAAGTGTGATGTGCCTGCTTTTAAAGCTGCTTTCGCAAAAGTGATTGCTTCAATCCCATTGCACACATCCTAAGGAAAAGCCTTGGTGTGAGTGGTTTCCCTGCATGCAGTAACAAGCAGCTGGTAGCTGGAAGGAGCCTGCACTTCATGGTTAGACCCACAAGAAACGTCATTTTGTAGCTCAGGCTTTCCTTCGTGGAAAGCTGCTTTTCTAACCAGAGTATGAACCAAACTGGGGTCTTTTTGCTTCTGGTTCCAGGACTTGCTCTTAGGTAACACGCAAACCAAAAGTACTTGCTGGCTTTCTAAGGCCAGAGGCTTCCCTATTGACCTCCAGGTCCACTTTGTTTTTCACTCTTTGGTCCATTTCTGTGACTAATCGAGTCTCTGACCTCTTGCCTTGGTGATGGCTGAGACTTGGTCTCCTTTCCTTCCCTCTTCCTGCTCTTCTCATGCAAAGCCTTTGCGCTACCTTGTGTCCCAAGCAAACGGGAAGGCGAGGAAAATGTCCCACAGATTGGAGCAGGGCTTGGAATTACTTTTGCACTTTAAGACAACCAAAAAATCAGCTCCTGAGAGCTTTATTCTTTGCAAGAGAGAGACGTTTTTCCTGGGTTATTTTGCATCACTGGATGACGGTGCCAAAGTGGTAGTACCAAAAGTGGGCTGCAAAGTCGTGAGAACAGCTGCATGACCTTATTATAGAGCCTGTTGCCGCCCCAGAGCTCAGAAACGGGCCTGGCTGGGGGGTGTTTCAAGGCAGGTGGGTTCAACCAGCCATGTAGCCAGTAACTTAAAACTACAAGCGGAGCAGAAATTTGCCTCAAATTCCCACAGGACCCCATGAAACAGCTCTAATTCCACAAAGCCCGCGGGTTGGACCCAGCCAGTCCAGCTGCTTCCATCGAGGGCTTGGCAATGCAAGCGGCAGCGGGATAGAGGGCTCTTGTGGACTATGTGCATTCCCGGAGTCGGGAAGTCTGCGAGCAGGGGGAAGTCATTGCCAGCCTGATGGGGAAGTCAGTGCTGCCGGGCTCTGCTCCTGAGCAGAGCTGAGCTAATGTTTGTCTGGAGATGTGGAAATGTGAAAATACTTACAAATATTATCATAAGGATGAAGGTTTTTTTTTTTCCTAGATTGGGGGCAGGCAATAAGAAAACCCAGTATGAGGACAGAAGGAAGAGGCACAGGTGGGAACCGGGAAGGAGCTGTGCTGAGAGGAGAGGGCGCTTTTGTTGGAAAAGCTGAGGACTGGCAGCTTTGGGAAGAGAAAACACAGTTGTGGAGAAGGAATAAGCCTAGAGATGGGGCAGCTCAGAAGCCTGTGGTTTGCTGGAGCCGGGTCCACCCTGCTGCGGCTGCACGGCCTGGTTTGAAATGCTTCTGCATCAGTGTTTTAGGCATGCTGGAGAAATCCCTTTGCTGGGGCATGTGCTGCCCACAGAGCCTTGGTTTGGCCGGGCTCCGGGCTAGCAGGAGGAGCCGCGTGTGCTCAGCAGGGCGGCGAGGAGCGTCGCTGGCACCACGGGCCAAGAAAAGCCAAGGAGAAGGCTGAGCCGCTACCCAGCTTATGTAACGGATACTGGGAGACATTAGCTCACCATGAGGGTTGTCTTATCCCGTAAGAGACCCAGAGAAGCTACCAGTTCTAGGTCCTGGGAGATATTCAAACCTCAGCTGGACACAGTCCTAAAGCAACCAAATTAAGCTGGCCCTGCTTTGCCTAGGGGTTTAGACCAGAGACGTCCAGAGCGCCTGGCCTGGCTATATCATTCATTGACCCTACAAACCAATCCCAACAGAAGCCCTACAGATCCCAAGAGTGAAGAGATAATGCTAAAAAATAACAAGCTCCCACCCTCGTGGGCTCCCAGAGGCTGACGCTCGGGAAATGCACAAAAAGCTCCAAGAGAACCTGCCTTGCCTCCTTTCTGACTCTGTCTGGGCTCAGTGACCAGTCCACATCCCGTCCCTGGAGCAGGGAAAGTCAAGCTGAGAGTTTCCTACTGACTTGCGGTGCTGGGCCCAGGACCAGACGTTTTCCCGTTCTCCACCTGCCGGAGATGAGGAGTCTCTTCAGGCTGCCATGCCATGCCAGGGACACTCTGTCCCCTTTTTTTTTTCTGCAAACAGCTGTTTGGTTTTCTTAACCTGCAAACGCAGTTCCCGCCAAGCCTGATCTCATGCGAGGCCCACGGCTGCTGAACGGCTGCTTTGTGAGCTCCCTTCCCTTCCCCTGGCAGCATAAGGAATATTTCCTTCTCCTCAAAGAAGGGAACACGGCCAAAACCTGCCAGGTCATTCCCCGCCGCATCAGTAAAAAAAGAAGCAGCTCTGGTTCCTGAGTAGAAATCTGAGAGATGAGCAGGCAGAGCCACAACACAGGCCAGGCAGAAGTGGATCCCTGATGAAAAGCATCTTTGAAATTCATGGTGTCTCTCTGGCACTGCACGGGTGACTTATCAGAAAACACTTTGAAAAGGACTTCTCCATGGCCATAAGCGAGAACACCTGTGGAAGGCCTGGCGAGGAGTCAGGGACTGGCAGGGAATGTGGTAGCAGCCCCAGCATGTGAAACCCCATGAGTGTCCCCCCAGTCAGACTCTGAAGCTGCAAGAAGCTGGGGAAAGCGTGGTAGAAGACGCCATCCAAAACTGTCACATCCCCATCTTGATGGGATGCCACGGTGGAAAGACTCCTTGACTCCCTCTGGTCTGGAGATGGTGTGTCTGCAAAGATCCCCACCATAACCAATCTGATACTACTCAGAGCAAAATGAGAAGAAATACATTTTGTGCTGCTTCACAGAACTGGGCCATTGGCATAAATAACCCTTGCCATTCTCCTTTGGGATTATGCAGGCTGTTGATAAAATGAGGAAAGGTCCCAGGAGGGAGATGAGAGTGAGCAGACAGATTCCAGAGACCAGGAGGATGGGTAGCACACTGGAGCTCAAGAACTATAACTTTGCCATTACTAGCAAAAGGACATAGGCTTTGCTTTGACCTGACAGTGCAGGGACTAGAGACTTGTCATAGCCTGGGCTGATTCTAACTGTAACTGCAGTTATCTAGTCTAAATTTGCTTTAATCTGGTGCATTTTTATGGTGTAAGGCCTGTTGTTAGTATGCAGGCAGTAATAACAAATACTTATTCTGTGCAGAGCAAACTGTTGACAATTGTAAAATAAAATGCAATGGTAGCACAGTGCAGGTACAGGATGATAGCAGAGCCCAAACGGGGAATGCAGATCCCAACAATAGGTCCTTGGCCACTGCAGGAAGGCAAATCTGTGAATCAGTACTGTTTTTAAGGATAGTGGTAATAGGGAAACTGGTTCTGGGGATAACAAAGAGAACTGTAAAATAGTTCAGCAAAGATCTGGAAACAAGGGAAAGAAGTGCAAGTGTGCTGATTCTGTTAGAAAATGCATAAAACCCCACAATGAGCATAATACTGCTCCTGGCTAAAAGCTCAGGATGTCAAGTATCTGTCACAATTTCTACATTTATCATTAAGACAATCAGCACCATTGAACTTCGGAGCCAGAAGAACTGAAAATAACAACCGCTGCCTTTAAATTTTAATGTGAAGACTTCAATCCGATTAACAGTAAACTGTTGGCTCCACAGATCAGGTGAATGTCTTTTTGCCTGTCACGAGATTTTTAGCATAGCATCGTGGTCTAGTACCTCAAAGTTGCTAGGCCTGTAAGGCTTGGTTTTGCTGCTGTTGACTGTGTCAGAAACCACGAGGCAGCAAAGCATGTTCTTATTTAGGTTTTCAAACAGTATCCAGCATCAGTCAGGCCACTGGAAGAGAACTGGTCCCTCACGGGCCTATCCTATCTGCTGGTGGAGGAGAAAATTGCATCAGATCCAAGGAGATGTTGGTGTGAAGCTCTATGAAGAGGGAGTATGACAGTATATAATTTTTCTTTTTGTATCCCTGGTTTTGTTTATAGCAATCACGTGCTCTCCCAGGACTGGTTCTTTCTAGCAGCAGCCGCAGCAGATATCCTTACACTTGGTGCTTCCAAAATTTGCTGTGATACAAGTGAAACAGCAAGTATCAAAATATGGGAAATCCATATTTTCCTATGAACTGTCAACCTAAACAGAGTCCTTTGGGAGCCAGAAAAAGGGGAAAAAAAATGAAAAAAAAAAAAAAGGAAAAGGAAAGAAACCAGCCATCAGCTTGATTTCTGAGGAGTGTTTTTCCATAGATGTCAAATGATGGCAAAGCCTGAGTCTTCCTCTGTGAGTCACACAGGGCTGTGCAGAGCTGGCGAAACACCGCTGCGACTGGCCTGCTGAGCTCTGCGATTGTGGTTACTGCCCGAGAAACAGGAGCCTGCAAGAGAACAAGCTTCTGACAAGACAGAATAGTTTCCATCTGACGCTTATAAGAGACTTAAGAAGTCAGAGATGGGTGTTTGAACCTTTATGTTGGAGGTTTTCCTTGCGCTATAATCCTGCACTGACATTTTCCCAAGTTCTGAAGCCAGGATGAACTGGTTTCCCCTCTTCAAGACGGGACATCCAGGACTCCGGCAATACAGAGCTAGCAGGAGGCAGGCAGGAGAGCCACCACGGCAGCATCCCAAGGCTGCTTCTGTCCTCACAGTCCTTCCTGAGCCATCTCAAAAGCCAGGAACTGAGCTGAGTTGTTCAGGCCTCGTCTCCTAGCGTTGGTTGGCTGCAGATGTCTTTTTAAGACCCAGAAATGTCTTAAGGTTGATTCTCCAGTGCCTGGATGGGGCTGGAAACCTCTGGGCAGCATTTGAGCTGACTAAAGGAGAATCCATCCCCTACAGCAGCGACTCCAGCATCATGCAGATCTACTGAGACTGGAATTTGCAGCTCTTCAGGCTCTGGTAAATATAGCTTCTCTTAGGGATAATAACATTTTAGGTCCTGAAAAATAGCTAGATTTGCTTCTGCCTTCCTTACATATGCTGAAAACAAGCAGTCTCCTAAATGCGTTTGCCCTGCCTGCCCTGGGAAAGGGTGACCACTCTATCCAAAACGCAAACTGGCAACAACCCAGGGCTACCGTCACTGGTGCCCGTGGTGCTCAGGAGCATCATCCTGCTGGGGGCCAGGCATGGGGCATTCACAGCACCCACACCAGCATTGCCATGATCCATGTTCCCATGGCAGCTTATGTCAGCCGGGACAATCCCAGCAGAAGGAGCCTGCTCACTGGAACAGGGAACTGCTTTGGGGCCCAGGCATTTCAGTAAGCTAAAGCTCACAAGTGGCTGCCTCATCTAGCAGAAGGAGTATTGCTTAGGATACCGTCACCAGCAACATATGCGGGGTATCTGCTAATGGAGTTAATCTCTGGCCCTCTCCATCTCCAACACACCATCAGAGTAATCCCAGCTCCTGCGGAAAGGTCTGGGAGCCTGACTGTCTCTCCAGGCTGCAGGGAGAGGCAGTGGCTGCTGCAGAGCAGTTTGGGGCAGGACTCTAGCCACAAGCACAAAAGAGTCCTACTGCACTCTGGATCCTGCACAGGACATGAAATTCCCTTCTTCCACCTGGTAAGGGGCTGTTCCCACAAGTACCTCCTATTTGTGCCATGTCCTTACTATGGGATGTGTGTTACCAGCCTGCCTTGCCCTTTGGGAGAACTGCACCAGGTGCATCCCCATCAAGAAACAGTTAAGGAGGAGATCAGAAAGACTGTAAACTGGGTACAAATATCTGCCAGCTCTCCTTTGGCATTGCTGGACAGAACTGGAGAAGGAGGAGGTGCTTCTGTTGTTGGAATGGTACTTTTTGTGTAGCAGCAATACCAGCTGTAGTAGTACAGGCTCTTCTGGTAGCACACTGCACTCAATCAGAGCACACAACTCTGAGCGAGGAGTAAGACCACATCATCAGCATCTGCTGCACGTGATCTCTTTTTTTCTCTTTCCTTTCTCCAGGGTGAAGCTGATGCAAGAACCGTTCTCTCTTGGTAGGCTTCATCATGCAACACCATGACTCTGTGGTGGTATGGACTGGGTAACAGCGCTGGGACACAAGGAGATGCATGGGGTGGAGAATAGGCAGAGGAGGGGCAATTTCCAGGGACTGAGGAGACAGGCTGGTGATGGTATATCACCTAGATCCCAATTGTCGTAAGTCGAAGCTTGCACCATTTCCTGTCCTGCAAAGAATCTGCCCCTTGGAGCTTAAAAAAAGCATAAATAATTGACATGTAGGAGTGTATGAGATGGCAAACAAAGTAAAGCGTTGGTAATGATCTAGAAACACCAGGGAAATGCTTCTGGTGACTCAGAGACGTGAGTCATGGCCTATATCAGATGCATGGTCCCTAGGCAGTAATTCCTCTCGTCCTTCAAGGGCATGAACCCAAAGCTGTGACAAATCCTGGAAACACCCTTTGCTGTGGCCTGTGCTCAAGACCTCACATGGAGGTGGTCTTAGAGCGATGCCATGCAGCACCAGACAAGCTCTTGTTGACAGCCTTAAGTAACAAGCTCTCATCACCTTGGGGAGCCCTTCACCTCCTTTGTGGCTGCCCTCAGTGTCACTGTGCAAGTGGAAGTCGTGGAGAGACAGTGAAGCTGATCTGAAACCTCTTGTGGGTAAATGTCCACCCTGAAACATGTGGGCTGACTTTTTCTTTCAAAGCTTTTCAGTGGTGTAGACTATGCAACAGTGCTTACTAGATCTAACTATCGCAGGTCTGAGACAGCAAAGAGCATGTTTGGAGGGAATTATTACAACAAAATAAATGCCAAAATATCTTTGACTTTCTTGGGTCTGTGTGTGAAAACTCTCCCTTTCCTCTCTTATCTTGTGAGAGAGACAAGGCCTGAAATTCAGGACATGAGTGAGGGTGAGGGACCACAACTTTGCTCCCCATTTTGTCCTTCTACTCACTCTCTTCTTCCTTCTTGTTGGAAGCAGCCGCATCCTCACAGAAGGAGTTGTAGGGCTCGTGCACCACGCTTCCCTCTACTGAAGACTTCTGCCTCCCGGTCTCAGTAAAGTCATGCAAAATGGACTGAGGTGAGAGAACCCAACATGGCAATAAGGAGGCCTTGTGGAAGACATTGTACAAGAAGTTCCTGGCTCTTAGCACCTGCTGAGCTACTGGCAGAAACCCTCACCCCCTGTTAAGCACACAGCGGAGATTTGCCCTGCATCACATATCAACCCAGGGATCACAGGCAGGATTCTCCACCTGTCTAATCCACTAAAGCTGACCCCAGCCTTCCTCCCTGCGCAGGCTCTCTGAGACAGAAAATGCTGCTGTTATTTATAGGAAGGAGTTTCTACCAACAAGTTCAGCAAGTTCAGCTCTCCGTGGTATCTGCTGCTGGCCTTTAATTCATCGTTTTGAGGCACGAGCTGCCTTAGGTCCTCCTCTGTATAAATGCACACTTTGCCAAGGGCTTAATCCTCCATCTAATGTGTTCACAGATTGATGTAAAAATGGAGACTTGTCACTTGTTTGCAAGGTCCTTCTTCTTGTCTCCTGCTTGAGTCTGAGGGAGCTGAATAGAAACCACCGCTCAGAGCCACATGTTGACTCCTGCATGCAGAAGTGTCTTCAGCTCCTTCTAAAGCATAATCGGAGCTTGATCTGGCAGAAGCTCTCATGTGCCTTATGTATGCCAGTGCCAAATTGTGTGCAGGGTCAGATACAAGATGACCGAGGTCCAATAAACCAACTTGGGAAATCATGTTTCACTCAATAATAGAAGCAGAGCCTG
This sequence comes from Nothocercus julius, assembly GCA_013398735.1. Taxonomy (NCBI): domain Eukaryota; kingdom Metazoa; phylum Chordata; class Aves; order Tinamiformes; family Tinamidae; genus Nothocercus; species Nothocercus julius. Next base: position 567,528 of record VZSV01000107.1, on the reverse strand, counting down.
TTCTAGTCCAGATGTGCAGTGACTGAGAACATCTTGGAGATGCCTTTGCACGTTGGGGAGTGAGAATTTGGGAGGTAAGGCCCTTCCCTGGGGCACACAGCCACTAGACAAGACATATGTTACCAATTGACAGCCACTTCGTCCCTGGAAAGAGCCATGAACTGTTGCATTTGTTCGGAACAACATTTTTCTCCTCCTGATTCACACAGGCAGTGGCCCTCCCTGGCCTCTGTTCCCCGGCTCTCTCTTGGGGTGTTATTTTGGTAGCACCATAAAGCCCTGAGCCATGGGGAATCTGTCTCTTGGCCCATTCTGGAGTAGACTGAAGCTGAGCCCAGTTTGCATCGTGAGGTGGATTTCATGAAAGACAGAGAACATTGAGAGAAACTATACTGGCTGCATCTCTCTGGAGAAGTCCAGAGAACCAGATTTGTCCCCTGCCAACATGTGTGCCGTGATTCCATGAGTTTTTATCTCACTTCTAGTAAATGTATCTGCAAATCTGAGTTCAGGGTCCTGCAGGTATCTTTCACCTTGAGAGGTGAATGTAAGCAAAACCTCCACGGAAAAAAAAAAAAAAATCTCCTAGCATGATGGAAAACAGTCTGGAAGATACAGGGAGTGTCAAGAGTCTCTCTTTATGGGCATAAATAAAAAGGAAAAGACTGCTGTAAAGGAAAGGAAAAGATTGAGAGTAATCACTCATTCTTTCCTTATTTTGCCTTCCTGGCTCATGAAACCATGCAGGAAAATCTGCCAGGAATAATTTCACTCCTGAATTTTAGAGCCTGTCTCTATGTGTGGATTTTGCATTTTGGGACATTTCTATCAAGTGTGAATATAGTAGGGAGATACAATGGGGAGCACAGAACAGCAGGCTAGGAACTTCCAACTCACCAGATGAGTTCAGATTATGTCATTTTTTCAATTAGATCATTTCAGTATTTTGCTTTGTTTCCAAAGAGTTTTGTATTTCCTGTTGATAAGAGTTTCAACTGAGCTGGAAATCATGGGAGGTGTTTCTGGCCCAAGTCTGTACGAAGCAGGACAGAGAGAGGGACAAGAGGAGCAGTCACAGTGTATGGAGAAGTCCCACTTGCTACGCTCATCCCCACCACTTATATTCTATTGACTCTCATACTCTGCGAGCTGGTTTAACACTCCACTGGCAGGAAACTTGAAGGGTACCTGAATTATTTGCTTAGGCTAGAGTTGAGGTTTTCCTTAGATCATTTGGCCTCTTAAGCTACCAGAGCTAGTAGAAATGTTTTTGTTTCCCCCACCACCTTTGGAGCCTTATGTCTCTTTTTGTAGGATGGCTGAGGCCTAAGCTAACCTTGCACCAACTCTCCCAGCTTCAGCAAAGTCTATGGCAGAATTGGGCAGCACTGCAATTGTAGCCTGCCTAGGCTGCAGCACTTGGCAAATTTAAGCAGAAAACTTTAACTTAGGCTCTTGCAATAGAAGAAGGTAAGATATGCTGAGCCAGCAGGACCCTTCCCATCCTATGTCACACACCAGTACAATGAGCAGAGATGAAGAAATCAATTAAGAATGAAGTGCAGGTAGTTAATACAAGATGAAGAGCCTTTGTATGTGGTAGACAGTGCTGTACTTGAATGTTCTTGGCAAGCAGGGCTGAAAAAACGCTTAGACAGTCTAAGTCTAACACTAAGCCCCCAACATAATTTTGGAGTCAAAAATCCAAAAACCTAAATATATATAGAAATGCTTAGGAAACCTACAAGCCCCAGAGATGTGCATAAAAGGAAGGAGGAACTGAAATGAGAATATGAGAATGTGCTCAAAAAAAAAAAAAGAAAAAAAAGTTAAGTTTTAACATGGGCCGTGACCTGGATCTCTTTAGTATTTAGTAATTCAGTATTACTACCTGACCTACACTAATCTGTTTCTACTTTTAGAGAGAGAATTTGCAGCAATGTTAAACAAAAGAGAATCCTTTGAGCAATACTGTCTTAGAGAGAGAGGCCTGGAGCAAGCATAGATCATGCCTGAAACTGCTCCAAGCTTCCTTACTAAGCTTCGTGGAGTCGCTCTGTCTTCTCTTAGCCTTCCCATTCAGGTGGGAATAGAAAATTTTGCTGTCAAGCTGAATTTTCTGCATTGAGCCTCAGGCTGGGTTATAGATTCTGCTTTGTGAATAGGACTGTGGCCACTGACTAAACGTGCAGGCTGGTGCACTGATATGCGTCCCATTGCCGGCCATCCCGAGCGCTACTGCAAAGAGCTGCAGTAGGAAAGGCTTTGATCGCATGGCACCACGTTATCCTTTGGGCTGCGGGAGTAGCCAAGAGCCTGGCATTTAATAACTATGCATTTGTAGCCTGGAGGAATAATTTTAAACAAGTTTGCAATTTCCTGTGTTTCTTAAAAGGAGAATAGTCCTTTCCCACCACCCTCCTCCACCTTCCGCCAGGTCCCTTGGTAGCAGGACTGAGATTTCACCTGTTGAAGCTTACAGATCTGTCTCCAGCATCACATTGCCATGGTCTGCATATGTCTGTTTGAGGGCTTGAGGAACCACCTTCTTTCCATCTGATTTCCTGAGCAACTCTTTTCAAACCCATGCCAGCACAGTAGGAGGAATGCACTAGAACCTACGTGTCTTGCCTGTGCGCATCCCAATTCATCCCATTATGTCAGATCTTTCCTGGCAGACCTTTGGCAGCCCACAAAAATCTGGAGTATATCTGCACTGCTAAAGACCTTCCTGACTTTCCAATAGCAAAACTAGGCATGGCTAGCACATCGCAGTGAGAAAGGACTGGAAACAAGTATTTTTTCTCAAGGCACTTTGGAAGAGGTTGCTGGAGAGCCACAGAGGGTGTTCCTCCTACTCACCTAATGATTTTCTATGTCATGAGACGTCAAAGAGCCCCAACAACAAGATCTTGAGGATTTCTGGAGAGTGGAACACACTGGACAACCCTATGAGCACAGCTGCCAACCCTGGTTGAAAATACCACTAATACTATCACATGTGAACAACCAGTTCAGTCTCGTGAGAGAGATCCATGTCAACAAAAGACTGGATAATTTGTTAAACACATAAGAGAATGTCAACAAAGCTATTTTAAAATTCAGGACACAAACTGAACTTTACTACATATCTACCTACCTAGCATCCCTGGGCAGCACATTCTTGGAGTGCAACACACACGTTAGCGCAGTGCTGTCTCCTCCCGTCTAACAGATTTATATCACAGTTTGACTCCTTAGTAAAGCAAAAGCACAAGCACACATTCCATAACACTTATTAATCCTGCTACAGCCTCTAATGAAAAGTTGAACCATAATGTTTTTATTTGTTATGGTTGCTAGGTATGTTGCTAAGCTATACACACCATACCCCAGCTCCCAGTATATTTGTGATAGCTGGGAGAGCATACTGGGGAATTTGTTTAGTTGATATTGCCAAATTTAGTTCACTTTGAAAACGATGAAAAAAGAACCATTCACTAGCTTCCTACAAGCGTACCTTTCCCCTTGACAACGCAAACACATGCAAGGATATTTAAACAAACAGTTTTACTGTGCTTGTGCTGATACATTTTTCTGTTCGTTCCAAATGAATTTTGTGAAGGTAGATAAGAATACACCTGAAGAGCACATGTGGGACTTTCTTATGGTAACCTATGACCACCTGGAGCAGTAAGTTGGCACAGTGCTGCTGCAAGAGTAAAGGGAGGCATCTGAGCAGGAGAACAAACAAGAGGCCAGAAAGCCACGAGATGCTAGTGTTCAAATCTGTACTGTGCTGTATATGCCTGCAGGTGAGAATAAAGAGAAGTCCACCCTGAACAAGTCACATGTAGGCACTTCAGTGAAGGTAGGACCTAGAATTTTATTCTGGATTTGTGAGCTTGGCGGTGGGGAAGGGACTGCTGATGTACTATGATGCACCTTTTTTTTTTTTTTTTTTTTTTAAACTTTTGCATCAACTCTACCTTTTGTAGAGAAATCATTCCATTATAAAGCCATCAATACATCAACCTGTGCTAGGATGCTGTCCCATGATAGGGATGCCACTCTGATGCCTTGTTGGAAATGACCAAAAGAACATATTTCATACCCTAGATGCTCTAGCAGGTCACTATTTCATATTTGGAAACACATTTCTTCGCTCATAGCCTGGAAAGATGGTTCTGAGCCCTGCACATGTTGCCTCTGAGCTCTACACTATTACTATTGCCAGAGCCAGAGGGTGCTAATAAGTCTTAACGGTCCTAACCAGCTTCACCTGGGGCATCCACCCCATATCCTTGCCCATTGGCCTGGGAGCCCCTTTTACGCTCAGCTTGGGGGCCCTCTGCTCCTTACTTGAGCTATATGACAGTAGTGCTGGTTTCTAGCTTAGCCATAGCTATGTTTGTCCTGACTATAGATTCTCTTGATCTGCAGGTTGCAGAGCTTTAAGCTGCAGATTGATTTCCAGGCTTGATCTCAGATCTTCCTTGTTGTCAGGCCTGTCTGGCAATGACAAGTCTTGACCTATGGATTGATTTTTCTGGCTTAATCTTGGATCTGCCTCACCTTGAGGCTTTTGGTTGAACCTGGCCATACCTGCCCTGCTCACCTCATCCTAGTATTGTGGGACTGCGCTCTTGCTGGCAAGGCCCTGTGCTGCCAGCTGTGGTATTTGCCTTGGCTCCCTATTTCTTGAGGAGCAGGAGGCCACTGCTGCTTCAAGCATGTGTACCAGAGAGAAAAAATATCTCCAGTCTTGGGCAATTTCTTTCTCTATGTGTAAGGTAAGCCTCCCAGGTCCTCTGTTAGTCCTAGAATCAGTGTGTGGCTTTTTTTTTTTTTTTTAAAGTGTGTGTGTCTGCCTCTGTTCAAATACAGAAAATTGTTGAAGTTTTGAGCTCTACCACTTACCAGCTGTTCTGTTGGCCTCTGGGGTCAGCTTCAGTACTTCATTTTTCTGGTGAAGTTCCTGAGGGATTGAAGAAGAGATGTCAACAGTGTTCATTGAAGGTGCCCTTTGCATGAAAATAAGGGGCTAAAGAACAGGGTGAGCTTGGCCTATTCCCTTCTGGATAAAATGGGGGATTGGGGAGGGTTGGGAGAGAACAACTGTGCAGGCTGTGAGCACCTTCTCTTGTACCCAGAATATGATCTCTAGAGAGGGAGAGATGAGCTGATTGCATGCTCAAGGTTTGCAAGTTTAATTGGATGCAAAATGGATTTGGACTCTCAGGCTCCAAAGTCCTCAACCTGGAAGCCCCTAGCTGATACTTTCTCACAGAGTGTTCGGTTATACTGTGAAATTTATCACCTGAAAGCCTTGTGGAGGCCAAAATAAGTTGTTTGTTTGTTTGTTTTTGT
>VZSV01000107.1:506381-556709 GCA_013398735.1 Nothocercus julius | reverse complement strand
TTTTTTTTTTTTGGGGGGGGGAGGAGGTTATAGAAGGAGTCTCTCACTAGATCCATGTTTAACCTCATTTTATTGTCAGATTACACCTTACACGTTTAACTGGATCTTTTTTTTATGCAGATTAAGGTCTGACTGACGTTATCTTTGCCACCCCTCAATCCCCATGCGCAGAAAACCAGAGTCCTGTTCTTGGTGAAAGGACTTCTGTTCCTCCCTCCCTTTCTCTCCTGCAACTGCTGGAAATTCAAATCCTTTCTTCAGCAGCTCTGGCCTTCCAAAAATCCAGTTCCAGGGCGACTGCTACCAATCTTTCAACGCACATTTACTCAGAGGATTTGTAACATAAGTGAAAGAGTTAAAGTGCTGTTTTGCAGCAACTGGGTTTCAGTCTGTCCTCCCTACACACCTCCATGGCCGTGCTCAGTGCATGTTTCAAAGGACCGAAAAAACACCTAGGAGCCTCTGAGTGATTGTCACAGTTCCCTCGTCAGAGTAAAATTCATAAATTCTGTGATATAAATTGTTTAAAAAACATACAGTGATTTAATAATAGGTTCAGATAGACCCCAGAGCTCCCGATTCTTACTTCCACCTTCCTACTTTTAATTTTGAAACTATGCAAGTTCTGTTCTATATGACAAGGAATCTGTGAAACAAGCAAAATGTGAATGGGTTGGATTTGCTGAAGTTACAGCATTACTACTTGTTATAGCTTTGCAACAGTAGCAGCAGAGTATTTTAGAGTTCACACGCTAGAAGCCTGGGATTTTTTACTGCGGACATTGTTTCGCTATTGAAATTACTTTGTTTTTCTTTTGTTAATGTGTCTTTGAGGACAGGCCCCAGATACCTTATTCACTGTTCTCCTGGGAGCCTAAATTTTCTAATTTAGGGTTGCTCATATTATGTTTGCAAGTCAAATTCCTCTTATCTGCTGTGTTCCCTAGTACACTTGTTATTTCACTGATAAGCTATGAAATAGAGTATATAAGTCTAGTCTCATGCACTTTAATACATGTACATGTGCAAACATTGCTTTTTATTTTAATTTAGAACAGCAAAAGAACTAAACAAATTTACTTTATAAATAATGTTTTTGTAAAACTTTTGCTCCCCTCTGACCTGAGAAATTTATAGCAAAATGTATTTCTAATACACCTAGTGTGCTATTTAAAAAAAAAAAGAAAAAAAAAGTGCTGTCTTCATCCTGTATTAGGTAGGCAAATTTAAGCCTGTCAATATCTTAACTTTCTAAAATTTGTAGTTTTTTTTTTTTTTTTTTAATGTGTGTGAGCTGGTAGCTTGAAAGGCCTTAAGAAAACACAGGGCCTTTCTCTTCCACAGAAAACATGGTTGACTCACCAGGGGGAGGGGCAGGACAGCTCTCTGTGAACATTTTTAAGTACTGAATTACTCTTGACAAGTCTCCTTTATATTAGATTGAAAAGCTTAGATATAACCTTCTAGGTCAGTTCTTTAGGAGATACGTGGTTATCTGATATGCTCATGTTCTAAGCTAAATTGGAACTTCATTACAGAATTAGCTTGCTGTTTTAAAACTAACGTGTCTAGTTTGAATGCATTTTATATTGCATTCATTTTTTATTTGTTTTACTGTGTTGGTAACTCTGTAAGGCTAATTTACCCTCACATAATACAGCCTGTAATATGTGGAGGTTCCTGACTCAACAGATCAAATCAATTTATGACATAAATTAATACCATTTCCATTAACATTTAGTAGTTCAGCTTTTGAACTGATCTACAGCAGTGTAAAGAAGTTGGTTGACTATTGTTTTGAAGGGTTTGACCACACTTGGTATATTTAAGGTGGAAGTACTGCTTTAATACAAAATCTTTGTGTGCTTGGTTTATAGGTGGGGCATCGGATTACATGAGGAAGTTTTTTTCATTCTTTAAATATTTTGTCTTAACCCATTGCAGGGACTTTCTCTTGGAAGAAATATCTGAGACTTTCCGCATACACAGATAACATCTTTTCAAAGTTCTAACATAGGATTGGGTTTTATTAAGGATTGCTTTTTACGTACATTATTTTTAAAGGAGAAGGGAGGCAGGGTGCAGACACATACAGTGGTATCAAATAAATACTATAGGCAAAAATAAAGCCCTGTTGGGAAACACCTGGCTTTCATTTGCCATCAGCAGGGTGAGAGTATGTTAGAGAGGATTGTAACATTAAGAAATAGTATGGGACTACTGTTTAAATTTTTTACTGTTGGAAATTTAATGTTTCATTTAAACTCCCTTTTATACACATTGTCTTGCTTTATTGTCCTATAGATGAATATACTGATTATATCTCTGCATGCCTAAAAGAAGAACTAAATGCTTGTTGCACACTGAAAGAATTCAGCCATCATGCAGATTTGTATAGACTCAGATTTTATGACTAGTCCTGAGCTATGAAGGGCATGTTCAGTTGGTTCTGTATTTGAAGTCAGTGCCAAATTTTCAATTGCCAGAAACTTGAGAACTCTTCTATGAGTTGCAGTATTCTTTTTTTATTTATTTGTTTGTTTAAAACTTCAGATTAGTACTGATTCTTTCTGTTAGCTGTCTCTTTTTAGCTGTCATATGATATCCAGACTTGGAAACTTCTTATATCGTAAACTGCTATAAAAATAGCAGTGACCTAATGAAGGGTGTGAACAATGGCACAGTATAGTAGACTACTTTAGACTCGGCCCTCCAATGGGCACCTAAAATGTCCTGTGAGAAATTTCCTTAGAAAATTGTATGATTTTTCTCAGAGAATACTTGTAAATGTGTCTTCAAAACTGGGCTCATTTGTTGCATTTTTGTTTTTTTTTTTCTTCCCCAAGAACCATGCGTTATATAATTTTTCATTATATATTTGATGTATTTGAGATACCTTTATTTTTTTAATTTGTTGTAGTCACTACCTTATTCAAGATAAACTGATGGAGCTTCACAAAGCTTTCCCGATGTGTTTGATTACATAAGTCAGCCTGCTTCTAATCATGGTGCCACTCTCCCAGTTCCTCTCCTTCACTTGCTGTGGCCTGATGAACCAGGTGAATGGAGATTTACCGCAGTCACCTCTTCCTAGCTGTTTGTTTCCCAGGCCTCCTCTTCCACCTAGTTTACGAATTACCTGCTCCCCTCCATTGCACCACTTCACTCCTGTCCTTAGTGAGGGTGATGTTAAACTCTGCTGATGTAGCAGGTTTGTCTGGTTTATTGAGCTCTGCTCCGTTCAGTTACAGAGTGAGTGAGAAGTGAAGGGAAAAATGTTAGAGACTGTTTGCAAATAAGGTGAGCAGCACTGAATTTAAATCTGTATTGTACATGTTATTTATACATTTTCCTGTGATTGCTTAGTCAACGTACTTTGGCAAGCTTCTGTGTCTTGATCCCCATGACTCCTCAGCTCCATGAGGCACCAGAGCATTGTAGATCAGGGAAGTGAGGAACTGAAACAATAAAGATCTCCTGTCATCTGTAGTTGCTGCTGTGCAACCCGATTTCTGTTCAAGTGTTCAGGCATTTTCAGTTAAAATTGGCAGTCTGAATGCACCACTCTGTGGTTTAATGCCCTCTGCCCACATTTGCATACAGTTGGATTTCAGAATGTTTACTTAGGACTGTTTTAGAGATACTTTTAGTAATAGTTATGACCATATTATTCTGAAGTTGTTTTTGATCACTGAATGGAGTGTTGTTGCAGTTTATTGTTTTTGAAAACAAGTTCAACAATTGCTTTGACATCAGGAAAACAGGGAATACACTGATGATCACTCTCAAGTATATCCTATGGGAAAAGAGTTTACTTAACATACAGCTAATGTTGCAGGAGCAGCAAAAACGCAGCTAAGCTCTACGGCAATTACTCCTCTTCCTAATGGGGAGGAGGAGGAGGTCCGTGTGAATTTCAGTAACTAAATCAACAGTAATAAACCATAGCAACTGGAGAGAGTTGGGTGCTGAGGTGAGAAAGTGGACTTTCTAACTTTCTCTGGTTTTAGCAGCTCATTGGTCACCTTTACCTTCATAAGAAATCATTTTTTGGCACGTTTTACTGCTATCTTCCTTGCTTCCTTTTTCTATAATACTGAGATGTAGCTGAAGTCATCCTAGGGCTAAAAACAGGTTAAATCCCAAGCAGTCTGGTCTGTAACTTTCTATGGTATGTTTTCCTTGCCTGGCTGTAAATTAAAAGAACTTTAGATTAATAGTGTTCAAAAATATTGGCCTCTTGAAAACTTCACCTTACGTAACCTGCATCACACTGTGCCAATTCTGGACACTACTTACGCAAAAATATCTACTTTGTGAGATTCTTTTCTGTGTTACTTCAGCAATTCTGTAGTGTAGCAAGTTGCTAGGGCAAACTCATCCATAGGCCTTTGCCACTGTTTTTGGGTGGTGCCCCTGCAGGCGTAGCCTTGCCATAGAGGCAGCTCTGCGGTGTGCAAGGCTGTGCATGTTTTGCAAATGCTAAAACAGCTCAATCTGAGACAGTTGCTTCTGCCATGCGAGACTCTCTTCTCTTTCACGTTGTGCTGGAAGCACTTTTGTAAGAGTTCTCTGATTCCTGTTCTATAAAATAATATATATAATACGTGCCAACTTTCTAGTGTAAATATATAGGTAGATAAATTCTGGAGGTAGGTTGGAGAATGTGAGCGAAAAATTAAAACTTACAGAATCACTAATTGTTAGTAGAGAATTTCTTTTTCTTGGCCAGAGGATATTTTTTTACTGGAGCAGGTAATTCACTATTTTTCTAGGCAATATCAGAGTGAGAGCATACTCTTAAAATAGTATATTTCTATTTATCAAGTATAAAAGATATGTTCTGTGGTGTTGAAGGACCTGATTTCAGGTGCCCCTAGAGTAGCATTTTCCCAGTCCCTTTGTTTTCCTTTTCAGTTCCGGGGAGAGGCTGGTACCAGAGCACTATGAGAAGTTTGACCAAGGTGCTTTTGTGCTGCTCTGCAGTGCATGAGTGTTTTGCCAGTACTACAGCATCTTGTTCAATGATGCTAAAAAGTTTAATACCTTTTCATGTTAGCAATTACTGATTCCCTTTTTAGTATCGACCACTAGATTTCACTTAAGAGAGAGAGAAGTTAGTATTTTAAAGTCGTTTTTGCGCTGCTTATTCCTCATGGATGCAAAAATTTGTTAGGATTTACCTCCAGTGCTGGTACTGGTACAGTACTTTAATTGAAAAGCTGTAATGATGTTTGCCCTTCTAAAACTGCCTTATGATGGGTTGTAAAGAGCTCTTAGCCCAGCTTGGAGGTGTGTATATGAAGTTACAGCAGTATAGTATATTTGCATACTAAAAGATACTTCACTGTGTTGACAGATAATCCCTGTGGATTGATTTTTTTTTTTTTTTTGCAATGTTTTCTTAACTTTAGGAACAAATCCTTATTAAGTTATCTATTTCAGGAATCTGTGATTGAAGTGGATTGAAGTCTGCTTTGCCTCAGCTTTAAAAATTGGAGAACTAATTTTATATTAATATTCCCAAGAAGGGGAATTTTAGAGCTCAAAAACTCCTCTTTTAGACATGTAATGTCATCAAATTGCAGATGATTTATTGTTCTCTTCATAATTTCATATAAAAAATGAAGTATTAGCAGTGAGAATGCTGTAGGTTCATTGCTGGTAGTGAACAGGACAGGATATAATTATGGGAAGTGATAGAAATATGAATTCACTAGGTCATGAGAACTACATAGCATCATATTTTTCTAAATTTGTGGGGTGTGAAAAATACATGCAGGGGGGGTTGTATGAAGGAGTCGTATGAAGAGTTAGTATGAGGGGACTGAGGGAGAAGTTTGGTTTGGAACACCAAGAAACATGCCCAAAGGAAATTAAGGAAGAGCAATATCCGGGAAGAGGCATAAGGCCTCTTCACTCAATGAATATGGGCAAGTGTCAAAAATACTCGGGGGGGTTTCCATCACTCTGTTCTGTCCCTACTCTGGTATCTCCTCGTTATGGATATTCAAAGGTCAACAGAACAGGTGGAAAATGTTGTTAACTTCCTTGCTGTGATGGACCTCTCAATACCAACTGGAACATGGCTGCTATAGAACTGATTTATATAGATTAGTATTCTGTTCATGACTAAAAGCTAGGGAAGTTTCCTTCTCCCTTTTGATAAGGCTATAATTTCGTCCTCTCAGTTCAGTCAAGAAAAGTGAAATGAATTTGCAGCAGAGTGTACTTTAATAACCATATTTGTTACAGTTGTGTAGTAAACATTCACAACAAATTTTTAATTTTTATAAAGAATAGTTTACAGTGCCTGATTCTTCGTTGAAATGCCAATTCAGTTTGGATTTCAGTTAGATTAAGACATGTTACAAGTAGCATACCTGTAAATCAACAACTCATACTGTGTCTGTGTGTGTGGCAAGATTAATTTTTAGGCATCCTGAATGTTTTATGATTTCTTTCCTCTTTTAGAACTAATCAGCAGGAGAAGTGAACTTTCAGCAATGCACTTGCCTTCAGAAGACCTTTCGTGGTCTGTAAATTCTGTTTTCGCCAAAAATTATTAGCATCTTAAAACATACTTCATTACTTAATGTGTTAAAATGGTGATAAGGTACTTTGAAAGGACCGAGTAAAACTGTTATGAAGTTTGCACTCTTGTTATCATGTCCTTTCTCTACAGCAAGTCTCTATGTGCAAGAAATAAAAGGAAAAGATTTGCAGTGTTTTTTTTTTTTTTTTTTATATGTAGTATGTATATACTTTTTCTAGTTTTTGGAAACTCTTCGTTATATACTGTCTTAAGGTTTACTCTAACAAAATCATGGGTATCCTATTATAAAACAAAATGTGATTATTTTGAAGTGAGACATCTCCCAAGCTGTGACTCAAACCTGGACTAACAGAGAAAATGTTTGATAGCTGAGATAATGTTTGATAAATTTAGTTTTATGATTTCTTCCATGTAAGGTCTTAGGGCTTATGTTAGTTTGTTCTCATGTGGTGATGGTAGCTTGTGGTATGTTTGCAAATATACCAAGCACTTCTAGAAAGATTGGGAAAATAGTTTCACAGGAAACGCTTCTCAGTTTTCTCAAAATATTTCAAAGCTGCAGTCCTCCATATACTGAGAAAATGCGTGTAGGTTTTGTATCTTGGGTTTCCAGAGCTTCAGTTGTAAATCTTATCAGAATATTAAGAATGCTATTTTAAAAAATTACTTGGCCTAAGGGCAAGAAAGGCAAGTTTAAGCTGGGTTTGAATATTAGCTCATGAATGAGCTTGAAATTAGAATGTAAAGTCTAGAGTAACTCAGAGTGTGGATTAATATTTTCTGTGACCAGATATTTTTATAACTGATTTTTTAGTGATTTTAGCATACTGGTTCTCATTGAACAATAATTCAGCTTCTGTTTTAATCCATTTTTGGAGATGTACTAGGAGTATTCATTGGACAGTAAAAGTGTTTTAACAGTTGTGTTTTCATTCATATATATATATAACATGAAGAAATGCCAATAAGTCAGACCACAGTATCCAAATAGCCTTCAAGTAACTTAAAGTCTTTAGTGAAGGCACTTTTGGTTTCCTTCCAAGAGGATTTAGAGTGGAGTGCTCTGGAGTGAAAGCTGTTCATGTGGCCTGCTCTGGGCTGTAGGACAGCCCTATGAAGGCCAATTTGCACTGTATCAAAACCTTGTTCTAGATAAGGTGGCAAATGTGGTAAAGCAGCCCCGCGATGTCTGTTTAGCTAGGGTGTCTTTCTCAGACCATGCAGGGGATTAGTTATGCTTGTTAGGCATCCCAAAGTGGGAATGAGCAATAGCCTTGCACGGAGAAATGAAGGCTACTCTGTAACCAGAGTTCTTCAGAGTAACCTCTGCACGTGGACATGTCTGACCCATATTTTCTTTTTCCCTTGCATCTTAATGTCGCAAGATTCTTGCCCAGGGATATATAGAGCTGAAAGAGGGTTGACAGAGGCGGTAAAAACACTTGGACAGCCACCAAAGTGGGAAGGGTTTAGTACTGCCAGCTGACATCTCTGGTTACAGAAGGGTAACCTCTTCTTATGCTGAAGTTTATAGTGTCTATATAAGTAGTATTTATAGGTGTCTATATAAAGTAGTATTGCTCTAAAATTTCAAATTTGTGCTTTCTGAATTTTGTTGTTGGTGATTTTTTTTCCCCCCGAGGAACGGATCTGCTGTAAAAGTAGGGATAATTTATGTTGCTTTTTGAGATAACACAGTTTTACTAGGGAAAAGAAGAAAATAGTGCATTGGTAGAAGTTAAAAATTTACCAGTATTTGTTCCTTCAACACAGATGCAACACAGTTCCTTTTTGACTCTTGAGGTATGCATTGCATAAGAAGCACGTCATAAACTGCTTTCCCGCAGTGTTTTGATGTTATTTCAGTAAGGAATGCAGTATGCTGTTTCATGGCGCACGGCGGTTGAATGTAAAATGAGCCTATAGAAAGAAAGAGGGCAAAATTCATTGCTGTTCACTGCTGTTCTAGATCAAGAAAACTTTGTTTCTGAGTTTCCAGCAATAACAAACCAAGATACTAAGCAAGGACAGAACATTCTGTAAGCCAGCACTGTACTTTGCAAAACTTCAGATCATCTCTTACTAAGTCAGTGTTGTGACTGTGGATATCTGCCATAGGGAAAACATCATAAGGCTCGGACCCGTTTCCTAGAAAATCATCTGCTAGCTTTGTTGTTTCCAGACCACATCTGTTTGTTGATTTTCCTATTACTCATAGTAGAAAAGGATATGGTCTTGTTTTGGGTCACTGAAAGCCCTTTCCAAAGCTGCATGTGATAGCCAAGTCTGTGGAGTAAATTTAGGAAGTGAACTTTTAAAAAAGGGTGGGTTCTATGCTAACTTTCTAGGTGAAAGCTCCAGTTTGTATTTCAAATGGAAAAAAAAGTGCCCATAAAATTAAAGGTATCATTCCCTTTAAACTTTCTTTGAGGACAAATTCTGTTATTTGCCAGAAACAACACATTTTTGATCTTTGTGTTTTCAGGTCAAATTTATCCAGTCATCTTTTTGAAATTCTTGAATTTTGGTGCTTGGAAAATTCTGGGATATTGTGGATGGAATCTAGAATCTAGGCATCTGGGGATGAGAGTACTTCCTACCTTTACCATGTAATCCAAAGGATAATGCTAGGATTCTTGCAGGCTCATTTTACCTGGGAAGTTCCTTGAGTCCTGAATGCATCCCAGAAGTGTAATTATATGTTAGCAGCTCCCCAGAGAACTTCTAAGTACCTTGTTTTCAAAAGAGCAAAGAACAGATTTCAATTCATTAGAAATCCTTGACAGAGCTCTCATTTTGTCGAAATATGAAAGTTTTTGTTTTGCTTTTTTTCTTCTAATAGCTGCAGGTGTTTCATTAATATGTACATTCTAGTTTTATTATGCACACTTTGGTCATAGAAGTTACTGTTGGAAAGATGTGACAAGTCTTTTTTTTTTTGGCCAGCAAATGATGTACTTGAAAATTTGTCAGGGAATCCTAGAGATAATGGACACTGAAGGATTTGAAGAGAGGATTTATTGCATGGTTGGGATGGATATTTTGAAGAGTCTTCATCACACAGAAGACAACACTCTTCTATGTGAGTGTTTAGTGTAAGGATTGCGTATGAATAGGTCTCAGTAAGCACCTTTTAAAAATCACAAGAAAATGTGTTCTGGAGCTATGTGCTTGACTTTTCTGGGTAACGGGCTTTTTAAAATTATTTCTGATGTTGTTCTAAAGCTAACTTTCCCTAGCCATTTATTGTTTTATTCCTGCACTGCACAGGAAGAATTTCCTCTTCAAAATGCTTCAGAAAAGTTTTTAATGACATAAGCAAAATCAGGGCAGCCTGTGTTCTGTTCACATTTGCAGTGTAGCTAATCTTGAGAAATGGTAGATGGGCATTTTTTCCTACCCTCTTTTCTAAGCATAGTATTTCTCAAAATTTGTGTATGAGAAGTAATCATTCTGGTGCATTGAATAGATTCTGAACAGCTTTTGGTGTTAGAATGTTGGGTTTTGATTTTGTTTTAACATTTAAGACATAAAATGAGGTCATACAATTTTGATGATTTGTGTATGTTGAAATTTTGTCTTCTAAGATAATTAAGTTACAAATAATAGGGCTTCATATAGCTTATTCTAAGGATTCAAAAGGTATAAACATAATGACCTTTTTTATAAGAAAGAAAGAATATAGATGAACCATTTTCTTTCTGATAGATTGGAGGGGATGTTCTGATATTCTGCGGCCTTGATGAGTCATCTTTACCCATTGTTTGAATAATATTGTACTTGGGAGATGCCAGCTTCTTGAGATAATTAATATCCACAAGTAAATAAATTCAAAATACTCAGGTTTACTTTATGGTATCAATTCTCAGCTGAAAGATATAATGGAAAATCTTTAGACAAATCCCAAATTGGTACAGGAATGCAGAAGACATATATATGTCCATCGATCCAGTTTTCCTTTGCAACAGATTAGAGTATCAGCACTAACAGATGGGTGCAGGAAGGTCTCAGTCAGTCTTTAGCCTTGTATTTAAAGTAACTGTAGTCCAAATTTAACACTGAAGCCTTCTCAATCTATTCGTCAAATGGCTTTAGAATTTTCAGTCTGTCATGAATTTTTGTAGCCAAATCTTACGTTAGGTCAAATTAATTCATCTCTTGCCATAGAAAATAGTTGCAGCAATTTAACTATTAATTTATTAGTGCAGAACCTCCTAAATTAGCTTAATACTAATTTGAAATCACACAGGTTTCTTGGTTGAGGGTGGGAGGGAAGTGCAGTTGGTGCACTGCAATCTGGAATCTGGAGTTGGAAATAAAAGAGATCCCAAGAGCTCAATTCTTAAACCTCTCTGTTCTCAAGACCTTATTAGACTTGGGGTTGCTCTTGATTTCTGCCTGTAAGAGGTAAAGGGGATGCGAAGGTAGAACTTCTTCTGCATTATCTTTTTTGAGACCAAGTGGTTCCTATTAAATCAAGAATTCGGGAAGGTGATTTAAAATATTTTTGAATGCCATTTTCCCACTCTTAGTGTGATAAGTCATGTTTGATTTTTAACATTTGCTGGCATGTTAAGGTTGTTCAGTGAGCTCTGTTCTCAGTGTTACTTTGATCTTTTGTTTTACACTTTTATTGGTATTTCAGTAAGTTCCTTGAATCCCAGTGACTTTTACAAGAAATGAGTGCTGCCTTCTGTTGTAGATAAAAATAAAAAATCAGCTCAATATTTTGTCAGTGAGAAGGGCAGCAGGAGATGCTGGTTAGGGAGCTCCTGTGAGCCTGATGCTTCATACACTGTAGTTCTTTGTGTTCCCACTGTTCCTGCAGTTGCATTCGGTGTGTTGGAGGAAACTGCTGAGCTTTTAATGTGCTTTTTTTTTTTTTCTGTGAATTAGTCCAATCCCCATTGAAGCTGCTGCTCTCAGCTTCCACAACTGCTTGTGACAGTTCTAAAAGTTCACCACTTGCGCTAGCTTTCTTCTCTTGCCCATCGCTATGAATGATAGTATTTAAATTACTCCCTCCATGGTAGATTTTTTTTTTCTTTTTTCACAAGTCCTCTTTTTCATATTTTGACATTTGAAAGCTTCTAGGGAACTTTTCAGTCCTATTAGTGTTACTTAGCAAAAAACAAACCGTCTTTTATACTTTTCAAGTATATATTTCTCTCCCATGTTACCAGAGTATGTTTTTTCGACTGCTTGCCTTGCCATTCTTAGGCCTTGCTTAGAGCTGTTCTTGGAGTACCCTTCTTCATTCTATACTATAGCAAAGCATTTTTGCAGGTTAGGATGTACATATCTTGCCTTACAATGTAACAGTGGGCTGCAAGGAGATGAAAAAAGTGGTGTAGTGTTACAGATGCTGTAGATATAATGTATGGATGTCCATGCATAGTTGAGAATTAAGGTTGAGGAGGCAGTCATTCGAAATTTCCTTTACTTCCTTTGTTTTTCTCCAGGGTCTTTGTATTAATCTGATTTTTTTTTTTTTTTTTTTTTCTTCCAGTGATCCACAGACATATCTTACTTTTGCACTATTGTTAAAAGAGTGTTTAGTTCTAAGAAGTTGCAGGAGATCTGAGGTGACTAAATGCAGCAGTCATTTATTTTCTCCCTTTCTTCTCCCAGGCATATCCATTTAGTCCTGTTTGGACAAAAAATCAAAGCTGGGTTGCCTCTATCTTAACAACCAGTTTCTTGCTATGAGACTCAGGTCTTTAGCCCCCGCATTGACTTCTTTCCTGTCCCTCCTCATTTGCAGCCACTTGAAGTGGACAGAATTAGTCATCAGAGTAGGTAATACATTTGCAGTATAGGACTGAGGAGGGCAAATGGCAAGGCAGTTTAATCCAGCCTAATTACTGCTTCTTACCTAATACCTAATCCTTTAACTGCCCCCAGCACTCCTTTAAGAACTACTGTGTGCAAAATGGCCTTGACAGTCCTAAGATTCACTGCTCTACAGAAGTTAAAACCTTCTCTTCTAAACCAGAATAAGCTATCCCATGCTATGTTTCTCCTTCCTTCTACTCTTCTAGTTAAGAGTTTCGATATTAAGGATAATTTGCCCTGATGCGGTGTTAATTTGTTGCTCATATAAATGCTTAAGATAAGTCTGATTGTTTCCTAACATTTTAAAAAGTGAGCCTTGTTTTCCTTTCATGAAGCATGGGCATAGGTTTGTTGTGTTCATAGATAAATATCTGTGGGACTTCATGCCTCGTGATACAACTAATCTCGTTCTTAATATTTTGAAAAAAAAAAGTTAAGATTCTTTATGATCATTACATGAATTTAAAATTTAAAGCAGATAGATCACCACTTAAAATATGTTCTAGGTACAGCTGAATCTGTAAACTGACTTGAACTGGGCTCCTCAGATATTTTACCACCAGTTCCTTTAATAAAACTTACAAACCTTTCAAGATTCATTAGATAGGGAACGACATAAGTGTTGACTATACTTTCTGTTTATTCTGTTCTCTCCTGAGAGCATGTTAGAGCATCTAAAGAAAATGCAAACATATTTATGTTTGAACATAAGTCAGAATTTGCCCTTGTGGTGATGACACTAACCTTACTCTGGGCTTTATTATACATTACTACATTACCCTAATTTTGGCCTTAGTGCTTAGAATGAGCAAGGCTCTTCTCAAAGTTGTATGGTCAAAGGAGAAGACACAATAGATACCCGTGACGGCAATTGAAATTCCTTTTTTTTTTTTTTTTTTTTTCACCAGGACTTTTTTGAATGTTTGAACAAGTTGCCCAAAGAGACACTGAAATCTCCATCCTTGAAGATGGTCAGAATTTGGCTAAGCATTGCCCTGTGCAGCTTGACTGAGCTTTGAAATTGGATTGAATTCTCAAGTTGGCCCTGCCTTGAACAAGGGGTTGGATCGGAGGCTCTTTGAACATCAAAGATTCTGACTCTGTTCATTGTAATGTTTCAAATTTCTATTACTGTAATATGCTTCAAGAGGCATGGGTGTGGCAGATATTTTGAGTGAGAGGAAAAAAAATATTCTGGCTCATTTAGAAATGCCTGAAAATATTAACAAAACATGAAAAAAAAAAAAAATGGACAGAAATTAAGCACATAAAGCTTCAGGGTTAAGGGTAATGTTCTCAAACTTAACTGCTTATTGCACAAGGTTAAGAAAATTCTATTGTGATATTCTTTGTTGTATTTATTTGATTATCCAGCATTAACACTGGTTAGGCTCTTGAACAAAAGGTAAACAAATGAGAACTGTAATTCAAATGATAGAGCTGCACGTCAGCAGTACTCCTGCTCTCTCGTCTCGAGGCAAGTGCCTTCTCTTCAGTCTTGATTCTCATATTTCAAAAGGTTTGAGTGCTGACCAGAAGGATCAGGTGTCCCGACTGTGTGACAAAAATACTCGTGTGGTTAAGCTTTTCAAAAATTTTGGTTGTGTTTTTGTTTCACAGAAGCTGTTGCAAATTCAAACATTCCACTGTGCTGCTACCAAAATCATTTTCTTTGAGAGTACAGATTTCTCTTGGAGATATTTTGGGCACAAATAAAATTATCATCATGGAAAAATATTTTTTATCTCCTTTATTGGAAGTAGCTGCACTAAAATTATTCCAGTACAAGCTACCTGCATTTAAATCAGAGCTGAGATGTCCTTGCAGCAGAACCAAGTGGTGATCCTTAAGAAGCTCATCAGAATTATCTTCTCCTTAGCTTCAAAAGAGTTAACTTTCTGTCATTAGGATGGAGGAAAGTCTAAGCTGCTACTTTAGTGCAACCAAAAATGTCAACTGCGCTGCAAGGAAATCCATGTAGAGAATCCAAATCGACCTGTTAAAGATAGTAGAATTGATTTTAAATTTTATATATCTGGTGTAATTATCACAGCTGCCAAAGAGTTAGTAACATTTAACACAACTATTTCTGTAATGCTGAGAGACACAGAAGTCAAAGTTGCAAAGTCATTTGCAGGTCTTTATGTGTGTTTTTTTTTTTTTTTTTGGTGAAAGTAGCTCATCTGCCAGGTCAAGCAATATGTCTAGATGAAGGATCATCCAAAATGGAATATGTTTGAAGCCTGACTCAAGAGAGGATTTCATGCTGTTATTTCAGTAAATTTCTCCTATTTATTTTCCCATCTGCTTTTATCATCATAGATTTAATTCCAATTCAGGGAAAGATTTTAGTTCTTATTGTGTCTCCTCAAATGAAGTCTCATTATTTCTGCTCTAATGTTATTTGGATTGAGGAAGGTCAAATGAAATAGTGGCTGCTGAAGATTAGGCAATCAGCAATTCATAACTTCTTTAAAAAGTACTGTGGGTCACCTTTGAAAGAATTTAGTTAAGCAAAAGCTGAACTTAACCTTTATCTGTAGACATTGTTGAGTATCACCGTTACAACCCTAATACTTGCTGCTAAAGACTCTGTCTTCCACACTGACCATATCCAAGAAATATTGTAATATAATTATTTTTCCATTAAGTGGAAGATCATTTGCCTTATACTCTCCCTCTCCTTAAAGCTGTATTTTACTTTGTATCATGTTCATTGAGAGTGTCTAGACCAGCAGGTGTTTGCATTATGAATAACAAATTGTTTCCCAAACCATTTCCATTTATTTGGAGGGTTACCC
This sequence comes from Nothocercus julius, assembly GCA_013398735.1. NCBI lineage: Eukaryota > Metazoa > Chordata > Aves > Tinamiformes > Tinamidae > Nothocercus > Nothocercus julius. The sequence goes on along the minus strand of VZSV01000107.1, from coordinate 541,517 downwards.
AGTAGTTCAGCACTTTGCAAGTAATCAGGGTGATGCTATTGTTCATATAAAGTCAAAGGAAGTTTTTACACTCATTTTGTTGAAAGAACAAGAAACAGTTCTCAAATCAGAACTGAAGGCAGTGACAATACTGAATGTCTCTGTTGTGGGCAGAAGGAGGGACCCTAGAGCAGAAAAGAACAGTATATGCAACGTGAGCAAAACTTTAAGGACCACCAAGTAGTCCTCCTCAGGGAGAAAAACAAGTTTTAAAAGCTTTTATTTATTTTCATGTATTATTTTTCACTGTTTTAAGTGTTGTTTTTGCTGATGGTATTGTCTTGTGGCTGCTGCTGCCAGTAATATCCTCCTGAAGTTATTCAATATTCATTTATAGTAAATGAAGATTCTGACTTTTACCAGTTTTTAGTGATTCAAAAAGAAACCTTCAATTTCATCCTTGAGTTTTTTACTATTTATGTCCTTACCTCCCTGCTGCCCCCATGTGGCAGTTTTTCTGTTAAGTGTGTGATGAATCTTGTGCGTTTATACAGTGGTGATTTCAGACTCCATAGGATTCATGGCATTTTCTAGCACTCTGCACATAAAAGAGTAGGACTGAGTTTCAGTAAAGTTTTCTGGTGCCCACGAAGCCCAGATTACTTTGGTGCAATGCAGTGTAAAAGTAGTTATGTAGGTGGCTCCATATAGGTTTGAAAATAGTGTGTTCTTAAACAACCAAAACCCTGCAAATACTGAACAGTAGAAAAGGAGTTGTAACTGCTGCAGAAAAAAATGGTGCAGCAGAATGCTTGAAAACGGGGTTCAAAATAAGATATTGGTCACTTTTTTGGCTTTCATGGCAAAAATATTTTCAGGATTATTATTGTTTTGATCAGTAGGAAGTGTTATTTAGAGGCTCATATAGTTGTGGAAACTTTTTCAATGCTGATGGAGATGAGCACAAACTTTTCTGCCTTTTACTCCACAAACTCTTGCAAGTGTTGCATTTTTATTAAAACTTATCTTTTTGAATGATCTTTTCACGTCAGTCCAACTTTTAAAGCCTCTTGAACTAGTTAATCTTTGTATTCAGAAGTTAGGTTCATGTGCACATTGCTCCATCTGCAGTATTTATTGAGGAAATATTTCTGCTTTGTGAGGTAGGAAATGGCTCCCATTCCCCTCTGCCCCACGAATTCGTTGTTGTGAATTTTAAAAAGCAGAAACCTGGGCTGCTTCAGCTAGAATAACATCATCCAGTGTCTTTGGGAATTTTTAGAGTTCAGCAAATGAAGTGCAAATGTGCACTTAACTATTACTAATATATTATTTTTTCATTTTTACAGAATCAGTTTACCCTACAAAATAAATCTTTTTGGAATCACTCATAACATTGTTATTCCTTAGTTATTTTTATTATTATTTTCCTTCTAACTCAATTTTAGATTTCCAATAAGCGCAGTAACATATTCCGTGTTACATGCCAGTTACGTAACATACCACTTGTGTGCATGGCTGTGGCAAAGCCAGGATGTGTTAAAAGCTGCTAACTGGAAATACCAAGGCATAACAGAAGTTGCCTATAAAGCCCAAGTTTGTTTAGGTCGGTGTAAGGGTCCCTGTTTAACCTAGACAGAACAAGGGTGAAGTTAATGTAGCCAGAGGGTCCTGTGTTACAGATAAAATAGTCAAAGGAATGATATTAGTTGCTGTTCACCCTGCTTTACTTAGGACTGTTAAATCCAGCTTTTTTTAAGAGCTGGTGATGCTACGTAGATGAAATGCTGCAAGGCTTCTTTTGGAAGCAGTCCCTTTTTCTTGCTCATGCAATACAAGAGCTTTGCAGTTATTACTGCTACAGATCCACCTTTGCTTCCAGGATCTGGTGAATAGAAGAAAATGTGTTCATGGTATTTTGGGGTGTCTCCTCCTTTCCAACCCAACTTCCTACCCAACTGCTTGTTTTCATTAATCTGCTCTTAAGTGTCCAGTTTGCAGACAGCTTTATTCACCCTTAATTTTGACCTCATCTATTTTGCAAATGCAGCAACTTAGACATATAGCATTGGTTATTCCTTGGCTCCGTTAGACACGTGACTCCAGTTTTTGCAGACTAAACCAAATTGGTGAAAGAATTAAATAGAAGTATTTCTAGAAATGGTTAAACCAGCTCTTCAGTGTGAAATACATTTAAGGGCAGTTCTGTGTTATATATTGAAACTGTGTTTGTAATCAGATTAGGGAAAGCTATAAGAAGACATGACCTTTGTTCTCACAAGTTTTTTTTTCTTTTTATGCCTAAAAAAAAAAAAGTCCACATATTTTATAAGCTATCTCTTATAATGCAATACAATTTAAGGGCATTTAACAACTTGCACTGTATTTTTATTTAAAAGAAAATCCTGGAATTCTGGTTGTTTTGGGAGTGTTACATGTGTTAAAGTGTCTATGCAAATGTATAAAAATGTAACTCAAGGAAAGAAAGAAGTGTCTTTGATTTACTATGTTTTTGGATGGATGAGATGGATAATGTTACGTACTTTTTATTTTTCCTCCTACAGAGAAGATGGAGAACTGGAAGACGGTGAAATAGATGATGCGGCACTTGAAGATGTTAAAGAACATGGTTCAAAAAGTGACGATAAACAGAAAAACGACAAAGGACATAGAAAATCACGAAAGAAGCGCAAAAAAGAAAAAGAAAAGAAAAAGTCAAAACGGAGAAGACGGGATAAACATAAGGTTAGGAAATGAAAACCAAATTACTGGTGGTGCTTATCTGAATTCCAGGTTTATATTTTCCTTATCCAGGAAATTGGACAAAAAAGTCTAAAAGACAGTTTTAGCACTAATTGTGTAGTCTTTGAACACTGAATGCTATTTTTATAGTCCCTATCTTATTAAGGCATTTCAATACTAAACTATATGGATAAATAAACTTTTGATACACAGAAGTGCATATTCACACATTCCAGTGGCAACTTGTGTAGGTTAAGAGACAGTAAATCATTAAATTATCCCGCTGTAGCATATTATAAATGATAGTTTGGAAACTTGTTAGCTTTGTTTAGATGTATTATTATAACTTTGTTTTCATCTGTTTGTATTTAAAAGAAAAGCTGCATTGTGAGTATAACTATTATTTGTGATATGCATCATTGAGGACTGCCTATTTTCTTCAATATTTCTTTTAGAAACAGTTTACAAAATACTGACCTTTGCAAGCCTTTCACTCTGCCATTGTCAGTCCCTGTGGTCAATCTGACATAAAAATGTTAAACTACTAGTTAAATCTTTTAAACTTTAAACAGCAGGATAGCCTAATGACTCTGGCCACTAACAGAGATAACGATGGCTGAACCATTCAGAGTGAGAAAATTTTAAAACAGGAAGCGTAATGTAAATTAGTTGGTCTGCTTACTATCATATTCACAGAGAGAAGAGAAATTCATATTAGCTAATTGAACTCTTCAGAAAATACACCCTGAAGATTATGTGTATAATTATGTCTAAATTGACTTAAAAAAATGCAAAAGATTCACAAAATTTTTGCCGCAAAAAATAAGTTCCTTTTAGAAAAATGACTATGCTCTTCTAGTGTAGTTTTGAGAAAGGGGACAAAGAATTAGAATATGTCTGTAATTGGTTTTCCATCTTATTATTTGCAAAACAATATATCCAAGCAGAACATTAATATGATTGTAATGCAGGAAAAAGTAGCAGGGATCCAGCAAGAATGGCTTAATGTGAGAAAATTGTTTAGAAGTATTTTTAGAAAAGATTTGGTCTAAATGGCGCTCTTGGTATTATCTTGTTGACTGTAGCACAGTCATATTTTCCAATACAAGCATTTGCCTGCAATTTATGTTTGTAAAACTGCTTCTTTAACAAAATAAATTAACTGTGGGAGTTTGCATGTGTTTGTTTTTAGTGATGCAAGATTTTTTTTTTTTTAACAGAACATGTTCCAAAATACTATAAAAAATAAAGTATGTACTCTTTGCCATTAGTAGTTGTTATATAAAACTCTGTTTGGGTTTAGTCGACTTAAATTGTTCAAAGAACTACTTTTTAAAATTATCATTAAGCAAGTCACAGCAGTATGCCAAAATAGCCCAAAATAAGTATTTTGAAGAAATAGTTTGTCTGTAGCCTGGAATAGTGGTACATACTGTGTGCAGAGGAAACCAAGAAGCTATCAGAACAGCAAGCAGTAACAAAGTAATTGTAGGGGATTGAAAACATGCTGTTTCTGGAGGTCCAGATGTTTTTGGGGAGGCTGTTTGTAGCAACATGTGATTTCCTCAGTAGTATAAATTACATATAGACCTTCCCACTGCTAATCAGAACATGATCCGTTCCTTGGTCATATGTGATTTTCTGGGCATCTCCCAGATCTGTTATCCTTTTAGCCACATCCTTGCTATGTATCCATGAAATAGGACTCAGAGGACACTTAAGAAGCTGTTACAACTCAGAGAAAACATATGCAGTGATAGCCGTGATAGGTTTCCCTTCCAAAAGCTTCGTTGGATCACGTCTTTGATCGTTCAGAATGATCAAAGAATGCATTTTGGCTTCTCTTAGAAGCAGAAGTTTGTGGGAGTTAAGAAAATATCTTCATACTATGGGCTAATGCTTCCTTTAATTTCATATACAGTATACCCGTTGCATAATGCATTACTTAACAGCTTTTGAGAGCGAGATTTTCTTCCTTTTTTTTCCAGCATAACTCCCCTTCCAGTGATGATAGTTCAGACTACAGCCATGACTCTGATATTGAACGTACAGAAAGACCGCATAAAAAGAGCAGTAGTTCATACAGAGATTATGATTCTTCATTCTCTCAGGTAATATTTTTAAAACTCATTTCTTGGGTCTTAATTTAGTTGCAATTTTTAAAAAGATGTACATCTATAAAATGCTGTTTGTGAAGGTTGCCTTTCTCATTGTGCCCATTCTCACATGTTTCGGAAGATCTACTGCTTTGAAATATTTCCAAATGTAGCATGAATGTCAGTGGTATAAATAAGTGAGACACAGTATTTCCTTTATCAGGTAGCAGCTGAGCTGTTTTTATTATTGCCTATACTAGATTTAGGCTGTACTAAGGAAGAGGAAACAGCTCTCAGAGAGCGACCTTTAAAAATCTAGAGTGGTATCTGCCTTCTAATTGATTCATTTGTCCTGGCTTTTCTCAATTTCTGCTACTTCATAGCCCTTGTGAGAACACCGGGCAAAACTGAACGCAGTTCTCTATCTCTGAGACAGGGTGACTAGTGACAGGAGAGTAGCTAGAGGCATTATGAAATTTCATTACTTCAGAGGAAGAGAGACTTTCCTTTCAGATTGCAGCCCATCCAAAAAACCCTTAAGCCAACCTGACCTATTAGAAAGTGAAGATCCTATTTGCACACAGTGGAGCAGGGACAGTCCGTGGGCTTAGCAGTGGCCATGATAAGCATTTTGTTCTGAACAGATTGCATCTTCCATGTTCAAAACTCTTTTTTTTTTAAAAAAAAAAAAAAAACAAAATCAGTCGTAGTTCTTATTAGTTATTCATAATTTGGGTATTAAAAGTTAAATTTTAATTAAGCCTGCTGTTACTAAATAATAATCCATTATTAATGTAAGCATTTGATTATTATTTTAATCCTGCTAACGTTGGCGGTTGCTGCTCTTGTTGAGTGTTGTATGCTGCAAAGCCTGCACAGGTTAATTGACCTTACTTCTTGAGAGATGCCAAGTAATTTCTGAAGTTCTGGCAAATCAGTCTTAGGCATCTGAATGCATAATATTTTTCTGTAATCTGAACATGCTCTAAGCAATACTTTTTATTTTTTTTACTCATGCTGAACTATCTACTCTTTATTTTTTTTAAAAAAAAGTTCAGATCTGTAAAGAGGTAGTGCTTAGAGTATATAGGTTTTCACACGTTAAAATGCTTTGTTGGCCTCTGTGAAAAGTTTGTGGAATATAAATGCTGATGCTTTGCTTTCTGATTTTTTTTTTTTCTATTTTGATCTATTCAAAATAAAAATTTGAATTTTTATGGAATAACTGATTTTCCCTGGATAGTAGTGAAAGGATAATAATGATAATTATGACAGGGAAACAAAATAAAAATAATTAGTTTTGCAGAGCACTTTGGCAAAAGGATGATGTTTGAAGTATTGAGTTGTTTCTGAACAATGCAATTCCTTTTTTTACAGCATGGACACTTATCAGGAAATTACATGAGTTCACAGAAAATGCAACATAAAAAAAATATAAAAAGTAAGGAGTATGATGAATATGGTCATTATAGCGATGAAAACTTCGGTAATTATAATGAGGAGGAAAAAGATGAAGATTTTGCTGATCAACTCAAACAATACAGGCAGTCTAAAGAGACTTCTAACCCTGATTTAGGGCCTCCATTTCCTAAAGAACCACTGAAAAAGCAAGGGATGAAAGGCCTCCAAAAAGGTAAGGTAGTTTGATTGGTTAACTCTGTTGTTGTGTATCAGAATGGGGTCATACAATTTTAATGATGGAAAAAAAGGGTATTAAAAGAATTCCAGCATGTGGTATGCAGCATTTCAGTGCACTTACGTGCTTTGTGGTGATTCTTTTTTCCTTTTTTTTGTGCTTGGTGGGAGTATTTATTTCAACTGTAACACAGTGGATTTCTCACTGCAACTTTTGTGCCTTTAGTGGGCTTCTAGTCACTTCACCTTTCCTTTTTCCTCTTCCTTGTATCTCTCCCCTCAACATCTCACAGTTCAGTAAGCAGCTGCTGTAACAGGAGACAGTAGCAGTTCTGTCGAGCATCATTTGAGGATCTTTGTGTTGACAGCTGAATGAAGAAAGCTCCTAGGGGTGAGCTATGTGCTAGCTTCTCCCATCCCAAAGTGATAGGCTGATCATCGGTAGGGAATAATGTCATGTGTTCACACTGTATATATTGAGGAAGGAGGTTTAGTGTTCTCTAATGAATATATTTGGGTTTTTTTTGTTTTGTTTTTAAAAACTACCAAAAGAATAACATCTTAGGTAGGCAACTGCTTCGTTTAGAAATCATGCTTGCTCTGGTAGAGTGACTCTCACCTGTAGCAGGGGCATTAATAGCAGAAATTGCACACTGGTTCTCTTTTTTTTTTTTTAATTGACGTGAAAGGAGATGCTCCATCCCGACGTTGAGACCTGAGGCTGTGGCTGCTCACTTGCTCCTACTTGGATAATTACCACCTAGTATAGATGAAGCTTCCAGACAGTTACCATTAAGCTCTTTAGTCTTCAGAACTCTTTTGCCATATTTTTAGGTTCTCAGCTTCCTTGCATGTTGTCATAATGACACAGGACATATATATGCCTCGCTGCACATATATACTGGTTAATTTGGTGTTCAGAAAGTGGCCAAACTAGCAAAATTGATATTCCTGTTTCAAGAAGAGGCAAAGTTTATCTGAAGATGATGTGCAACGCTGCCGAGTGAAAAGCAATTTTTTTTTTTTAAGGTTTTATGACCTTTGCTAATGTTTGTCTTTAATTTGGGATAGAAGAAGTGTTGTGGTTTATTTATTTATTTATTAATAGAGGTGAGTTAAGGAGCAGATCTGAGCTTTTGCATGGTTTCTAACCCTGTACTCCTGCATGTATATTTTCTACTAGAGCTATACCAGTACCTTTGATTTCTTCTTTTCACTATCCAGCTAAGAATTTGCATCTAAGCTTTTCTTGAAATGTTGGGTGTTTTATTTCCTTCTTATAACAACTGGACAAAAGCTCATGGATGGTTGTTAAACCACTTCTATTTAAAATATTTTTGCATCCTGCAAAGAAGCGCAAGTTAAAGCTGAATTAGGTAAAAGATGAAGTTGTAACATTTTCAATGCTGTAACTCAGTTATCTCTGACGGGAGGCTGTAACGGATGTCTTGCATTATTGGAACTAAGCCTGTGCTATTTGGGAAGAAAACCTGCAATTAAATACTGGGGCTCAAAGGAGAGAAATGTATTCTGAAGGGGATGAAGGGTAAAACATAGAGCATGTATTTTTTTTTTTTCCCGTTAAAACATTTCCTTTCACTCAATAATATATTTTTTTTTTCTGTTTTGGAAATAATCTTTAAAAGTATTGCTCAAATTTGGCTCAGTAATCTAGTGGTTTATCATGAGTGGACTTTACCACAGCATCAATAGGCCTGATACAATTGCACCTAAACTGCACTATGCTGCCATTCATGTCATGGGGCAGGGAGGACTGAATACATGAAGGAGCCCTCAAAACCTCCAAGCTTTGAGAATTGTTTCTGTGAAATACGCTTGCCTGTACTGATAGCTACAGATTGCCTGGGGAAGAAGGAGGGAAGTGCACAAGCACCACTTTCTCCAGAACATAAATTATTTCCATGTGGCTTCTTTTAATGACCTGTGCATTGGAGAAATCATAGTGGGATGTTGACTTCTGGAAAAACATAGAGTTAAAATGTAGCATGAGCACCTCAAAATATTTCCAGGATGTATGCTATTAAAAATCATGTCCACACTTCTGATTGTAGGAAGCTGCTTTAAACAAGATAAATGATATATTCACTTTACCCGTCTGTGAGTTATTTGAAGAGTTTTTCAGAGAGCAGACCATTGCACAGAATTCTAACTGCCTGGTGTAATTCTGCTTCCCAACTCATGGCTCAAGATAGTGTTTAGGAATTCACACTGCAAAAAGAAGTCCTTTGTTTCTGTTAAATTTGTCTGTATTTGATGTCACTTGAATAAATAACCATTTTTCTGTAGTTTCTGACTTCATTTAATAAGAAGATGACCCTGCAAGTAATATTTCACCTTGCATCTCCCACCTCTTACTATTTATCTGAACAGTTTCTTTTTGTTTTCCAGGTATTTCTCAAAGAGGTAATAATTACCATGTTGGCCGAGGGCGTGGAATGCAGAAGAAATTGAAGCGTAAAGATCGTGGAAGGGGAAGAGGGGGCAATAAAGGATCTGATGGCTATCACGAGGTGTGTGGAATTAAAAGTTAAATGCCTAACGTATTTGTTTACAAGTGACCAGATATTTTACTTTAGCAAAAGAGTATTTAAATACATATGTATTTTTTTCACTTTGTGTCCTCTTCTAGAGAAGACTTAAAATCCCTTACTAGAATTTTCCATAACTTGATGTAAAAAGTACAGTTGATAGCTTAAACCAATAAATCACCTTCTTGTTTTTCTTGGGAATGAGAGACTAGCAGAAAGTGGTTTATGAGCTTTGGTTCTGAATGGGATTTTAACTTTGATTAAATTAACATAATTTTAATTTGTTTCTGAAAGATGATATTTTGCTACCACCTGTTCAGCTGGAGGATTTCAGAGAAGAAAAAGGCCATTTTCACAGCTTCTACTTGTTTTTATCTGAATTGTGAAGAATTCTACCTCTCTTTTTCTATAGCCTTAGCTTTGGAAATAATAATATGTATGACTTCTGTTTTCATTTTGTAATTCTTTGCACGGAGTGTAGAGGGAACGTAACATTCACCACTTGTATTCATAAATTTGGCACTCCAATTGAACTTAAGCTATATACATGAAAAAAAACCAAAATTGATGATTAACACATCAAATCCATCCATGGCCCCAAAAATCTATTTTAGCAAGCCTATAGGTAAATCTCTATACCACGAGATAAGATGCTAAGGCAACATTTGCTTATATATCTCCTTAAGACATTGGTGCTTTTTCTCCCTCTAGTGTTCAAGAATGCTCATGCCTGCCTTCTCATTAAAAAATATGTGCTAATGTATAATTTAGCCATGTTATTTATTTATTTTCTTTTTTTCCCCTGTGTTCTCCAGACGGCCTAACTGTCTGGGGCTTCTGGGTGGTCCGGATCAGATTTTCCTTTCGCTGCCCTGTGGGTGGTAGGGAAAAGGGAAGCAGTTGGATCTGTTAGGATGCCTAGTTTATAGAACTCCTCCTTCCTGTTTCTGTAGAACATGCCCTGTCATCCAGCTCAGTCTCCCAAGTTGTGGGGATGGGTGGAGACGAAGAGGCAGCTGCAGGCAGGTCCCAGCAGGGCTACAAGACAGAAAACAAAAAGCTGGGTTCCTGGCTACAGCAAAATAATGAATTCTGCAACACAGATGCGGGGTTCCCGGGTAGGTTGGGTTACATGTCGCAATTCCTCAGCGGTGCAGTTAAGTCCGTGGGATCTGAATGACACAGTCGCAGCATTTCCCCCCTCGTAAAGCCTTTGTTTCAAGTGCTTGGTGGACCCCGGCAGTCCCTGCTTTTACAGTGCTCTTGGGAGGACTTGGGGGATCATTTTAATGTGATGTTTGTGTTAACCTTGAAGAGGATCAAGTGTTAGATTCCAAGTGTCATTGTCTGTAGTACTGAGGTTTCCTCAGTTTCGATGTATTCAGATAGCAAATGTATCTTGACTGATCCAGGAGAGGCATTTCTAGCTTGGCAATTTTGCTTCTCAACACACACAAGTCTGCTAATCATTCTTAGTGTTAATGTTTTGTGACATTGTTTAATTTGCCGAGCAAAATGAGGCCAGACGCTTGATGTGCTGATGTCTGTGTTTCCAAGGATGATTACTATGGAGAAGCACATACACTCCATTTCAGAATTTCCTACTCAGAGATCAGGTCCCTCTGGATTTTTGTTAAAATCAGAACTCCAGAAGAGCCTCACTTCCCAACTATAATCGTATCAAATAGGCAACCACTTAGTATTGCAAATAAGACTTTTTTTCTACTCTCTCTTGTACATCACGTACAGTAACTTACTAAAGTTCATTTCCTACCTTGACTTCTTCACTAGCTCAAACAGGCCCCTCAAAACCTGTCCCAGACAACCTGCTCACCCATCCTTTCTGACTAGGCTGGTCACTTACTCCTCTTTTCCATTTCCCATTTGCACTGCAAACTTAGGAACCATGTAGAGCGTCAGGCTCTCAGCTGCTTCCGTCTCTAGTTTAATAAGTTTGCATTAGTTTCTGTAGCTTACCTTAAGTGCAGATGCCAGGAGGGAATCAAATCGCAGGAGTGAAGAATTCTTTGCCCTCACCAGGTATATAATTAATTTTACATGGTGGGTTATGACCTAATTGTGCTTCATCTCTGCTTTGCTTCATATATTATAAGCAAACAAGTTGTTTTTCTGCTGGTGGGGGAAAAAAAGAGCACAGATAATATGGATGTCATAGTTACATGAGAAGCTTGTAGAGGGAAAGAATTGGCAAAGTATGGCCTTGTGGTTAAGATAAATATGGAAATCTGATGATCGAAGTTCATCTTCTGACACTGCTACAGGCAATGCTTCTAACTATCCAATTACATATAAATGATAATGAGTAAATTAATTTGTTTGAACTTAACAACATAAATGGTGGTGGCATGGATATATGTGGAACTCGGGTTTGTTGACAGTGGACATGTGAAGGAGCTGTAAAGACAGAAGCGTAAACTTTTATTTCTAGGCTTCCCTGAGGACCAAGGGCAGTGCTAGCAAGACCTGCAGCACTTAAGTTTCTGTTTGATCTTGCTCTCCTGCTTCCTTCTCAGAAGTGTCACAGACTTGCTCTTCTCAAGCGTGTGCCTAAAATCTTCCCACTTGTCATGTGAAGCAGCAGTTGTGTCACAAGTGTAGAGGCCTGCTCTCAATTTGAGGCAAGAAGGGTGGTGGAAGGTGGATACTGAGGAATGATTCGGACCAGAGTAAAGGATGCTGGAGCTAGGTGTCATCTTTCTGATCTTTGTCTTTAAGGTGAAAATGCCAGGCATTAATCAACATGTTTCTCATGGTAATTGATTCAGATTAAGAGCTGAGGTTTTTGTGGACTACAAGCTGTTAGCACTGTGGAATCCCCCAAACCACTCAGTTTTGGACACCCATGTAACTGAGTGGTGTTTATTTCACATCAGAGCAGCGGAGATGGTGGTACTCACAGGGACAGTTACCAGAGCATGCAAAGGAGCCCTTAGTCAGGGTATTGGCTTGCTGGATGCCCTGAGCTGTTCCTGCTTTTAGAGCATTTTAGAAAGAAGTGCTAGATACTTTCTCCCTTTGATAATTTGTGCCTGTTGCATTGTAAGAAGAGTTTCTGATTTGGTTACATTTATAAAAGAGTATAAGGCCCAGTGTTGAAAAAGCTAAGAAAAAGTATGTGTATTTGTCTTTAAGATGTGGGTATAATAATATTAAAAACTCAAATCGTTGTATAGTTAATCCTGTTTTGTGTAACTGTTGCACTAAATACTCTGTAATATTTTTACAGCTGCACTTAGTAAATAAGCATCAATAGAATGTTCTTTCTTTTCTTCTTACAGGATGGCAAGCCAATGAAGAAATGGGTTAATATGAGTCAGGAATTCATAAATCAGCATACAGTGGAACATAAAGGCAAACAGATTTGTAAATATTTCCTTGAAGGGAGGTGTATTAAGGTAATTATGTGCCGTGCCTGTCAGTCTGCTCTTTGCCAACAGAAGTGCTTGTGTAAGAATATCCCTTTCTTTTACACTTTTAAAAGCACGCTAAATTGTATTAAAATGACATGTGCTTATTAGTGTATATACAGTATTGAATTAAACTGACAGTATATCATTTGTAAATATACATCAAAAACTGAAAGTATGGAATCTGTAAGTAGGCAATCATTTCTGAATCTGTTAGTTTATTTGTTGTTATGTGGTGCTACTAATTTTGAAGCATTGAAAAAATCAATGATGCAGAATTATTCATCTCTCTAAAGTAAAAGTGGCGTTGGAAGAGTAAAAGACTTGAAGTCATCTTCCTTCATCCAGCAAATGGAAGGCAGCAGAAAGAAGAGAACACTATTTAGAGCAGTCAACTGTCAAGCAAAAGCTCCAGCAAGACAGTCTGCTCTTGCATAACAATTTTGCTGTTGCTTCATTTTGAAGCTTATGCCGCTGTGGAGATCTGATATCCAAATAGTCCAGTCAGTTATGAAACACAATTAAGAAAAACTCCATGCTTCTTGACAAGCAAGTGCATCGTTAATTTTTAGTTTCTCTGTGTATTTAGTGATAGATCATTTTCTGTTTCTTTTTCAGATGGTGAAAGTAAAAGTGAAAATTAGTGTGCTTTTCCCAAACCAGGGGGAAATTGAAAGAAATGCATGTGTTGATGACTTTATATATTTTAGTATTAACATCCGTTATGTTCAGTAAGATGAGTATTTGCTGCCACCTTCAGTTTTAAAACAAATAGCTGTAAGAGCACTTTGTGTGTTTTTTTTTTTTTCCTGAAAGTAATTACCAAACTTACCAACAAACTAATGCTAATGTGTAAGATGATACAGTTGGTATAAAACATCATATTTTTTGAACTTTATTCTTCCTATGTTTAAGATTCTAATACTTGGGACTCTTTCACTTTTCCCTCGTTCCCTTAAAACACAACCATGTTTTCTGATCAATTACAGCTGTTGGTTATATGGGAATATAATTTTGAAAACAGTTGTATTTTATACATTTTTAAGTGCAGTTTTGTAGGTGGACACAAAAAAAGAGCACTGCTTGCTATAAGACGAGCTTGTTTTCTATGGACCATCAGCATAAATTCTTTTGAATTACAGATTCACGAACCATTTCTCTATGGCCAGGCCCCAGTTTGTAGTTTTTCAAGGGCGTGTTTAGGATGTAGTTCTGTGTTTATAAAGATAAAAAGTTTAAATCTGACTAAGGAGGATGTTTTTCTTTCAGTATGGAATGAGATTATTTGACATTTCAGACTCATAACGTTTCTGTTGTTTTCTCATTTATAGGGAGAGCAGTGTAAATTTGATCATGACGCAGAGATAGAAAAGAAAAAGGAAATCTGCAAGTTTTACATACAGGGTTACTGCACCAAAGGAGAGAACTGCATTTATTTGCACAATATCCTTTAACAAAAGCTATACTTGAATTAAACTCTATCACCTTTTATTTTAACATAACTTGACCTTCATTTAATATTCTGTTCCAGTCTTGTCTGCAGTGAGCAAATATTCTTATGTATAGTTCATCCCTTAATTTTATTGAGCAGAACGTGGTCTCAATGCAGATTTTCCAAAATATTTTTCATCATTGTTTTTCTTCTTTTGTGTGCTGCTTCTTTTGTGTTCTTCTTTTGTACGTAGTTAAAACTACTGAGATCGATCAGCTTTAATTATAAGTAAATAAATCTAAAGTCCAAACTGAAAGTTTATATTTACTGTTAACTGATGTACATGATATAGCTGGTGATTATTTTGTTAAATGATGTCTAAATGGTGGTTATTTCATTTTTTAAGAGACTATACCAAATAATAGGTAGATTTGCTATAGTATTTTTTTTCCTGTTTGAATATTCTAGAGAAGAGAATAATATAACATTACTGTTTTGTTTAGTTTTGACATATTTTTAACATTTTAAGTATTAAAAAGCTTCATGTTAGAGGCACTTCACTTTTTTTTTTTTTTTTTTTTTTAAACCCTAATCTGTTCTTTGTTGTAAAGCATTAAAGCATGTGTGCTCTATTCTGGAGTGGAAACCATCAACAACTTAATGACAATATTAGGATCAAGTCAAAAATAATGTTAAGGCCATGGTAATGTAGCTATTAGTAGAATGATAAGTGAAACTGAGAGGTAAGATGGTTATTAACTTACAAAATTTTTAAGACGTTGCTTTGGAGTGATTTATGCTAAGGAAGAACTGAAGGACAGCTGAAAGATAAATTCTGTAAATTTGGCAAATAATGCAAACCACAGATGAGCCTTTGCTAAGAATCCTTAATAGATTGTTTACATGAATTCCCTTGCAAGTTCTACCATACAGGAGCAAAATGCTATCAAGGAGATAAGTGCAAATTTTCTCATGCTCCTCTGACTGCGGAAACAAAGGAGCTGTTGGATAAGGTAATTTGTGATCTGTAAATGAGATCTGTTTCTAAAATATTGGGCTGGAAGTTTCAGTGTGAGCCTGGGGGAGGAAGTTGCTAAACGCTAATGATGTCAAGCATTGCTGTTCCTTTGAGCACGGCAGGTCTGTAACCAGACCCATACAGTGAATTCTCCTTGCCATCAGTTTTCTTATGCTGGTTGGACTCATTCTTTTTCACAGCTTGCATTTCTGCCCACACTTGCATTTGTTCCCCTTTTTTGAGAAATATTCATGAACTCTGTAATAAGAAGGTTGGCCTCATGCCTAGCTTTAGCTTTCTAGAAGTTGGGATGTCATCTGAATTGCTATTGCACATCAGGTATAGAAAGGAACAGGGTGGTTCCTAAGGATGCTTCACAAATCTCTCCAGTTACTCTACAACAAGTTTTAGTAGAAAAGTGACACAAATTTAACCTTGAAAACATTATGAATTTTAGAATAAGTAATTCTATCACCTAAAATTCCTAGTCAACAGAAACAGACCTTTAGAAAATTGTATTTTCCTGATTACAAAAACTAAATTTTCTTCCTGGCTGTTGAATCAACATGCTGTAGGGCAAAAGTAATGATAGATTTATATTTCAGCTGAATTTGGTATCAATAGATAGCAGCATTGTAATAGATAATTACATTCCAATGAAAAAAAGACTAAGTTGAACTGTATACACTTCAAATTTAATAAAGGGTGTTCTACATTTCTTTGTTCTAGGTTTTGAATAATGAGGAAGAACCACAAAATGAAGATGAAAAGGAACTGGAAGAACTTAGAAAACGTGGCATAGTTCCTCTCCCTAAGCCACCACCTGGTGTGGGGCTTCTGCCTACTCCACCTGAGCAATATGCGTTTTCTGAGTCTGATATAGAAAACTTTCAAGATCCTTCAGGAGAATATAAGAAAATCCCATCTCTCTTTGAAATAGTTGTGAAGCCAACAGTGGATTTAGCGCACAAAATTGGAAAAAAGTAGGTTTTAGAATTTTCTATGGAGTCCTTTGTAAAAAGAAACATGGTTATTTGAACAGTTAGTGGCATTTCCATGAAAAGCATATGCTTCTTGAGTATATTGCAAAGTTAATGATGTGTCATATATTGGTTATTATAATTATTTACATACTAAATGCTTTCCATGGGAAACAGCTGTTTCTGAGCCTTGAGCTTCCAGAAACTCAGTCCATTAGTTCTGGTTTTGGCTGTGTGCCTGTCTTGCCTATCTCTTTGCAGCTGAACAAAGATCATTCTCCTTCTGGAATCTTTTAGGATTAACTTTTTATTGACTGAAGCCAGTGGCAACTTGTCATGGAGATGCTCGGCCTTGTGATGTTCAAAATTATTAATTTCGGCAGATATTCAGTTTTCCATGTGCCAATACTGAAAAAATGTGTTCTGCTTGTAGACAAGTTATGTAGACAAGTTCTAGATAACAAGATATGTTGTGATGTATTTGTAATGTAGGCAGTTACTACTGCTGAAAAATATTTTGCTTTTTTCAGACTTCCATGGAAGTCTTGATCAGGTAAGTTTGAATAGACATCTGTAAGAGGAGGAGGAGATAGGTAACAGGTGTTGATCTCTGTAGGTGCAAAATTTATTTATCTATTTTTATTCTTTTTTGCTTACAGGCCACCATCCTTCTATAACAGCTCATCACCGCCAAGACCATTCCAGGGGAATGACCCCCATTCTCAGCATATGTACAATCCAGGTTCAAGTCCAGGGCCAGGACCCGGCATGTCGCAAGGGCACAATGGACCGCCGATGCACCCAGGTTCTCCTGGACATCATCCATGTGGTGGACCTCAAGGCCCAGCAATGCCACATAGTCCTCCTATGCAGGGTGTGCCACCAGGCTTCCTAGGGCCACAGAACCAGACTGGAATGCCTATGCAAGGACAGCAAGGTGGACCGCCTCTAACACCACCAGGCCTTGGTGGATCTTACAATGCCCCAGGAGTTCAAGGCCATATGGTGAATATGCCAAGAGATAATCATTGTCCTCCAGGGCCGCAATATCAACAAATTCCTGGTGAAAGGCAGCCGAATATGAATTACGAGCCTATTCAGAACCCAGCAGACTTCTATGACAATTATTATTCTCATCAAGCTGTACACAACTTCCAGCCAACTAATAACTCTGGTGGTAAGCGCTTTTCAAAACAGTTGTTCCTTTACATGACACTTTGTAGTTGTGGGGTATTAAGGCATTGTGTCCCCAAAGATGAGCACTGAAAGCACTTTGGAGAGAAAGCCATTTCTCCTGAAATGTCTTCAGTGTGTATGTTTTTTTCAGCTGATGCTTCCTCATCATGTGTAATATAATTCAGGTTAATTTTAGTTTAAGTGTTCTATGTTTTAACTCTTGTTCTTTGTAGGCTTATATAGGATTTCAGCTAACAAGTTTTTTTGGCACTGCAGATGGAACATGGCATGGCGAATTTGCAGATCATCAGGCTCATCTTATGGCTCAAGAGTCGCATGCAGGTGGAAGTGACTCGGATTGCATCGGTAAAATGGGCCATAAACCAGCCATTAATGTGCCGGATTTCCTTCCAGCGATGCAAAAAGCCCTTTATGCAAGACTTAGTCAAAAGCATCAGGAGGATGGAGACTCTATCAGCAGCCAGGGTCAGAGGGCAATGAGCAAAGAAGAAGGTAAAGTTAATTTTGTTGCAATTTGAAACATTCTTATTGAGCATATATTTAGTCTAGAACGTATCTGTTCAATCTGCAGATCAGATTCAGTCAGAATATGCTTGTCCCTTGGCCTGCTCCCTGCTGCTCCTGGAAATGTTTTGGTCCTGTGACCAAAGTGCATCTTTCATGTAACCAAAAGGGATTTGCTGTGTCAAATGACTACAGTCATGCTGCCAATGTAATTCTGCTCGAATGATGAGTGAGATCCATAGATGCAGCCCTAGAAAAGCCAGGGTTTCCTAGAAAACCAGAGTAACCTGCCCTAACCAAACAATTCTCAACAGTGCTTTGGAGTGAGTGCTCCTCCCACATAGAGGGGTTTCACAACGCAGCATAACAGAAAAATGCTCCTCTTAGCAGCCTCCTTGTAGCTTCATCCTGTCATATTGTTGGATATTTATGCGACACAGCTGGCACTGAGGAAACATCATGTGAATTAGGTAGTAAGGATGACAGTGCGCTTCGTTTCTCAGCTTCCTGAGCCAGAACAGACCAAGGGTCTCTTTCACTGGACCTGAGCATGCAGCTGTGTAAATGATGCTGTATTGTTTTTTCAGTAAATTGCAGAGGAAATTGGGACTTTATTCTTTAAAATTAAATGTTCTTACCACCCTTTATGAATCTTGACTGCTCCCCAAAACCTTGTGATTTAGACCATAATGAAGCTGCAATTCAGCATTTGTAATCTGTCAATTTTTTAAGGCAACTATCAGGTTCCATCCAGTTTGTCCTCCTTCTGTACAACGAGGAAGGACACTTCCATTGAAACTCCGATTTTAAATATTTAGTGCTTTTTTTAAACTAGTATAGGTAGAAATATTTGTTTGAAAGAGTGTTATTTTCTCTGATTATATATTTTCATGTAAATCTCATACTGAGTTTTACATGGAGAGAATTCAGTAGAGTTTCAGCGTATCTATCTCAACTCACTTTTTTCTGTTGTTTTTATTTCAGTACTTCATTTAAACCAATTTTGTTCACTTTAGACCAAGGTTGTTATAATGCAGTGAATTAGGACTTAATACTAGATCTAGATTCCATTTTTTTTTTTGAGATGTTACTCATTTATGGCAATGTATGTGCTCATTTCCCAGCAATCATTTGTTTGAATATATTTATATATATATAAATGATGTTTCATATATATTTATTTATATATATATATATTCTTTTTCTTTTTTTTTAGATGACAATGTAAACTGGTACTCCAGTAGTGAAGAGGAAGAGGGGAGCAGTGTTAAATCGATACTAAAAACGTTAAAGAAACAAAGTGAAAATTTTAGGAGTCGGCAACAACATTCCACAGAGCAGCATATGCTTGGTATTCCTACTGACCCAAGGCTGGCAAAAGAAAAAGGCACAGGACCCCAAGCTGCTGACCCAAGACTTCGAGCCTCTCCGAGGTCAAACCCCAGGAAGCCTTCAGAGTCGGCCTCCTTGGACCCCCGGCTTGCGCGAGACCCCAGGATGTTAAAGGTGAGTGACGGTGGCCACGCCAGCTCATCTCTTGGGGGAGCAAAGCTGGATTTGCATCATGTGCATGCGGGCGTTAAAGTCAAGCAAAAAGGGATGGATGATGATGAAGAGGATTCGGAAAGAGAATTAAGAGAGCGAGCTTTCCTAATACCCTTGGAACCTTTACCTGGTGTGACATTGAGGGATCCTCGGTCTCAACTGAGGCAGTTCAGCCACATTAAAATGGATGTTACCCTGATGAAACCAAACTTTGCTAAGCATATTGTATGGGCTCCTGAAGACTTGCTCCCAATACCTTTGCCTAAACCTGACCCAGTCTCTTCGATTAACTTACCTCTTCCTCCACTCATTGCTGACCAGAGACTTAATAAACTGCGGAATTTAAAAAATGATCCCCATCCAAATGCGATGCCAGCTGACCCCAGACTAGCTGCAAAAGCAAAAAATAACTTAACGGGCAGAAGTGGCTATTTGGATCAGCCTGCAGACTCGCATGCCAGTAGCTCAAGCAAATTAGGAGACCCTCGCTTGCAAAAAAATGTCGATCCCAGACTCCACAGACTGTCTAGTACAGATGCACATCATGGACTCGCAAAGGATTCACACCCTGCAAAATTTGACCCCCGCCTCTCTAGATCTGCGGCCAGCTCATCACAGTCCTCAGAAGCTGCAACTTCTAAAGCCGACCCAGATGCTCTGCCTCCGTATGCGCCCAAGTTATCATCAAGTGGAGTCAAACTGGGAAGCCCAGGATCAATACTTAGTGGTATTAGTTTGTATGATCCAAGAGATCACAGCTCATCATTGGACACAACTCCAGCTAATTCAGGGGAGAATGGAGAGAATCAGAAAAAAAGTATTTTGAAAAATTCTGGTAAAAATGAGGCCAGTCTCTCCGAAGATTCAGTGCTGCAGAAGGCTGCCTCTAACGTAGAAAAAACCCCAGAAGGATCAGCAGAAGCCGCTTCAGATAAAGCAAATAGCAGCGGTAAATCTCAGGCTAAACACTCCAGCGCTGCACCTGCAGTGCATAATCTTCCTATCCAAGCTTTATCAGGCTTAATCAGACCACAGTACAGTGATCCAAGGCAGGTTAGACAGCCTGGACAGGTAAATCAAACACAGGATAACGACCCAAATGGGGAATCAGATGATAAGTCATTAAAAGATGTTTTCAAGACTTTTGATCCAACGGCTTCACCATTTTGTTAGCAATTGATTTTGTCTTTTTACTGTTGTGAATATTGCAGTTTTCTGCTGTTTTGTAACTGGTTTACCTCTTTGCTTTATTTATTTTTAAATTATAATTATCAACACTTTTCAGCTGCTAATCTCAGAACCACATGCAGTTATACAGTATGCTATAGTGTTTGCAAAGCTGTGGTATTTTCTATATAATACTTTTCCAATTTCAGGGAGACTAATAATTGACATGTAGAAAAAAAAATGTATCGTGTTAGAGCTGATAAAAGCACTTTCATTGTAAATAAGTCATTAAGAAAGTCTGAAGACCTGTATATGTGTGAGCTGTCTCTTTCATAAACAACATTTAGATATGATTGCCACATTTGTATGATTGTATAGACACAAGCAATATTATGTACATTACTGTGAGAGACACTGTTTGACAAGGATTGTCTGATGCATCAAGCCAAACCTACTAACTGAAATATACCTAAATGATTTAAAAGGAAAATGTTGATCCTACTTTTCCGATCAATTGATGTAAGACATTGGTTTTTATTCATGCAGTCAATATTCTTAGCGTAAAAGATACCTATATCACATATTGAGGAGTACAAATGTCATATCTTTCAAAAGTATTTTATTCTATACTGTATATAGAAGAAATTGTGCAGTACATAACTAGAAGAAAGTTACTGTTAAAGTGGAGAATACCTAAGCTGTCTAATACAAAAAAAAGGTTTTTATTTAATTTTTTTTCACGCATACACAATTCTGATTAGTGCTATAAGTTACATTGTGGTGTTCATGTATTTCAATGTATTTTTGTATTCAGCTGCTTAATTTGTATTGCTTTTTTGTATTGATGTAACTGCAGTACTTGTATTCATTGTGTCTTTATGACATTTTTAACAAAAAAATTAAAAAGGGTACAGTTAAAGTCTGGTAGTGATTGTGATGTTGACACATTTACAGCTAGTTCCCTTGGCCTGGGGAAACGACAAGAGGTATGAGACGTAAAAGAAGGTGCTTGGACATGTTTTAGTACAGCTAGCTGCTAATACCATTTAGCAGTCAGATTACAGTGGTTTTTTTTTAATTAAATTTGTGTTGAATCCCAAAGGAGTTACAGCTTGGTGAGTGGTTTCATGACCAGACTGCTGGTTTGGAGAGAGCCATCGCTGTTCTCATTTTACAATTAATGTCATTATGAGAAATGTCATGCATGTTCTTTAATTTTTGAAGTTGCTGCATGCCCAGAGCACAACTGTCCTTACAGCCATTCTTGTTTTGCCTTTTGGCTTGCTTTTTATACACCAGAAATGTAGTTATGCCTAGCTTGCTACATTTAAAATAAAAATTTGCAGTCTGCTCAGTCGTCCTCTGGTTCCCGCCCACTTGGATCGCTCCTTTCTGTTAAGTTTCTTCCGTGGGGACGGCTTCGTATTTCTCTTCTGCTTCTGTGGCCCAGGTGGCGTTCCCAGCTGTGTATCCCAGGTGTATCCCAGATCCTTTGGTTTGGTCTCTCGTGCCTGTGAGAGCAGCAGTAACACAGCCGGGAGGACAAGCCGTCCTGCACTGCCAAGCAGCGCTCGGAAGAGCCGAAGGAATTGGATAAATTCTGCGGTGAAACAGGCCAAAGGAGGCCTTGCTAAAGGCAATCATATTTCCGTTTGCCTTCATCACTTATCAGAAGAGACTTTGTAATAGCTTTATGACTTTTTCCTAATGATTTTTCCTATGATTCCCGCCTAATTCTTGCCTTGACAACTTCAAGCTGTCAGCTTGAGTTAGGTTTTAAAGGGTTAGGTTAAAATTAGATTTCTAAGGGTTTTACCAAGAAACCAAGACAGTGGGGAAAAATAGATGGATATCTAGGGGAGCAAAGAGAAGATACGACAGTTCTGTGTTGCCTGGGTAGCCAAATGCAGGTTTTCACATTTAGATATGGAAAGCACTAAACCACACTAGTTGGATGGGCAGCCATAAGCTAAAGTCATGGTGAGGACACTACTGAAGCAGCAGCTTATTTAAGTGAAGCTTATTTATTCTCCACTGTTTGCACCTCCCGCCTGCTCCCAAGACCCTGCTTGCCCAGCCAGGAGTTTCCCATGGGTGTCTGGGGGCCACAGTGGAGCTGCTCTGTCTGTCTGCGCTCCCCGATCTCTTCACTGCTGGTAGCAGCCTAAGGTGCACCAGCTGCCGCCGCGCTCCTGGGGCAAGGTGGAGGTTATTCGTTGCTGTATTGCAAGTGCTGAAACACCCGACCGGGCAATGGGGAAGGTGCCGGCGGGTGTCTGAGCGGAGCAGACGGGTCAGGAAGGTGGGTGCGTGGCCAGTCCTGCCCGACTGCCGCCAGCTCAAGCAGCCTCCAGCTGCTAAGCAAGACGACTCCAATCTGCTGTATGGAATGACTGTGTCTTTCGCAGGGCAGACTCGTTCCTGTACGCACGGCATGCTGGCACGGAGCACCAGTGAGGACGTGGGGAAACAAGGGTGCGAAGAGCAGGAACGGGAGCGGCCACTATCGCTCGTGCCGGGTGCTCCGGAAGGCTGTATTTTAAGGTCGGTGATGGTCCCCACTGCACGTTTTACTCTGGCCTCGCGTCTTTAGAAGGTCAGATCTGGGGAGAAAAGTCTCATTTCTCTGTAAGCTGTGGGATCTGCTGAGTCAGGGACAGCAGGTAAAACACAAAGGTTCCTTGCTCTTGCTAGCTCTAGAGATATGAAGGAGTTTTTATTCAAGTGGAATGGGGGCTAAAATTAACACCTCTGGTCTTAACTGCCCTTTGGACATCAGGAGCGAGTATTCCTACATCAGCACCTTGTGTTCGCTGCCCTATGCTAAAAATACCCTTACAGAGATTTCTAGACTCTCTAGACAACCTGTTCTATTATTTTTCTACCATAAGAAGGTTCTAATATGAATCTATTGGAAATTAAATCAAGTTTTCTTGCAAGGTAGAGAATATTTAACTACACTCCTGTTATATTTCCAAAGTCAGTAACGCTCTCCCTTAGTCTTTCTTTTCATTCAGTTCTTTCCTGCAGCCTTTTTTGGAACCTCTTTGTCCGCGTTTCCCTCTGAATCCCTGTCTGCCTTTCAGCCCCACCTCCACTGCTCTCCCTCTGCCTCCCAGTATGGAAAGTCTTCACAAGTAATGGGGAGGGTTGCATTAAATACATATTTGGCTAAGCAGACTAGGTTTTTACCTCCGTGCTTGCCCATTACTGCTCCCTATCCCCAAGATCTCAAATATCCTGAGCTGAAGAAACTGGGTCTCTCTGTGCAGCTCAGGTAATGTGATTCTCACGTAGCCCCTCCTGGTGGCCCTTGATTCCAAAGGGTTTGAACCTCTTCATTACAGTCCCCAGCTACAGTTTCAGAAGGACGTCCATGCCAGATACCAAAGATCAGAGAATACTGCTATCTTACTGAAGAGGGAACCCCCTGCTCTTCCTTTCGCTGGGTCTTACAGCTCCTCCAAAGGCCCTTCCCCACATCCTGTGTCCTCTGTAACTCGGTGTCATGTCTTACTGCTCAACTTCTGCATTCAAGGCCAATGCACGTAGAAATACACAACAGAAAATACACGTGTGTCTGGTATCACGTCATTCCTCTGCCGGCATGCAAGACCTTGCCCCTCTCCACCCTCCTGGCAGAGCAGTCCTAGTGGAGGAGAAGCTGCGGGAAGTGCAGCAGAGGATAATTTTCTACTGAAGCAATTCACCGCTAGCAGAAGTGTCCCCTAATCTTGGGGCTGTCGTGCATCCTCTAACAGCTTTTGGATGCCTGATGATGTCCTTGTTGGAACAAGGACATGTTCCCTGTAGGAAGATGATGTTCCTTGTTGGAACGCCCTTGAGGTGGGTGTTCTTGAACCGTAGCTATGAGGGTGGGTTCAGGCCTTGCCCGAGCCTTGCGGAGGCCTAATTCATCCCGGGCTGAGTTTAAAGACTCCTTGGCCCTATGCCACAACAGGTTTTTTCTCCATTCCATGCAAAAAGCAGCTACTTCTGCCTCTTCGGAGTCAGGTGGGGGCTGTCGCAAACCCTATTAAAAGGAAACAAAATGCATGCACACTTTAATGTATTATACGTTCTTAAAATATCTTTGTATGGCTTAAAATGCCTCAAGGGATCCAAAAGTCTGAACCTATGTGAGATCAACACGACTTCCAGGGCAGTAAACTCTGCAGGATCAGACTGCCCCAAAAAAGCAGCTTTTAGCGCTAAAGGGTCTTCAACCCCTTTAGTATTGAAGAAAACCTAGACACACGGAAAGGCAAAAGGAGTTGACTTACGATCTGGGGCCAAAAAAAAAAAAAAAAAAAAAAAAGAGCTTATAAAGAGAAAATAGGAATGTCATGTAGTTAGTTCCTTCGCTAGTAGGCCCATAATTTTCCAAAAATGTGGTCATAAAGGATTCTGTAATCTAGAGAGTCAAGACAGAAGAATGACTAGTTACTTGAAGCTGCCATCAGGAAACTCAACAATTTATATAAATAGCATGTTTTTAAACGGCGGAGACAGTTAACCATAGAAAGAGTTTTCCCGTGCTCGTGCCTGATCAGCCATCAAATAAGATTCCAATCAAAACTGGTTATCTTTCAAAAAGACAGGTTGGAGCTCAGCAAAATCTACGGGGTTATATAGGAGGTTAAGGCACGTATAAAAAAAAACTGTATTGTTGCAGATGCTGGTTGCATCCAAGTTTGTTTTCTGAGTGCTTTCGGATCAAGTCTGCTCTCTCAAACTATTTGCAACCGGATCTGTCTGTCATCATTGGCAGCTGCTGGGGAAGCTCTCAGAGGGTTTGATCAAAGCTCAGCTGAGACAACGTAAAGACGAAGACTGACAGGGACTATTTCCAGAATAAGGTCTCCAATAAGATGCTCCCCTGCTATGCAAAAATGGGATCACTGAATGGGAGATGAACCAGCTGGAGCCCAGAGCCAGTAATGGTGACAGAGCAGATTCAGTGTTTGTAAAGATACGTCGTGGGTTTTGAAAACGAAGGCATAAAGCAGAAACATCACAGTAAGACTCACAGAATGGCTGAGGTTGGAAGGGACCTCTAGGGATCATCCAGTCCAGCCCCCTGTTCCAGCAGGGACACCCAGAGCACGGGGCACAGGGTGGCAGCCAGGCGGGTTGGGAAGATCCCCAGAGAAGGAGACTCCACCACCTCTGGGCAGCCTGTGCTAGGGCTCGGTCACCCTCACAGGAAAGAAGTTCTTGCTCACATGGAGATGGAACTGCCTGTGTTTTAGTTTGTACCCATTACCCCTTGTCCTGTCACTGGACACCACTGAGAAGAGTTTGGCCCATTTTCTTTACATCCTCCCCTCAAGTATTTGTACATATTGATCAGATCCCCTGTCAATCCTCTCTTCTCCAGGCTAAACAGGCCCAGCTCACTTAATCTTTCCTCATACAATAAATGTTCCAGTCCCTTAACCATCTTGGTGGCTCTACGGTGGATCCTCTCGAGAAGGTCCACGTCTCTCTTGTCCCGGGGAGCCCAGAACTGCCCGCAGTGCTCCAGGTGGGGCCTCCCCAGAGCTGGGCAGAGGGGCAGGATCCCCTCCCTCGCCCTGCTCCAACTCTCCTCCTGATGGAAGGCAGGATCCCCTTGGCCTTCTTGGCCATGAGGGCACGTTGCTGACCCATGGGTAACTCGTTGTCAACCAGGACTCCAAGTCCCTCTCTGTGGAGCTGCTTTCCAGCAGGTCAACCCCAAATCTGTACTGGTGCCTGGGGTTATTCCTGCCCAGGTGCAGGACCCTGCACTTGTCCCTGTTGAACCTCATGAGGTTCCTCTCTGCCCAACTCTCCATGCTGTCCAGGTCCCTCTGAATGGCAGCGCAGCCCTCTGGAGTGTCGGCCACTCCACCCAGGTTGGTATCGTCCACAAACTTGCTGAGGGTGCCCTCTGTGCTCTCATCCAAGTCACTCATGAACAAGCTGAACAGCACCAGGCCCAGTACTGACCCCTGGGGACACCACTGACCACTCGGTCCCATTCACCACAATGCTCTGAGCTCTGCCATCCAGCCAGTCCTCAATCCACCTCACTGTCCACTCATCTAACCCACACCTCCTGAGCTTCCCCAAGAGGATGTTATGGGACACGGTGTCAAAAGCCTTGCTGAAGCCCAGGTAGACAACACGGATGGATGCTCTCCCCTCATCCATCCATCCAGCAAAGCCAGAAGCTTAACCATGACAGCCAAGGGGGAAAGGGATGAGCTTTGGCCGAGCACATCCCCTGTAACAAAGGAACATCATCTCCATGGGAAACTGCCCCTGCCAGTTTGTGCTCCCAGAAACTTAGCAACACAAGGGGCATCTGCAGCTGGAGTCCATAGAGGTCCCACAGGGACACCTCCCCATAACCACACTCGGCTCCAGGATCTCCCTATGAAGTGGACCCTGGCAAAACGTAATTGATGTGCTCCCCGTCACTTACTTTGACACACGCTGCCTCGGCTGCCGTCAGAACACGCGAAACCGCTTGAGTTAGGTTCTGTGCGTTGCTCACAAGAAGCTCAGAAGAGGACTTGCTCTCTGCAGTGACTGCTTTTACCCTGCAAGGCATTTCAAAGCATTTTACTGGAAGAATCGCTCAGTGTGCCCCCCCACGTGCCCAGGTACTTGCCAGCTACTCCGAAACCAAAAGAGGTTGCACTGCACTATCAGAGCAGGTTTCTGGCTGCAGAGCAAAGGGGAAATAGAGACAGGCAAATTAGGGAGGAAAAGGGCTCTTTGTGGCAACAGGAACGAGAGCCTCCTGCATTGTAAGTGACCCCTTATGGTTACAACCAGATGCAAGAAGGAGCTCTGGGGACCCCCTGCATCAGGCGGCCTCCTGAGAAGGGAACCCTTCTTGTAAGGCCGTTAACCCTGGGGAGGATGGAGCTTTTCCCGGCTACTCACCTGGCCACGATGGCGAGCTGGCTGCTGATGGTGCGGGTCCGCTCCGCGGCGCGCAGCACCTCTGCGGAGCACCGCGTGTCGAGGCAGCACGTCCCAACGAGGCGGCCAAATTTAGCCAACACCTCCCCGTCAGCAGCGATTCGCCTTGCACAGGCAACAAGCTGTTCCTTGGTCTAAAGCAAAACAGAAACGCGTTCAGGGAGGGAGGAAGACAAGACATTATTTGTACAGCCGCCTTTCCCAAAGGATGGACCTCTATGAAGTTGCACAGGGCCACGTCCAGCCAGCTTTGGATATCTCTGAGGATGGAGACCCCACAGGCACTCTGGACCCCTGACGCTGCGTTTGACCACACTCGTGGGGAAAAACATGTTCTTTGTATCTACTAAAGTGCTGGGCTGCGGGGAGGAAACAAACTGTACCGTGATTGGGCCCTTCTTCTTCAGAAATTGTGTCATGTGAAGCATCCTTGCTGCCATGTCCTTG
The DNA here is from genome assembly GCA_013398735.1 of Nothocercus julius. Taxonomy (NCBI): domain Eukaryota; kingdom Metazoa; phylum Chordata; class Aves; order Tinamiformes; family Tinamidae; genus Nothocercus; species Nothocercus julius. The sequence continues at coordinate 513,841 of VZSV01000107.1, read as the reverse complement.
GGGACCTGAGATATCCAGCTGGAGCCACCCGGCCACACGTCACTGTCTTCCCCCATGGGTTCCTTGGGCCTGCTGACAGGGAAGACGCTGGGAGGGCCGTTCTGCTGCTGCCAAGACAATAACGCTACAGAGTTGAAGTCTGCAACGTGCACATGCAGCAATGCTGCGGTGTCTCTGCCTGCGTGTTCCCGAAGGGACGGGCAGAGGTCTCTATCAGAGAATATCCAGAAATTGCCTGGATGGAGCACTGAGCACCCTGATCTGGCCTAAACGTTAGAACTTGGCTTTGAAGTTGGGCCTCTTGCATTGCCTTGGAGGGCACTGGTCTCCCATACTCTGTAAGCACCATCTCACCCAACTTTCAGCGACTGTTTATATTGCTGGTAGCTTAGACCTGGTTTACCTCATTTTTGCTCATCCACCCCCAGCAAACTTAAATATTGGATCAGATTTACAGTGAGGAGCAGCTTTGTATGCAGGGATGCATGGGATGCAAGGCACGTGTGTTGGCTGGCTGGTCTCACGGCCACACAGCGTGGGCAGTGACGAGAGGCAACAGCCACAAATTGAAACACGGGGAGTTCGACCTGCATTGGAGGACAAACTCCTTGACCAAGAGCCTGAGTGAGCACTGGAGCAGGTTGCCCAGACAGGTCATGGAGTCTCCTTTTCTGCAGATATTCAGAAGCCACCTGGACATGAACCTATGTAGGCAACCTCTAGGCAACCCTGCTTGTGCAAGGGGGGTTGGACTGGATGATCTCCAGAGGTCCCTTCCAATCTCAACCATTCTATGATTCGGTAACAGGAATGACTGACAGCCCTCATCATCATCCTGCAGCAAAAAAATGATGAGGGAAAAAACTACTGTACCCTTTTATCTCCGGCAGCTCCACTTGACCGCTCGCTCCTCCCTGGGCAAGCTTCTGGCAGTTCCGTGCGGCTTGGAGCACCAAACTCTCGGGCTGGGAAGAGCTTAGATATGCTGCTGCGTTGCCTTGGAGGGCACTGGTCTCCCATGCTCCGCAAGCGCCATCGCACGAGCTCCGAGACGCGGCCATCGATGCCCTGAGCAGCCTGGAGCTGCGTTACGAGGTGGTGCGCTTCCGCTGACCACTCGCAGACAAAGAGCGCCAAGCAGAGATGCTCTTTGCCCTGTGGACTTTGAAAGACCTGCCTGGCACTGCTCACTGCATCAGACGCGACAGCTTGGAGGTGGTCTGCAATGGAGAGCAGGCTCGCCTGCGACTGCGCCTGAGCAGTAGCCTCCAGAACATCTCGGAGGCTGCTTTTGACCCACTGAACATTGGCCATTAGCTGATCCACCTTCTCTTCAAAGATCTGTTTGCTCCTCCCTCTGTCATCTGGAGAGACAGGGGTGAGGGCTGGCCCAAAGACATCTCGCATGACCTGTGAGTATTCACCGTTGACCTTCTCGAGGCGCAGCAATAGTGCCTTGGCTCTGAGGGCCAAGTCTCTCTGCAGGAGTTCAAAGCGAATGAACAAGCTGGCCGTAGATAGCCAAGAGACCGACAGGGTCCTGGAGGCACCCAGCAAAGCCTCCGTTAGCACCCTTATCTCTTCCCTGAGCACGAGGATTTCACCGCGACCACAGTCTTTAGGGCAGGACAAATAAGAGAGTCTGGCAGCCTCCTGCAGCCTCAGCGAGTTCTCAGACACAGCAGCCAAGATGTTCCACAAGCAAAGCCTGCGCTTCACGGCGCTCCTCAGCTCGCTCAGGAGCAGCAGGTCTCTGCCTATGAACCGATCCACAGCGCTGAGCAGCACGTGCACGCTGACAGCCCACAGGACACAGTGCAGCTCCAGGACGGCCTCTCCCGCCCTGCAGGAGCCCTCAAAGGACGCTGCTTTCTGGAGCAACACGTCGGTGTTCCTCTGAGCCTGCGAAAATTTGACTTGGACCTGCAGAAAGCTCTCCCAGACACTGGGGACGGCATCGTCTTCATTACTGGGGGCCGCGCTTGCAATGTCATCTGCTAAGTGCACAATTCCTGCTAAAGCCGTCATAGGCTCATCCAAAGCCTGTTTGCCACTCAGAAAGTCAGCAGACAAGACGAAGTGGAAGACTTGCTGAGACAGACTATACCAAGAGCCTGCCGTGGCTGCCAGGCACTCTTTGGTCTCCCAGATTCTTTCTGAGAGTTCGAGTGACGTTTGGAGAAGTCTGCACGGGCCACAAAACTGCCTTGAGGCTGTTTCCCTGGCCAAACTGACCACGCGTGGTGTCAGTAATTCGATATTCTTGAACTGCCCTAGTGTCTCCATCGCAGGAGACTCGACCACAGGCAAAGCTTCCTTTGATGCATGGATACAGCAGCTGGAGAGCTCAAGCAAAGTGGTGCAAGCAGCATCGACAGCTGCCACATCACGGGCTCTTGTTGCTGCCAGGAGCGCTGCAATGACAGGGTGTATATCTGCCTTCCTTGGAACAACGTCTGGGTGGGGGTTATCTGCTCTTGAAGATGCACAGCTTAAGATGTCCTCTTGCAATGTGGTCTCATCGGCAATGCCTTTTAGCCCGGCACATGATGGGCTGCGTTCAAGCTCCTCTGCAACCTCAGTACTTCGCACTTGTTCCCGGAGAGGGCTGAGGATATCTGGGTGGTTAGATCCATCCAGCCCATCCTGGACACGGTGAGAAGTATCTATCAGGCACTTTACTGCCTTTACAAAGATATGCCTGTTTTGGAGGCATGAGAGTCTCTCTGGACAGAGAGCTGTGACTGTTTTCAGTTCAGCAATGGAGCTTCCCAATTGCTCAATCCAAACCCGCAAGCCATTCCTGAAAATGGGGTCTGAGGTCCTGTCCACATACCTGGTAGTAGCTTCAACTACCCACTGAGCCCAATTGGTGAGGGTCGTCACATGCCAAGAAAACTGCTGAAGGTCCTGACTTTCCAAGGCCTTTTCACACCATTCCCTGTGCTTGGCCATTTGCTGGATGGAAACCTGCAGAAATTCATGCATGATGACCATCTCCTCAAAACACAGCAGGAGACTTTCTGTTGTTCCTGCCCATGCTTGATGCAAGGACTGCAGCCGTTCAGCAGTACTAACGTGGGCTACGTTTCTGCTCATTGCTATGAGCAGTGGAGGGAGACTGGCAAGGAGCCTCTTTAAGTACCCTACACAGTCTCTAATTTCTCTAGCAGTTTGGGGGTTGGTGCATCTGGCCACAACAATGTCTGCCACTCTGAGCATCTGCTGCACATGTGTGAAAAAGGTGGCAGTGAGGGGCTGAAGCGTCTTCAAAAATCCTCCAGCTCCTGCTGTAAAACACCCTTTACTAGCGAGGCTAAGGGCACCTTCAACTAACTGCCTCAGGGGCTCTTTAGCTTCAAAGAAGGTATTGAGGATTTGGCACAGAGTAGCTGTGACCACCGTATGGCTGAGATTCTCCACCTCCTTTCTCATGGTACGACATTCCTCTTCCAAGCTGCTTTCTCCCCAGCTTTGCCCTGGCCGTCCCTCCTCTTGGCTTACTTGGCTGCAGATGTTCTTGCTCAGCTGTAGGAGAACCCTGCAATGTTTTACCAGATCCGTCTTTGTATCTGGGCTGGATAAATCTGCTAGGAGCATGCAGTAGAAAACTACCATTTCCACATGCGTGCTGAACTCACTGCTGGAGCGCTGCACTGAGGCTGGGCAAGACAGCAGAGCCAGCAGCGTCTTCACGTGCTTGGAGAAGATCCCAGGTCTGTCCTGTAGCTCCTTGCTGCCCATATCGTCACGGAGCAGGGAGATAAGCTCTCTGATGGTCCCCTCCATGAGCTGGAAAGCATAATCTTTGGAGAGCCTTATTTGCTGATCGCAGGGGTGTTCAAGATCACTGTGCTTGGCTGTATGGAGCAAAGGAACACACCTTTGAAGCAGCTGTAATGCCTGGGCCAGACTCTTCTGTCGAGGAGAAGCTCTGAGCTCCTGGAGGCACCTTGCTGTCAGATCATTCAGCAGAAGCAAGGACTCAGAAAAGACCTGGAAAGCAGACAGCATTCCTGGCATGTCCTCTGCATCGTGCAGCACGCTCAGACACTCCAAAAGCCAACTGGCAGCCTGAATTATCCTTCTTGTCTTGGCAGCATCTTCGATCTGAAGGATCTAACCAGCACAGCAGAAAAAAAGAAGTGTCAGAGTGGCTGGAGGTCAAACAACACTGTTCACTTTTTCTTCCCTTGCACAGCTCTTTCCATAAACCACGTCATCACAACGCACTGCCTTGTGTAACGCAGCTGAGAGCAGGCTCGAGACAGCCCAGCACGGCTGGCTGCGGCACCCCGGGGCTCTCCACGCCTGGGAGCGGAGCTGGGCACCTCCAAGAAGAGTCTGGCTCCGTTTGCTTTACAACCCCCCAACTAGGTAGTTGCAGAGAGCAGCTCCATCTCCCTGTTGCCTTGCTGTCCCCAAGATGAACAGCCCCAGCTCCCTCGGCCTCTCCTCCTACACCGGCTGCTCCAGCCCCAACCATCTTGGTGGCTTCTGCCAAACGCCCTTCAGACCGTCCACGCCTGTCTCGTATTGGGAGGGCCCCAAACCGGACACAGCATCCAGAGAAGGTCTTAGAAGTGTGAGCAGAAGGGAAGAATTGGCTTTCCTCTGCCTGCTAGGAGAGGGAATTATTTCTAATACAGCCTGGCACGCTCGTGGTTGCAAGGACACACCTTGGCCAAGGCTGGACAAGCAGCCCAGTGGACGACACTGCACTGGATGACATACAGGGGAGGTTGTTTAGCTCTGCAAAACAAGTCTTGCTCCACTGGAGCTTCTCCCAAGCTACGTCCTGATAGAGAGGAGCTCCTAGGCCTCCCACAGCTGCGCCTTGGCCCTCCTCTCACGTTACCTTCACTGTGTCCACCAAGACCCTTTTTGCCGACACGGCCAGCTCCTCCCTGTGCCTACGGACGTCCGGCTGCACGTGGAGCTTGTGGGCTGCCAGCAGCACCCGCCGCCCTGCCAGGACGAGCGACTCGGCTGCAGGACACGTCTCCTCCTCCAGCACCTCATCGCCGGACTCCTCGGCCAGCCTGGAACAGAAGCCGCTGGTCACAGCTCTCCACCATCCTCGGGACCACCCTTGGGTGAAAGGGACGAGGGCACCCGGCTCTGGTGTCCCCCTGCGGTGCATCTGATGGGGGTCCAAGGGGGATCTCATAGCCCTGTGGCCCTGCCAGTCTGGCCTTGCCAAGGGCTAGTGTCAGAACTCAGGCCTTACCACAATAATTAGCCAAGACTCTGGCTGGTCGTTACTCAGTAATCATTGCCCATCCTGTGGTTTTGAGCTCAGATTTACTGAAATATTCCATTAAAAATCAGTAAATTTACTGAAACATTTAGTAAATTGGATGATTATTACTTTGAGGTGTGTTTAGATCAAATATTGCATATCTGGGTCTTGCTTTGTGCAGCTGCAAGGTGTCACCCCAACAGAAATCAGTCGATAGTTGAGGAGGGCTAAGAGATTTAGGGCATCCTTATGTAATGAAGCTTGTGAGCCAGTCAGAAAGAAGTGGTAGCAAATAAGCTGTTTAAACCATATAAAAATAACCCTGAGCGGACCCAAGGCTGAGGAGAAATAAACTCTCCGGACACAGGGCAGAGCTGTCTCCTCCTCCCTGCTCCATGGACGGGCTCCATGCTCTCCCAAAGCCTCCCAGCCTTCCTGGCCCCCAAATCTGCTCGGGATTTTCCTCGCAAAACTACCTTCTTGCAACAGATGCGAGTTCTTCAGTGGCCTTGGCTAATTTTTCTGCATTCTCCCCTAAATCGGGAAAGGCCTGGCAAACGTCATCTTCCCATTCCAGGGCTACAAGGAGCCGACAGAGCTGCGCGGACATGGGGTGAAGGATCTTCTCGGCAGTTTTGCTCTCTGTGGCACTCACAAGATTGTAAAGATTGAAAAGCTCCATCATGTCCTGCCTAGAAAGAGGAAATAAACCCCGGGATTACTTGGGATCCTTTGCAACGCTAACAGTAATCAGCTTTAATAGCAACCTCGGATGTGGGCAGCAGTTTCCGACCTCGAATGCCCCAAGAACACTGGAAACGCTGCTGGATTTAGTTACCTCCAGTGCTGCAACGAGGTCAGCGAGCAGCGTGGATCCCAGACGTGGCTCCCTTTGCCAGCACGGATCCAGCAGCTCTGCAGAGCCCGGCACGTCCTTGTGCCCAAGGCCAGGCACGCCAGGACGGCGACTCCGTACGCGGCTCCCGGGCAGGGCTGCGGGCGTCATCCTGCTTCCCGTATCGCTTGCCGTAACTCGATCCCCGGCGCGGACGCTTGGGAACACGAAACTGGGGAAGGAGAGCCCATTGCAGCATGCAACCGCAACCCTGAGCCGCTGCTGCCAGTGCGTGCGGAGGAGGAGCTAACAGGTATAACACTTGTGTTAAAAAAATATAAATTGGTTTAAAACAAAGAAATGTGTATTTTTGTTCCCTCCCTGGGTGGTAGGTTTGCTCCGGCCTGGCTGGGGTTGATGCCGGGAGCACCAGCCATGTGAGTGCCGCTGCGCGCTCTGTGCTTCCCAAGGGCAGGAGCGCTTGGAAGCAAAAAGAACCCAACAGGGAAACCTCGCCAGAGAGAGGAAACATCCCGGGAGCAGGGAAGGGCAGGGCAGGGTGTTTCCGTGGCAAGTGCCCGGCTGTCTGGGCCTTCTCTCCAAGTTCGGCATGGACGTTAATTGGGAAGGCTCTGAGGTTCTCCTGGCATGGACAGTTCTTTTAAAGGAACTCTGGCACGGGATTCTGCACCTTGCAAAGGCTCAAAAGCCCATTTATGTCTCTGGGAACGCTGCTCACAGGCTGCTTTGACCCCGGCCCGTCGAGTGGCCAGGCCTCCTTACTGCTTTCTTACCTCTCTGTTGCATGAATATGGAAGGCAGTAGTGCTGCGGCTGCCAAAATGCTAGAGGAAAACTGAAGAGAACCCCCCGCAACGCTGTCCTCCTTGCCCTTTGGGCAGCTGCACCAGTGCAACCTGCAGCCGGCACCAATGTAGCCTGCACGGTGCACCATGCACCCTGCAAACTGCAGTGTGCACCATGCACTGGTGCAGTCCGCACCCCACACTGATGCAACCTGCACCAATGCCCCCCGCAACCTGCAGCCTGCAGCCGCGTCGTCTCCGACCTGCAAAAACGCGCGCTGCGCTGTGCACCCGCGCAGCCTGCGGCGTGCAAACGGCACCGCGCAGCCGGCACCAATGCAGCCTGCGGGGCGCAGCGAGCGCAACGCGCAGCCGCGGCGCGGAGGAGGAGGAGGAGGAGGAAGCGGGAGGCGGCGCAGCGGGCCCGGCCGTGCGCCCCGGCGCCATGGACAGCTCGGGCAAGGAGCGCGAGGCCGTGCAGCTCATGGCCGAGGCCGAGAAGCGCGTCAAGGGCTCGCACTCCTTCCTGCGGGGGCTCTTCGGGTGAGCGGAGGCGCGGGGGAGGCTGCAAAGAGCGG
>VZSV01000107.1:466936-482467 GCA_013398735.1 Nothocercus julius | reverse complement strand
GCGGGAGGAGAGAGCGGGGTGAGCGCGAGGAGGGGGGAAAACAGCGGGCACGGGGGCAGGGGGCGAGGGGGAAAGGGCACAACTCCGTACCTGTGATGGTGAAGCCGCCTTGAGCGGAGCCCCCCCAAAAAACACCCCAAAGAGAAGCAGCAGCAAGGAGAGAAGGAGAGACAGGGTTAAACAGTGTCGGCCGCCCCCACCGCCCCGGCCACGCCGCCCTCGGGGCCGGCGGCCCCCGGTGTCCCCCGCAGCGCCGGAGCGGGGACGCCGGCCCCAGCCCACGAGGAGATCCGGAGGCCGTATGGGCTCCCCATACACCCCGAAATCCCCCCCAACATTCCCGTTTTTTGTGTGTTTTTCTCCATCTTTCGGCCCGGGTAGGTGGCCTCGTGTGCGCGGTCCAGCCCCTCGGCAGGGGCTCCCGAGCCAGGAACCGCTTTCCAGGCAGCTCCCGGGGGACGGGCGGGAGAGATAGGGCAGAGAGATGGATGCGCGCTTACCAAGCTCATTCAACAACAGGGCTGCGGAGGAGACAGACAGAGACAAACACAGAAGAAAAGAAAGTAAATGATACAACGAAATGATACAAAATAAAAGGGGGCACATCCACAGAAAGGCTCCGCATCCCCGGCCAGAGGCTTCGGATCTGTAAAAGCTGCAGGATGCCGTTAGTGTTGAGAGAGATGTGCACTAAAAATGAAGGACCAGAGACGTTTCATGGGGCTGCAGATTTAAAATAATGGTGATGATGGTAATAATAATAAAAAAAGAACCACTGCAAACATGGGTTTAAAAGGCACACTACCAAAAATTCATTTATCCCCTTGGAATCGGATGTGCAAGGATCTTCCATTGGTCTCGGTGGCAGTTCTGCCCCAGAAGGACAAATATATCCCACACAGGGTGGCTACTGGCTTTGGCCTCCTCCGGCTGCCTACGCGGAGAGCAAGATGCGCTCCAGACGGAGAAAACGAGAGAGGGGACGAGTGCGGCGAAGGGGGTTGGCTCAGGGAGCTTCTCGCTCAACAAACCACGCCAAGTCTCCAAAAACGAAAAGGTTCTTCCTTGGCGGCTACCTGCGACGTATCTCAGAGATGCCACCAGGCTAATTTTATCTCATGGAAAAGCGTGAGTGCGAAAAAATGAGCAAGGACGAGTTGTCGGATGGCCAAAGCAGTAAAACGGCATCTCAGAATCACAGCAGGGTTGAGGTTGGAAGGGACCTTTGGGAATCATCTAGTCCAACCCTGCCTGCCCAAGCAGGGACACCTGGAACACCCTGCCTAGGTCACTGCCCAGATGGCTGGGGACTGTCCCCAAGAACGGAGGCTCCACAGTCTCTCTGGGCAACGTGGTCCAGCACTCATAGACAAGAAGGTTTTTCCCCATTTTCAGACGGAGCTTCCTGTGTTTCAGTTTGTGCCCATTGCCCCATGTCATATTGCTGGCACCACTGAAAAGAGCCTTGCCCCATCCTCTTGACACCCTCCCTTCAGATACTTATACACATTGATAAGGCCTCCACTCAGCCTTCCCTTGTCGAGGCTAGACAGGCCCAGCTTTCTCAGCCTTTTCCCCTAGGAGGGATGTTCTAGTCCCTCCATCATCTCAGCAGCCCTCTGCTGCACCAATTCCAGCAGCTCCACGTCTCCCCTGTACCAGGGAGTCCAGAACCAGATAGAGCACTCAAGATGCAGCCTCAACAGGGCTGAGCACAGGGGGAGGACCACCTCTCCCAGCCCGCTGGCATCACTTCTTGACGCACCCCAGGATACCACTAGCCTTCTAGGCCACAGGGACACACTGGCGACTCAGGCTAAACTTCTGGTCCACCAGGACCCCAGATTCTCCTCTGCTGAGCTGCTCTCCCAGGCCAAGCCCCAGCTCGTCCCCGTGCAGGGGGTTATTCTCTCCTAGGTGCAGGACACTGCGCTTGCCTTTGCTGAACTTCATAAGGTCCTTGTCTGCCCGTCTCTCCAGCCCGGCCAGGTCCCTCCGAATGGCAGCACAGCCCTCTGGTGTATATATCCTTCTAAACTTCCAGCTAGGGAGTTTTTAGAGCTGAACTTCCCTCAAGCTTCCTCAATAACCTTGAGTCAGAAGCCTGGCGACGCTTCTGGTGGCCCCTGGCCATCCCGAGTGCCACCAAGCAATACCGCTCCCTCCCTCTGCAAACGGACCGCACCGGCACCCCTGACTTCTGAGTCCTGCTCCCATGAGCCAACCCATTAGCCAAACACCAAGCACCAGGCAAGCGGCTGGCGGAGATACTACAGCTGCTCTCTGCAGGGGAACGGGGCATCACCATGGGACTTGGCACCTAAAACGCAGCTGCCGCTCCATGCCCGGCACGTCCGGGCCTGTGGGAGCCTGAACGAATTGCACATTAAAACCCCACGTCTGCTGAAGGGGGAGCTTGTGGCCCAGGAATTAGAAAGCAGCTCCAGGGCAAGCAGGCAGACCAAGCGGTGCTACCCGCTTCCTACACCGGCGTTAATAATGGTCTGCGGTGTTGCAACTCATTAGCTTAAGTAACTGTAAAACTGCTTCTTGCTCAGCCACTGCTAGGGCGCAAAGATTAGCTGTCGCCATGAATTTTAATTTCCTTGCAGGACAAAAGGGAAAAAAAAAAAGGATGTGGAGCTATGAGGGTGCCTTGTCTTTTTGGGAAGGCTTGCAGTTGGCACGGAGCCATTTCTATTTTCCGTGACGAAAGCAGAAATTGCTTTTATTATTCCTACGAGCAGCTATTTAGCACACGGCCAGGGAACTTTACCTGAGCATAACCCAATTTCTTCTGGAGCAATTGCATCTCACGCTATTACCTGCTCGTGCCGTGCTCCTGAGCTAATTCCAGAGCCTCGCTGCAGTAGAGAAGGCTGAAGTTACTGCTTTGGCCATGCGTTTTGTTTCAAGCTAAGGCCGTCTTTTCTTCTGACAAAAACGATGCGGCATCCCTGTTTTTTTTCCAACCTGCTGAGCCTGCATTTCCCACTCGGCCGAAGGCAGACGTGGCTGTGGGGTGCAGTCAAAATGCCTTTTGGCGGGGCTGGGGGTGCTCGCCGGCCCCTGCCCGGGGACTCGGGGGCCCTCCGGGGACTGGGAGCGGCTGCACAAAACGAAAGAGTGAAGAGAAGAGGAGCAAAAAAGGCGCAGCGGCTAAGCTTCGAAGGAAGGAGGGCAGAACCGGTCGGGAGCCAAAGTGCGAGGAGAAAGGAGTGTGAGAGTAGGGAGACACAGAGAAAGCGGACGGCAGCGTCTCGAGAGCTGGTCTGGTTTTACTCTCACACCTTTCACTCCTCTTCGTAGCCACACTGGGTCCTCAAGCACAAGGAAGAAACTGCACTCTTTCTCATACTCCTCACGGTCAAGTATTCTAAGGGTAATGAATTTCCTGTGGGAACACAAGACAAAGGCAAACACATGATCGGCATCGCACGCTCATGCACGTCACGTCCGCCCAGGCGCCGGAGATGGTCGGGCAGGGGGAAAGCGGCTGCACGTCTCCCGCTGCGGGCGTACGGAGAAGGGCAGGAGCAAGGCCGGCCAGCGAGGGCTCGGAGGGCAGGGCAAGGGTCCTGCCCCTTCCGTAGGCCGCGGGGACGTGGGCTGTGTGGTGCGGGTGCCAGGCATGAGTGAGCCAGACAGGGACACACAGGCTGGGTCAGCCCCGGAGCAGGTCCCCCACCTTTCTTCTCACTCATCTCCACCAGCCGGGGCTCCCCGATCTCTAGGTAGAAGGTCTTGTTTTTCTCATACTCCTCATCATCTATCACCTTGATTGATATCGTTTTGCTGGAACAGAGAAGAAGAAATAGAGATTCAGGAGTAAGGGGGGAAAAAGGACGAGGGGAGACAGGCAGAAGGAGGAGGAGGAGGGAAGGGAGGCCAGGAGAAGGTGGCTGCAGAAAGAAAACAGATTGGGTAGCGCAGGCTGGCGAGGCAGCACAGCCGAAAGCAAAGGGCAGGAGCCGTGGGCTGAGCTCGCCCCGGGCCGAGCAGGGACCAGGGTGCCTGTGGCTCCCAGGGTGCCACCCTGTCCTCCCCGGCTGGAGGCCACGGCTGGGAACGGCACCATCCTCCTGCTGCACAACCGGGTCCCCTGGAAGCGCCTCATCCTGAAGACACCAAGATGCACCCAAGGTAAGTCCTTCGAGGAAGCACCGCTCGCCCCATTCCCAGCCCCTCCGGCGAGTCCGAGGTGCCCCGAGGCTGCTCCAGTGGGCCCAGCCCGCCAGCTCCCAGAACCGCAAGCCCACAAGCCCAGGAACAAGCCACCCTGGGGAAATTCATGTCACGCTGCAACCTCTCCTGGCTTCCTAGCCTCCTTACAGACATCCACATCGCCACCCAGAGTCCCTCCCTTCAGCTGGCAAGTCTTTGGCATCAGCCACTTTTTTTTACTATTATTTTATTTTCTCTCACTCAGAGCAAACACCAAGGGTTTGGAGGAACAGCAGAGATGATTTCTTGTGCTGTTTGCTATGAATCAGAAGTGTATTAAGTTTGCCCTTCATGCTTATAATGAAACCATTTACTCCAAGAGAGTGATAGCTCTGAGAAGTGCAACAACAGAGCACAGCTCGGAGTAATTGTATTTTATAATGAATATCCCTAATAATTCGTTCTGTTCATAATTATTGCTGCAATATCTTGGTATGTAGGAAAAATGGTTACTGAGCACACAGCCAATCCTGCTTTGCAGTGATGAGTTAAGGGAAATTATTGTGTATTAAAAAACTAATGAAGGATGCAGAAATGCTCCCAGCCACACCGTCAAAGAGGGCCTGACAGATTTAACAGATCGGCACCATTTCAAAAACATTACTAACAAAATCAATAATTCTTCCAACAACTTCCATTAAAACGTACACCGCAGCCTCCCTCTACATACAGAAAGCCCTGCAAAGGGAAGTTAATTAAAAAAGCTGCCTCTGTGGATTGTGAGGGTGCCAGGGGCATCGTGCTGCAACCTTCCCATGGGAGCGAGCTGGGCTTGCTGCATGCAGCCGCTCCCAAAGCCCCGCAAAGCAATTCTCCAGCACAAAATGAAGCTGGGGTGGCAATCCCCAAACCTGTTCCTCATGGTGGGTCCAACAGCACCTGGGACCCCTTGTAGAGTGAGGCTGCAGGACTGGAACTGCTGCTGCCGGACGGCACTGCTGTTTCCCAAACGATCTTTCTGGGGTGCGAGCAAGTGCTCCGCGCGGGGCAGACGTTGCTGCTGGTGCTGCTGCACACGGGGCTGTCGGGGACTTGTCTGAGCAGCAAGAAGCACCACGACAAATTTGCTGTCGGGATGCCACTGAAATCACCGTGCAAAGGATTTCCTGGCCATGGTGTTGGAGATTACACCAGTATGAAGGCCAGACAGTGTCCCAAAGCAAAACCGGCTCTTCCTAGAGAGCAGCCAGTGGGGCTGCCCACGCGGGCGGTGGATTCCTGCCCGCAGCCCCATCTAGTCCCGTGCTCCCTGCTGTGCCCAGCCTCCCGCAGTCTGCATTTTCGGACGCGCTCCCTGCCCGGACACAGAGGGCCAAGCGCCCCGAGCCCCGTGCTGCAGGTAGGAAGAGCCATTCCTAGAGCCGCCTCCGGGTGCAGGGGAGCAGGGGCTGCTCCGTGCAGCTGGGCCGCGTGCTGGTCCCCGTGCCAGCCTTGGCACCCCTCCTGTGCAGCTCCAGGCTCTGCTCCCTTCTGCAGGGAGCCCCAGGGGCAAGTTTGCAGCAAACTGCTGCAAGAAGCCGTCCCAAAGTGCCCCTAGGGCCCAGAGCTCTTTCCACGAGATCAAAGCCGGGAATCAGCCCTGCAGTGACTGTACTCGGCGCGAGCACGGGGTGAAGAGCTGACGCTGGACAGAGGGAGCCGCTGCAACGAGCGACCCCGCAGCCCCTCGGGAGGTTTGTGCAGCGCAGCTGGTCGGGGCCGTCCCCGGGGCCACCCACTCTGCAGCCCCCCAGCCACACGGCCTGGCCTCGTTTCACTCCAGCAAGCAGCCGCCTTCCGCTCCCGTCTGCCGCTGCTGCGCTGCGAAGCAGAAGCCGCGGCGATCTGGCGCCCTCGGGGAGCCGAGCGGGATCGCACTGCTTCAAAGCGGCATTGCCAGCGCTTTTCTCCTGTTGGTGAAACAAAAAAAACCCCTCGCGCCGGCGATGCTGAAAGCACAGAGCCCGCAGGTGCAGGACCCTCGTCACCCACCGTGCCTTGATGACGGCACTTCCAAAGCGTCTCCCCAACCGGCAGGGAAGTGCAGACCCGCGGTGGATGCTCTCAGCTGTACTTTAAGTGCTCTTTCCATCCCATTTAGCACATGCCAAAGCTATCTATTTGCAGGCGAGGTTTCACTCCCGCGCTGACGCGATCCCACTCTGCCATCTTCTCAGCATGCCGCTAAGTGACGATTTTAAGAGAGCCTGGATGTGCTCTGGTATGAGACAGATGCCACAGGCTTTGCAGGCTTTGAAAAGGCCGGCAAGGAGGGCAACAGAACCAGCCCTAAGGAAGAGAGTCCCACTATGTGCCAATGGAGAGTGCAAGATGCTGATGGCTCCAGATGGGGAACGTCCTAGGAAGCTTTGCTTTGACAAAGTTGTTTCGTTGGTGCGTGCTGCAGCTTGGGGAGGGAGCTGGGCCGCGGGTGTTTGCAGGGCTGCAGGAAGGTTTAGGTGGCCAGGGACATCGGAGGCCTGAGGTTCAACCACCTGCTCGCAGTGGGTCCCAGCGCCGAGCTCAATTCAGCTTCAAAACGAGATGAGGCAGCTCACGTCCTTGTCAGGCTGGGGATGCTCAGCCCATCTGCCGCGGCATGTCCCAGCCTCATGGGCTGTCACCAGCACGGAGCTGCAGGCTGCGGGGAAGGTGACCAGCAGCTCAGCAATGCGCAGGCAGCATGGGGGTTATTTACGAGCCCTGCCTGCCATTCAAATGCACACGTACCCTATGTACTACATGTACACGAGCACGAGGCAGTGTGGCCTAGGAAAGATCGTGGTGAAATGCAAAAAAACACAGGTAGACCCCAATTTCTTTGTTCCCAGGCAAGCAGGATGTTCCAGGGATGCAGCACGCTCCCGTTTCACCCTGCCTCATTCACCCTTTCACCACCAAATAACGACGACTACCAAGGAGCCACAAAATCTTAGCATTTTGCCTGCTTTTTTGCTTGGCAAAACCACTGCTGCCTGGGGCATCACTGTGAGGAAAATACTGCTTATCAGGGCCAAACTTGCACCAATAAATTACCTGGCATAGCACAAACAGCAAAAGCCACCTGCAGCTGCCACCAGGCTCAAGAACAGCCTCCGGGCAGAGGCCATGGAAGCTCCAGCATGCAGGGACTCACACATTTGACTAGTTCTTATCCTTTAAGGAGGAGGTGCACGCTTAGCACACTGGCCATGCAAACAGGGGCACCAAGTCCCTGAGAACAGGCGCCGAATAGGTGCCAATACAGGTGCAAAGCCAAGTGTCCTACCAGATCCTCCCCTTATTCCCAGCACAGGACTGATGGCTGCTCTGAGGGCAAGAGGAGAAGAGCTGAAGCTGCAGTTCTGCAAGGTTTGTTTTATTCTTTGATTGCTGGCACATGGAAATGAGACGAAACCCTCAGCTCTGGCTGCCGGCTTGGGGAAGAATGATTTCCATTAGAGAAATGCAGACGGTTGGGTGCAAGGTGGATGGCCTCTACCTTCATGCCAGAGCAGGGCTCTTGGCCCAGGTAAAACCGATCCAACACCAGTGGAAGGAGAACCCCAGCAGCAAGAGGAAGCTGTGGGCGAGCGAGGGCACCCAGCTGCCTGCCAGGCACAAAGTGCTGGCAGGACCGGGCCGAGTGCCTCAGGAGAAGGACCACAGCGGGTGTCCTCCGGATGGAGGCCGACCTCCCTCAGGGAGGGAAGGCACCCTGTGAGCAACCGGCTCCTCCGCTTGCAAATTGGCATTGGGGCTGGGCTCAGCTGGAGCCGGGGTCTAAGCAAGGCAGAGCAGGTACCCAGGCCACAACACGGAGCAGGGCCCGGGACCCCGGGACACGGCTCGAGCCAGCTGCCAGGAACGAGTAGCTCTTTTGCTCCTCGCCCTTGTCTTCGATTGCCTTTGCTCTCCATCGTCATCCCAGCTGGCCTCATTGCCCGGGCAAGGTCCGTTCTCACTGGGCTCCGTCTCTTCTCGAGGCTCTGACTGTGCTGCTGGAGATGCCGGGCGGCCTTGCCATCCTGTGTCTGCCTCTGCAGCACGAGGCTCTCTGAGCCCCGGCACCAGGGAGTGCTTTTCTGCACTTAGCAGCTTCATCGCTCAAGTTTCTGACAGCTATGCGAGAAGGGAAGTTGTTTTGTTGCTGGGAAGGAAAAGGAACAGATTGTTTTTTCCTCCAGCTGGCTGGCAACCAAAGCGTACCTGATGGTGAGGAGCTGACAGCCTCACGTGCATGGAGAAGGGCAGATCTGTGGTGGGAGGCAGCCCTGGGTGCGGGCGGCGGGCGCCCAGCCGGGGATGTGCAGAGAGGGCAACGTGGGTGCCCAGGCAGCTGTCTCAAAGAGGCTCCTTCCTGAGAGACAGAAGCACGGGAACAGGGTGGAGCGCACGCATGACCTGGTGTCGTGCAAGGGCTTTCGATGTTCCCTAGCGGAGAGGGTCCGCTGAGGTTACTAAGACCTCCCTGAGGGCCTGGGATCTCCAGAGTCCCTCACCACTGTCTGTGGGGTGCATGGGTGTAGCTGTGGTGGCAGGAAAAGGTCCCATGTGAAAAGACACATGATCCTGTAGTCCAGCTTTGTATCCCTTCGCATCAACAGGCTGGAGGTGCCACCTCTGGGGCGGTCTCGTTTCCCCATGTGGCTCCCAGCCAGGGGCTGGAGTTGCCTTTATTCAGCTAATTCTCATATGCACCTCATCCCTACCAGTGGCAAGACATGGAAACACATCTGAAGCACCCTCGCCTACCAAAAAGTAGAGTCCTCGCACTCAGGTAGCGCTGCAGATCTGGGTAACAGTCTTGTGAACCACAGATTTGCCATCCTCATTTGAGGAGCTCCTTCCCAAGGATGCCCTTGGAAGGCCATATTGCAGCCAAGCTCCTTAGCTCTGTCTGTTTGGAGCTTGTGGGCCCTAAGAGTCACAGCATGACCTGTGCTTCCCAAAAAGACTGTGTGAATGAGCCCACCATGGGGAAAAAAAATGGCATGGCCAACTACTGACCCGAGATGATGGTCAAAGGGAAACAGGAGCACGTGGACAGATGGTGGAGACGAGCAGCCCATGCCAATGAGAGCCCGTACATGTAAGATGCCCCATGAGTGACAGATTTCTGTCCACGCAGAGCCCTTTCCAGAACTGGGTCTTGCTGACGTGAAATGTTTATACTTAACGAAAACCTCGCCAGAGGCAGTGCAGACATGACACGGAGGGCGAAGGAGAGCCTGCCTGAAGCGCAGTCTGACACGCGCTTTAGGAAGGGCACATGTGAACTGATTTGATGTGGCAGCTCAGCTTGCTAGTCCAGCAGCTCAGGTTTGGTGCCCCCTGTCCTCCTCCACCTTCAGAGCCAAAATCGGTTGCCCTTCACCTTGTTTAAGAAATCAGCCCTGCCAAATCAATCTCTGTAGGACCGCAGGGCTGCATTGTCCTCTCCATGGCCAGGCAACCCAATACCCGCCCCGCTGCCCTCCAGATCCGTGAAGTCCAAATGATATCACACAGCTCAACTGCGTTATACTGATCTGCTCTAGAACATCGCCAGCACCAGGGAAGAAGCCGTCCAGCCCACTCTTCCTTGGCCTTGTGCAAGCGCAAGATACGTAAGGTGGCTTAAAGAGACAGCAGAGCTGAGAGCTGCTACTCCTCAAATGCCTGGGAGATGGCAGGTACCACTGGTGCCCAGCGCATCAGAGAGCAGCTTTCTGAAGCCATCACTGCCAGTTAAGATGATGGACTGGACTGAGTGAATCTCAGATGAGAAATGCTGCTTTTCTGGAGAATCCCTGGCATTTGCTCCAATATGACTGTAAGTTTTGCACTCTGGTTCACGTCCTTCGTCATCCCCCTCCCAAGGCCACATTTCACAAGGGGCAGCCTGAGCAAAGATGCATAACTCGCTCTTGACTTGCCCTGGCCTATGCCCTTGTTCATGCTTAAACTGTTGCTGCCCCAGGAGCTGGGGGCTCCTGCTTTCCATAAGTCTGGACACAATAACATTGGGACAAAACCTTTTTGCTCTTCTTCCCTACCCCATCACCACCCATCTCCCATGACGATGGCCCGCAGTCCTCAAAGCCTGCCAAGTGCTGAAGGCATCAGATCAATGGAGGATCAAGCAGGATCTTTGGGCAAACTGAGGCTATTTTCTTCTCCCATGCCTCTCCCTACTTTTCATGCACACATTTGTCCCCAGGGAAAGGAATGGGAAACTCATGCAATCGCTCCTGACTGCTCCATGCCCCAAAGTACGCACACAGCTCCTGTTTGCAGATGGATTTCTCCTTATGATGATGACTCCATATCCTTTCAAACACATATGGGCGTCCCTTCTCCATGTGCACCTGGCGGAGCTGCCAGGCCAATGCTCCTCCAACACAAGCCACCGCTTGCTTATCAAAATGCCTTCTGGCACTCCCCAAAATGAAGGTTAATGAATGGGAAAGGGGACTGTAAGCCCTGTAAATAATTTAGTGAACTCTGCTGAGTGAGCCCAACAGCGGGGATCATGCAAAACATAACTGTGGCTTCAGCACTGGGAACCAGGAGGTCAAATAAGCCTCAAAAGCATCCGCTCTGCTGCAACCCCCAGCACTCGTGCTGGGAGCTGAAAAGTCCGCACACATTCGCTAACAAGGACGTTGGCTCGCGGGAGCTCTTGCATCCCTGCCGGTGCCGAGGTGGCCAAGAAACTGGCCCTATGGGAAGCAGGAAAAAACTCCGCTTCTCCCTGTGGTTACCAAGGAGATGGTTCAAAAGAGAGGCTAAAGAAAGAGGAGGTGAAGCTGGGAGGGGGGAACGTGAGCATGGCTCCCCATGAGGGGAAGAGCCCGTGCACAGTGCGCACGTGCCCGTGCGAAAGGGGCCCCGAGCGCCTGCAAACGGCCGTGCAGAATCCGTGGTGCCCCCAGACGTAAGGAAGGACAGAGGCATGCATGCATGCGTGCGTGCAGCGCCGTGTAGGGCAGCGGCGGTGCCGTGCGGTGCCCTCTGCCGACACCTGGCTCTCGATGCCCAGGTCATCAGAGGAGGCTTCCTTGGGAGAGCCAGCTAAATGCAACGGGAGCTGGTGCCAAAAGAGGTTCCCTCAACCGCCTGCCGGGGCCCTCTCACAGCCCCCCCCTAAATAAGCCCGGAGGACTTTTGACAGCCGGGGTCAGCAGCCAAAGCCAACCAGCTTGTATTTCTTTTATTTTTATTTTTTTTTCTTGCAAACACCAGGGAGCTGCTTTCCAGCCCTCTGCAGCTCTGAGGTCAGGCAGCAACACAAGGAGAGCTCCCAGGCACCGCTGCCCCAGCTGCTCCTCATGCCTTATGCATGCTCGGCCGGGTGAGTGACGTCCCGCAGGGCACAGGACCAGGGCACGAAACTTGCCCTGGACTTTCCGCCCTTCTAGAGCCTCTTTCACTTGCGTGAGGCTTGAGCCGTTCGGCCTGAGGTTCCCCACGTGCTGTGACGGCTGTGGCTCCGAGAGCGGCTCATCCGCTTGCAGATGGAGCTTTAGGGCAAAAATACGCTGCTTTGCACATGCTAAAGAAAAGGAGTAAAAAAGCCCATGGTGAGTAATTCTCTCTTCCTTATGCTTTCCTGCAGAGAGCGAAACTCAGCAGAAGGCGCGCTCCAGTGCCGAGGGTATGCCAAGCCCATAAAAATCTGCTTAAATTAGACTGAGTTATAAGACTCACAAAACTTGCAAAATATGTAGGCTTCCTTCCACTGGCGGCCTAAGGAAGCTTGGAAGGTTTCGGCTGCTCTGGAAATGCTCCATCTTCTCCCAGCGCCAACCTACCCTTGCCTACGCCGTGCCCTGTGCAGGCCTTTCCCAGGAGCGGGATGGCAATCCTGGCTCTCCGGGGTGCCGTGAAAGATTGGAGGCCGGCAAAGAGCTTTTATTTACCTTTATCAAAGGTAAATATTCCCTGGAAGCCATACGGAAGATGTCCCTGCAAATACCCCCCAAAAACGGGCAAGGCTTTCACTTGCAGGTAGCAACCTCAGCATCCCAAGTGCACGGCAGTGGGACGGGCCGGCTGGGGGACCGTGGAGAGGGGCATTTGGAATGAAGTCTGGCAAGGAATGTCAAGGACAACAAGATGGTCTTCATACTTCAGGAGCAAAAGGAAGACTAGGGAAAATGTGAGTCTGCTGCTGAATGGGGTGAGACCCTGGTGATGAAGGATACAGAGAAGGCCGAGTTACTGAATGCCACCTTTGCCTCAGTAGTTACTTCTATAGTCAGCCCCCGGGAATCCCAGATCCTGGAGACAAGAGAGGAAGTCTGGAGAAAGCCAGGCTTGCCCTTAGCTGAGGAAGATCATGCTTTAGATCACTTAGGCAAACCTGACACTCGCCATCCATGGGTCCTGATGGGATGTACCCAAGAGTGCTGTGGGAGCTGACATGTTATCGCTAGGCCACTCTCCATAACCTCTGAAAGGCCATGGAGAACAGGAGAGGTGCCTGAGAACTGGAAGACAGCGAATGTCACCCCAGTCTCCAAAAAGGCAAAAAGGAGGACCCAGGCAACTGCAGGCCAGACTCTCCTCCATCCCTGGAAAGCCAATGGACCAGCTCATCCTGGATGTAATTTCTAAACATGTGGAGCACGAGAAGGTGGTCAGAAGGAGTCAATATGGATTCACCAAGAGGAGAGCAGCAGATGTCGTCTACCTGGACTTCATCAAGGCTTTTGACCCTGTCTCCCATGATATCCTCATGGGGAAGCTCGGGAAGTGTGGGTTACATGAGTGGACAGTGAGGTGGATTGAGGACTGGCTGGATGGCAGAGCTCAGAGGGTTGTGATTAGGCCCAGGACAGGAACCAGTTGCCCAGAGAGGTTGTGGAGTCTCCTTCCTTGAAGATACATCCAAACCCACCTGGCTGCCACCCTGTGCCCCGTGCTCTGGGTGTCCCTGCTTGTGCAGGGGGGTTGCACTGGATGATCTCCAGAAGTCCCTTCCAACCTCAACCATTCTGTGACATTGAGAATTTCCTCCAACCTCGAGAATTCTCCCCCAACCCCGAGAATTTTCCCATGACCTCTGACCCCAAGATTTTTTCCAGGACCCTGATGCTGAGAATTTTCCTGTAATGATGGGAATTTTCCCATGACTCCGACCCCAAAAATCCTTCCACGGCCTTGACCCCAGGAATTCTCCCGCAATACTGGAAGTTCTCCCATGACCTTGGGAATTTTCCCATGACCTTGGGATTGGGAATTTTCCCGCAGTACTGGGAATTTGCCCGTGACTCTAGGAATTTTCCCATGGTGGGGAGAGTTTTCCTGTAGAGCTGGGAATTTTCCTGCAAGGGAGGGCATTTTCCCGTCAGGACAACAGGGGCCCTGGGCTCAGCACAGCTCCATAGCAAGGCTTTATGAGGGGCCTCTTGCAGCCAAGACTTGACATCCAGCTTAGATAATGCCTGTTTAATCACTCATAAACCGGGCTCTTCTGAAAGAGCAGTAATAACAACAACAATAATAATAAAATCTCTTCTTCAGTCTCTTTGCTTTATGTTTTCCTGTTTGTAATCCTGAGGCCATCAATAAAACAGTGTCACTGCTGAGTGGACTTAGCCGTCAACCCCCAAAGAGCCACCGGTGATTATGCCTCTGAAAATAGCTTTTATCCATCCCCTCCGCTTTTCTTTACGGATCTCGACACAAATGCTTAGTGATTGTTACTTGGCAACCATGGTAAAAATGTACCGAGCCACAAGTGGCTACAAAGGATGAAATCACTGTCATGATATTTCCAAAATAAGTACCAAAATACCAGAACTCTTATTCCTGAAAGGATCAAATAAGCCTTTTCTCCTATCTGATATATACTTTTGATTAGCCAGCCACGTTTTATTCTCCTTGCTTCTCTGCAAACCAGGGACTGCATCTCTTGTTCGCTTAATTTTCTGCAATGCACAACACACGCGCTTCTTTCCTATACTTATGAGCTTGCTCATATATGGGTCTCTATAAATATGTGCGCGTGCACAGCAGCACGTCCCACCACAACTCGGAGGCTTTCTAGGCTCGGAAAAAAAGCTGAGACCACAAAAAAAAAAAAAGGAAAAAGGAAAAAAGCTTAGCCCACCAGAGACTGCTTTAAACCACATAGTGAGAGCAACAGCTGGGATGAAGAGCAGTTATCGATCAGCCGATGGCTGGGGACTATCGATGTCGAAAGGCTGGCTCAGAGCTCTGCAAATCCACCCTTCTCCCATGGCTCAGCAAACGTGCTCAGGGGTCACCGAAAAGGATGCGCCTTGCAAGGGATACGTGCTCTAATCTAAGCGGGAAAGCTGCGGTTTTAGAGGCATCGGAAAACAACCCGGGCCCAGCTGGGTTTTTCAAGAAAGCCTCTCTCGAAGTTGCCTAACTTCTCGCCAGGGAAGCCTTTAATTCCGTGGCTTCAGCGCTCTGCCTGCGGAGGCAGGGGCACAGCGCGGTGCTGCTTCGCGCTTGTCTCGGATGCTCGTGATCCATACGGCTCTCCCGCCCGGGGAGCCCGTTTCTCGCCGGAGCGCTCATAGATCTGTGCCCACAGGTCCCATGTCCCTGCCGATCCAGAGCCATTAGTTGCGATTCCTCAGAGTGGGGGGGTGGCAAGGACATCCTCCCTGCTCCGGCGCGGCGGGACCGGCGACCTGAAGTCAGACTAACCCCGGCTTCTCTTCCCTGCGGAACATCCCAGGCCCTCCGGAAAAGGCGTTTGCTTTTCCCATCCCTCTCCCTGGATTTGTCCGTGTGGACCAAGGCAGGGTCATCTAACTATATCACACATCACCATTATCTCCGTTTGCAACACAGGAGAAAAATTAATTTTCCTTTATACAAGAGTGATGCATGAAGGGGCAGGATTTGCCTGAATAATCTTACGAACCTCCAATCTGGCTGTCACCCTTGGTCTGAAGCATTAGCAGAAGGCAATTTAGGGAGATTGCTTTTAAGTTGCAAAGCCAGTGTTCAATTAGAGCATGAAATGAAAGACTGATCGCTAGTGCCGGAGTGCAGATTTATTCTCTGAGTATTCCCTTTCAAACATGAAGATGCCGCTTTTGCTCAGAACAAGCCCCCTTTTGTCTAACATTGCCACAAAAAATGGTTTGGAAGCAAGCGTTTCTAAGCAGTTTTGTGTTCAGGAAAACATGACAGCGATTTGTTGAGATAATGCAACTTCAGACCAAAAAATACAAGTAAAAAATGAAAGCAGCAGAGGAAATCCCAAAGCAGAATCCTGAAAGTCTGAAACTTTGTGGAGTCTCAAAATAAACCCCCAGAAGCAACTGGTGACAACTTTCTAGCTTGCGAGAAACTGAAAAAAAAAACGCATATAAAATATAT
>VZSV01000107.1:443403-461540 GCA_013398735.1 Nothocercus julius | reverse complement strand
TTTATTTTATTTTATTTTATTTTATTTTATTTTATTTTATTTTATTTTATTTTATTTTTAGGTAGCCGCACAAAGCCCCTGGCAGGGCAGCCTCGGGGGTAAAGAGGGGCTGTCCTGCTCGGTGCCGGGAGGCTGCTCTGACCCCGGCAGCCCCCAATTCCTGCTAAGCGGAGCCTGAGAAAGCAGATGGTGAGGGAGCGCAGGCAAGGAATTAAGCTGGGCAAGGAAATAATTAAATAAATAAGCAAGTAAATAAAAAACCGCCGCGTCTGCAGAAATAAATAAATAAATAATAA
The DNA here is from genome assembly GCA_013398735.1 of Nothocercus julius. Lineage (NCBI taxonomy): Eukaryota > Metazoa > Chordata > Aves > Tinamiformes > Tinamidae > Nothocercus > Nothocercus julius. The sequence goes on along the minus strand of VZSV01000107.1, from coordinate 461,244 downwards.
TAAATAAGGCTGAAACTTGCCAGATAGAGGGAGCACTTCAGCTCTCGGCACAGCTCGGTGCAGCTCCCGGCAGAGAGGAGCCCCGGTGCCGCGGGCAGCCGCCTTCCCCTCCCTCCCTCCGTCGCTGCCGGAGGGGACGGAGACAGCTTGGGAAACGAAATCCCTGGTGGGCTGCCGAGGGCAAAGCCGGCTGCCCCGGGGGGGCCTCCCAGAGGCTGCGGCTTGCCGGCCTTTCCGATGGGAAAGCGCTCCGGAAACGCGCGGGCGCTGCACCCACCGTGGGTTTGGCACCCACGGCTGCGCCAGCGGGAAAAACACCGCAAAAAAAGTGACGCCCTCCTCCAGCACCCTGGGAAAAGACACCTTTTCCCCTGCGTGATGCACTGTGGGGCTGCAGAGTGTTCAAAGGCATCAATAATAAATAGAAAAATTCACATCTCCGCTCCCTCTGCCTGCTGCTTCCAGGTGCGCCAGGCTCGGGCATCCTCTCCGCTGTAGCCAGCAAATACGGCTGGCGCCAGCACACTTAATTTTCGCCATCATCCCAGCACTTCTGTTCCCCACTGAAGGAAGGAGCGGAGGTTAATCAAGAGGGAGCCCCCGGCAGCGCCGCCTCCGCTGTTTTCCATCTTCCCCCAGGGCCTGCGGCGCGCAGACGTTTAGACCAAACTCCATTACCCGGCTAACAAGATTTGCAAGCTGTCGGTGAGCTCCTGATGGAGCCCCGGAGGCAGCGGCGCCGGGCAGCGCGCGCACGCCACGGCAGCGCTTCGTGCGCCGCATCCTGCCTCCGATGGCAAGGGGATTTTCCGACGAGAAAACGGCCCCAAGTCTCCCTAAAAACCTTCCTCGCGTCCAAATCCGGGGACACGCACAACATCATCCAAGGGACCTGCCCTGAAGTGTTAGTGTCCCTTAGGGGGGGAGATTTCCCTGGCTCTTCTCACGTCTGTAGACAAGGCAGAGTAAATCACTGCAGTTCAGTAGGAGCCCAGCCTGCTCCTCCTGCACAGGGGGTATTTCTGCATTCCCCCTTGGCAGACGCAATCCTCCCCCGAGGAATAACGTGACTCCTCCAGCCAGCTGAAAACATCTTGCCCAAAGCTCCCCCTTGCCCCCCGTGAAGTTATCTTGCATTTCTTTTCTTGAAAATTCCAAGCCCTCTCCATCCTCAACAAAACAAAATTCCTTCAAGCCTTGCTTTTGGATACCTTACTGTCCCCAGTTCCTACCCCGTGACTTTCAGTGGCCTTCCAGCTTTTCATTCATTTTTCTAGACTTTCAACAAAAAGAAAAAAGGAGGGAGAGGGAAAAAAAAAAAAGAAACAAAGAGGAGGGGAGAGAGAAACTTTCTGCAAAACTTCCCCAAGTTGAAGAAATTTTGAATATAGAGCTCCTTGCCTAACCTTTCCGGGGACACCTAGAGCCTGGCCCAGCAAGAAGGAATAAGAGGAGGAAACACAAAATAACAGTAGGGAGGAGAGGGGAAAAAATAAGTAAAATGAAGGCAGAAACCCTGGAGCTGCTGGGTCCTGCTGCACGCAGCAGGGTGAAGGAAGCACTTACTGCCCCGAGACACCTATTTTCAAGCACCTGTCTACATTTCCCTTCGCTATCCATCACTCTCGCTTGCAAGAGAGGTTGCAAATCAAACCCTTGCACATCCAAAGAAAGCACCAAAAACAAAAACCCCAGAAGGACCAAGCGACCGAGGGGCCTGGGCAGATCCATTGGGCAGTGCTGGGAGCAGCCCACAGCCTTTCCCGGGAGTTTAATAATAGCAAAGGTATTTATACAACCGAAATATTTCTGTTAAAAGGCTAAGCGCTGGTATGTCACGCCAGTCACTTCAATTTAAAATAAATGCTGAAAGTTCTCTCTGGGAAAAGCTTGCAGCTAGCTATAAATACATGCAATATGCAGATGGGGCGGGTTTTTTGTTTTTTTGAAGACAGATTTATTCTTCTTCAGAGACCCTAAACTGCACAACAGCGCAGCGTTTCTATAGCACAGATTTCCCGAGGCCCCAGCAGTTGGGATTTCTAACCCATCCTGCTGCTTTTTTTTCCCCCCCTTTTTTCTCCATCCCTTCTGTACAGAGCAGCAGCTCCAGCTTCGTCGAGCGGCTCCCTGAAAGCAGGAAATATTTATATCCATCACTCCCAAGTGCAACCTTTTGGCCCAAAGCTCCAGAGAACGCTCAAATCCCCAGGCCTGCGACTTGATGCCTTGGCTATATATGGGCAAAAACTACCCCGAGGAGGGGAAAAAAAGATGCAAAAAGTCCCTCGCCATTCCCAGCCTGCAGCCGTCCTGCTGACGGCTCCAAAACCCAGCAGCCCTGTAGTGGCCGTCGGTGGCCAACGGGGCCGGCGCAGTGGCCACGCGACGAGTCCGGCCCTTCCCGCGCTGCAACGGCAGCACAAACGTCTCCCATGGGAAACGGAGCAAAGGAAGAAATCGCGGCATGCCGGAGCGACTGGTTCGCCCGGGACACGAGCAGCGACAAGCGCTGCCCTGCTGCGAGAAGGCTCTTTGAACGCCAGCAGCCCATCTGAATTAAACAGAAATGTGAAAAAAAAATAGTAAAAAAGGAAAAAAGGGAGAGATTACAAAAGAAAACTCACATTTCCCTTTGTGAGATCTTAGCGCGCTGACTTGACCTGCTTATTGCTCCTTGGCAGACAGCGGCAAATTCATTTCTGCACATGGCCCTGCCATATGTGGTGATGAAACCACCAGGGCTGTTTCTATTTAAATAGAAGCCCTCTTTTGTTTCTCTTTCTGTAGCGCTCGCTGTAGCTCGGCAGGCCAGGGGCACAAAACCCCTGGTGTTCCACCCTGGTCAATGCCTCTTGCTCCATCCCCAAACACCTAATGGATGTGACTGTACCCCAGTGGTAGCCCACGGCCCGCGGTGTTCCTCACCCAGTATCTCTGTACAGGTCACTTGATGTCACTGTTGCAACATGGATTTGCCAGGGGCTGAAGGGCGGCGTTTTGTTTTGCCCAGGTGCCCTCTCTAAAACGCAAACCAAAAACCCCTACAGATTCCTTATGGTTCCTCCTTTTATAGAGTTTTGATGAGAAACAGCTAAGCATCTGTGAAAAAAAAACGTTTCCTCATTTTCACTGAAAATTGCAATACGGGGGGGTGACCTTTGGGCAAAACTGAGGCCTCCCAACATAAATGTTGCAAGTTTAATGGCCAATAACCCTATACAACTTCTGCTGCACAAAGAGGCAACCACAGGACCCACAGAGGTCATCTCTAGCAGCCTTAGCAGATGTAGCTATGTTGTATTTGCAGATTAGACTAGCTGGGAGATGAAGCCCTCCTTTACAGTCTAAAATGATTTAAAAAAATCAGTGGCCTCCATCTCATGGCAATGTGCCTTCAGCTGGAGAAGAAAACCAGCCAAGGAGCAAAGACCCTCTCGCTTGGGAAAAAGGTCTCTGGGGCTCTTGGAGACATCAGCGTGCTCAGGAGGTGTCTGCTGGGCTTTCCTGGGAGGTTTTCACTAGGACTGTCAAGAAATCCCGCTCCTGAGCCCACCGCGATGTCACGCCACCCTACTGCATCAAGCACCCCACTTGAGGTCTGCAACTTAACTTGAATTTACTGGAATTTCTTTCTTCCGACTTCCAGCTCTTCCACTGGCAGCTTGTCCTGGAAGCAGAGCGCGGCTCCTAAGCGAACAGCGCTCACACGGATCAACGCGTGTCTCCTCATGGACGACAAAGGACCGTAAAGGACTTTAACCCCGTCACTCTGGCTAGGAGTGAATGGATCAACACAGCTGTGACACAGGACCCTCTCCACATCACCTTTCTTCTTTCTTTCTTCTTCTTTCTTCCCTTAAGCGCATGAGCCCACCCGCTCACAGTGCCCAAACCCTCACTGAGCAAATGCAGGTCGCTATAGCTCTGCCTTTCTCGTGCACAGCTTGCACAGGCCTTGACAGCAAATTTTCTTGGCAAGACCAGACGTATTCCCTTTTCCTTATTACTCTTACCTTTCCCGCCTTGCGCCAAGCCAGGGCTCTCCCTGTGAGCTGAAGCTGGACCTTGTCCAACAGCAGCTCGATAGATTTAAGACACGGCCGTTGAAGCAGTGAGAGCCAACGGGCTCTTCCCAGCTCACCCTTGTGGACCGGAGCAACCCAGCTCCAGACTCCAACCCGGGCACACGTCGGCATGCGCAGGGGTGCTGGGTCTAGAAAGACGGGCATCAAGGGGCGACCTGAGCTTCCCACTTTCTGCTCCAGCTCTGCAGGACTGAGACTGGAAAGTGATTCTCCCCCCAAAAACAGCGGCTCCCTTGCACAGCAAGGGCCGGACGGAGCAGGTGTGGAGTCTAAATGCTACTTGGCATTTTCCTGAAAGCCCCAGCTCTGGGGCTAGAGCAAAATTGCAATAATATTTTTCACCTAAGACATGATGAGTGAAGAACCCCTCCAGGTTTTAGGTCTTGGCATTGCAGTAGGAAACGTTGCCAGAAAAGCTCAGGCAAATAAAAAGAACCTAACAGCACCGCAGCATCATTTTCGTGACATTTAAGCAGCCAGGTCTGCAGGAAGCTCTGTGTGACCACACTGCAAACACGATTTGTGGGGTCTGCACACGCACGTAGAAGAAAGCAGTGGCAGAGGCATGCAAAAGAAAGTGGCACCCAGAGAGAAGGAGCCATGACTTTACACATTTGTGGGAAAATAACTTGGAAAGACTCCATGGGATTAGGGAGCCAAGGCATGGAGCTCCCTGGAGATGCCCCAGACCCTGCCGGGCAGGACCAGGAGCTTGTCCTGGTGCAGGTCACCTTCTGAGCACCAGGAGGAAGGGACACCAGGACCATTTCTTGTCTGAGGCCAGTTACCTAAGCTCCTCTCCCATTTCCCTCCTGTTTTGGGGATAGCTTTCTCCCCTCGTCATCACCCTCAGAGCAGAGACGGTGCTGGAGCACTGGGGCCTGTTACCTGCTCTGGGAGACGTGGGACACTGCACAGAAGCAAGGAGCTGACCAGCCAAGGGGAGTTCCCCAGCTTTTCAAATAAGAAATCTAATCTGTTTTCCAGATCAAGTTTAATAAGTGCAGCCCCTAGCCCACCAACGCCTTCAGATTCGCTCCTGCATGAGGGCTCTCCCAGGCCACCAGCTCCTAGGGGCCGGAGACATGAGGCTTAATTGTATATAATTAAATACTGCTCCCTTACCTAGATTTCAAAGTTTGCTGTTGGGGCTTGACTGCCCACGCTCTCTTCCCCTCTAATTAGCTTCCTTAATCCACGCAGGATTGTTTCTTCCCGGGGGGGAATGGAGCAGGGAAGTTTGGTTGGCATCTAATTATTTACAGAGGAGACAGGCGGCCAGCGAGCGCCAGCCATGCCCTGGGTACCTGTCACAAGCGAAGGGCCAGGCTGCGGTGGCCACGAAGGAGCTGCGGAGGTGCCCATGTTTGTCCTTTCCGCTGCCTCTGCAACTTGCTATCCCACCGCTCACCTGTGGCATGAGACCTTGCAGGACAAGCGCCACCCCATCTGCAGGGCAACTCCTCCCATCACTGCTTTTGCCTGGCTAGAGCATAAAGAAATATGAAAGGGAGAGTTCCCAAGATGTCATCTCACCCAACTGCGGCCTAGAAGAGTCCAAACCACCAAGCACCTTCTACAGGTCCTTGAGCAAGGGACCTCCTATTGATGGAGGTCACTCACTTCCCTCAGCGGCTCCTGAGGGGCCGTTTTCCATCAGGGGGAGATTCTCCCTCCAGGCTAAGCCGAATCGCTTCTGCTGCGGTCTCTTCTGCTGGACTCGTTCCCACTCTGTCTGGAACTGGGTGTCCAGAGGTGACGGCAGCCAAGCAGAGAGCAGCAGGATGACTGCACTCCTTCGGAATAGCTCCAGAATGATGTCATCCACGTGTTTTTTGTTTGTTTTTGTTTTTTGCAAGAGCATGACATGAGCTCACACACAGCCCCTGGGTCATGCTGGCTTGTAACTGCATTTGGGCAATGCTAGTGTTCTGCTTCCTTCCAGGCAATCTCCCAGCCAACCTTTGTGAAGTTCCCCCTAACTTTCCCAATGCTTGGAGCCCCTCTGCTCTTGCTATCCACACTTTTAATTAACCACCTTTTCTCGTTTGCCTCCAACAACCTCCAGTTCAAGACACATCAGCCCAACACTTCCTGGCCCCTACCTGGTACAATCATCCTCTTTACAGTCATGCTGGATCCACCACCTCAGAGATCCCTTTGGCCAGTGTTTCCTTAGAGCATGACCAAAAGCAGCAACGTTAAAAGCTCTTCTGAAGCTTTTCCCTCATCCAAAAGCCTGACATGAAAGCAAATCGGGTTGGCTTGATAAGATTCGCTCTTGACAAATCTATGCCAGCTCTTATTCAGCTCCTCTTATCTCTGATGTCCTTGCAAATAACATGGTGATTTATTCTAGGCTCTTGCAGGTAAAAGAGGAGACCTCGTCTGGCTGAGCCCTGCTCTGCTGCTTTCAAGGGTGGCAACCAAGGCCCCTACGCATCCCACCCACCACCCAGCGAGACTCGTTCTGCCAGACTCTGCACCGGAGAGTTTCCCAGCTCATGCTGCATTTTCAAAGGAGAACTGTGCGACGCCTGGGACGCAGGCGTCATTGCCAAAGGCAGCGGAGGGCAGGGGGGTCCCTGGTGCACAGCCCCCTGTCCTTAGCTAAAGGACACTAGAGATGGTGTACCGCAAGCCAGCGAGGGGACGCTCTTGCCGCACGAGCCCGGCTGCCTGCAAAGTTTGAGGCACTGATGAGAACTTTAATGGATCGATTTATTTTTGCTCCAAATTGTTTGCAAGGGCTCAACCTGTAATTATTTTGCTCTCATGGAAGCAAGTACCATTACTCAACAGAGCTTGAAAAAGAGCTCCTCAGATTTAACCAATCTTTTTAATTCACTTTTTTTTTTTTTTTTTTGCTATTTTTTTTGGAGGGGGGAGGTGGGGGAAGCCCTGGACTCCTCTCAGCCCATCGCCACCTCTATCTTTATCCATCAGGGAGCATTTGCACATGGCAGACTGTCCCCTGCAGAGCTCCAGTCCCACCGGGCAGGCGTGCGCTATCAGCTCCATCTCTCCCCATCCGGCACCCGCTACATGAGGATGCCCTCTGGGCCCTCGCTTTTCACCAACGCTTTGCTTCTCCTTGCCAGGCACGTTTTGTTGTTGCCTTGACTGTGTAGGAAGGAGTCCAGCCGCTATGGAAATGGCACCATATAGGGACTGGATGGAGGAGATGGATGCTGGTCACCCTTGCGCTTGCACAGCGGTGGGAATATTTTCTCTCTTACACTGAGATATTTTTAAAACCGCGAATGCCGTTGTTATTTGTCGTCACCCAGGATCTAGCACTGCCATTCTTGGAAGCCAGGACAAACTCAGTGCCACAAACATCATTAGTAGTGGGTTTGATATCTCCCAAGATAGATATCCTCAAGCTAAGTGATGTTTCTGGCCCAAGGAGCACCGACCTTAACTCCCAGTGATGCCCGAGGCTGATGGGGGAGCCCATGATGCCAGTGCCACTCAAGCACCGGCCAAGGGTCCACAAAGGTGGAATGGAGGCTTCTCCTGCACCCAGCCATCCCTTGTCCCCAGCAAGGACCTGGGCAGCTGCACTGTGTGCCAGGACCAGCCTTTCCCATGCTGCCAAACATCACCAGGGCTGCTGCTTGGATGCCATAAAACAAGCTGAGATCCTGCGCTTTATGAATTGCTACAGTGCATCTAATAGGCAGCCTTTTCATAAAGGCACACAGTGGATGTGTACACAGACCCTGATGCAGCTAATAACTGCCTCTCAATGGCTTTTGGAGCATTATTACATCTTTAAGCTCCAAGCTCCCTTGCTCAACTACAGAGATGCAGCTGGAAGTAGGAAATTGCCAACAACAGCTCATTACAACTAAGGAAATATTAGTTTTCCAAGGGCAAAAGCCACATTGGTCCCTCAACTGGAGCACACAGCTCTTGTCCTCACTATCCTCCGTCCCGGTCCTCTGCCATCTGCCGATGCTGTGTGCTTCATCCTAACCTCTGCTGCTCCAGGGATGCAATGAGACTGAGTTCCCAGGCCTCATGCACGGACAACCCTGTCCAAGCCAGACCTCCAAGTGCCACCGGAATGGCAGAAAGCAGCACTGCCCCAAAGCGCACCCACCAGTATAGCCCTGCCAAGAGGAGCATCAGCTGGAATTGCAAGACATGGTGAGACATGGCCATTTCCACCCCCTTGCGCTGTAGAGGAGACGCCGTTTACAGGGAGCTTCTACCCTCACATCCAGAATAGGTTTTCCTACTACTAAAGCCATCTATCCCGGCCCTGCTCACACCAGCATCCCTGCGGCCTCGGAGACCCTTCCCACCACCCCGCTGCAGGGGCAGCCCACCAGTGGGCACCTTTCTCTCTTTGAAGCTGCACATCCTAGATACGACACCGAGCCAGGCGGCTCCTGGAGCCAAGTCAGCTCTTCCCTAGAACTGTGGCTTTAGAAACCCTTCATCCAACGCCTTTTGGAACAGCAAAGGACGACTGGAAGGATAAGTGCAGTTTTGTTCCTGCTCCTCCCACCCCCAAATCTGCTCTGGTTGACCACGACATTTTCGCGTGGCTCTTGGGAGGGAGCGTGTGCAGTCTCTGGGGACAAGGTGACATTTTCCCAAAAAGCTCAGAAGATTTTAGCTGGTGTTTGTGCTCTTGATGGCATTTGGCTTCCAGATCTCGGCTTCCAGAGAAATGCTCAAAGCAGCTGTGAAAAGCTCATTTCAGCAGCCTGAGAATTTCTCTCTCTAAGAGCATCAGAAAGTTCCTTCACTGAGCCGGTTAAACAGGAGAGACTGAAATACGAATTACAAGGTGAAATGTCAGTAGAACTGGCTGCCCATGTATTTGCTTGTAACATCTCTGAGGCTGATGAAAACAGGAGCAGGAGATAACAGGAGCTAATTCATGCAGAATTAAGGGGAAGGGCATGATTGCAAAAGCATTGCAGGTTAAAATAAAAAACAAACAAACAAACAAAAAAAAGGGGATGGGGAGTGGAAACACGCTCCTGTCCAAGGCATGAGCTGCACCTGGGGAGCAACAACGGCCTCTTTGCAGGAAGGGTTGTGTTTCTACCATTGTGCTGCTCTTCAGGTAGCATCAGCACGCTATTCCTGTTTCCAGGCCAGGGACAGGCTCTTCCCTAGCTCTTTGCCCTGGGAAAGGAGGCATCAACAGATTGCAGAACGGGGAAGTCTCCCCGGACACCACTAGCAAACAATACGTTACATAACTGGGCCATCTGGGAGCAGCAAGGTCTCCAGAAGACCAGGGTCTTCCCAGTGCCTCTGATTTTACCAGGACTTTCCATCGAGCCAGCGCTCCCACAAGAGAAGCTCACACTGTCCTCCCTCCCTTGCTGCTAGAGAAGCACATCCCGCTCAGTTCCCATCGAGCTGAGCCATGCAACCTTGAGTCCTGGAGCCGAAGAGGTGGCAAAGACCTTTAGAAAGGTCAGCAAAGCCATCTCTTTGCCAGAGGATAGGAAAACTCAAATTCGTTGAACTTCGGCATGCCAGATATTGCTGGGCGGTTGCACCACGCTACGCAGCTGTGATTTCCTGAAGCAATGACACAGCAAACAGGCTTCAGCTCTAAAGTCCACCCATGGCTCTAGCGAACCACGTGTGCCCTCTTCTACCCGAGTGGGGCCGGCTCTTGGCCAATGCACGGCCCTGCAGTGGGCCAGAGGCCACCTCCTCCCACACCAGCATCCCTGCCAGCCCGTGGGCTCCCAAACCAGCCGCTATTTCCCAAACGCTTTCCCGGATGGCTTAAAGGCAGCACTGATGTGATGGCAATGCACTGGCATCTGCACAGAAAAAAAAAAAATCACTCTCCAGTTTTGAAGAGAGATGTTTTCCTCCCTTATTGCTTGCTGTGTGCAGCAGACAGCTGGTATGGAAAGGAAGGAGGATTTCTGGGGGGGAAAAGGAATGCCACCACCCTTCTGGAGGCGCCCGTGGCTGGGGGATGGCATGGAGACCCGGGCAGAGCGCTGGCCCCGGGGCAGCCCCCCATGGCTGCAGACTGCACTGGTCCACCACGACCACCTATCACGGGGGAACCGAAGCTGAACGTCAAAGTGCTACCGCCACTAGTCCAGTTTCACCACTGCTTGGAGCGATCTGCTTAAAAAGTGACGAGCCTTCGGGGGATGTCCTTATAGTCTAGATCATTTCCTCTCCGCGGGCCCCTCTGCTGCCACCTCCCTGCTTCTCCCCAAGGGAAAAAACTCAAATAACTGTAGCAGAGTTGCTGCTCGCGAGCTCAGCCCAGGAACAAGAGCGTGTTGAGCGCTCCTCACCTTGGCGTGGCCTCCTGACTGCCCGAGCCATCAAGTTCTCGCCCGCTTCTGAGAAGTAAAAATCCCAACACCTGTCTGCTCTTCTAACACCTTGCCTGACATTTACGAATCACTTTCTAACTTCTCCCACTGAAAAAACAAAAAAAAAATTCCGTTTGCTTCATTCTCCCTGCACACATGGAGCAGACGAGAGCAGCGCACAGGAGCTCAGGCCAGGCTCTGCGCTGGCCGGGGATGTGCCCTGGCTCCTAAGACCCAGCCACAGGAGATGCAGAATCCAAGCCAAACTCTAGCTCTCCCTTGAGGCAGCCATGCTATTTCTTGGGGACCATCCCAATTCCTACACAGCAGTGCGGTGCCACTGAGTCTGCTGCCAGCAGGGCTGCCCTACAGATGGGCTTCACTTTGGGAGAGCCTCTGGCTGGAGCAATAGGACTCCTGGCCCGTGTTCCTCCCAGAACTGCAACCAAGCAAGGACGTCTCTTCGGGAAATACCCGAGGATAATATTTTCCGACATGTTTTCTTGGGCTAATTCACATTTGTTCTCCACATAATGTGTTAAACTAGGCTGCAGCACAAGTTGTTTTTCTACCAGCCATCCAGTAGCACTTGGGAATAACCTCTGACAGCTTCCAGACTCTTTTCTCCTCGAAAACCACCAAACAAGGTGGCAGTTAGCCACAAGCCTTCTCTGTGTGACAAGGCTTACCCAGGACACGTGCTAGACAACAACCGAGGCCTGGAGCCTCCTCCTCAAAAGAGGAGGAGGAGAAGTGACCTCCTCCAAAGGGACACCAGTGGAGCAGGCTGAGCTGACCCTTAATACGCAGCAGAAAGAACATAACCCAGTTCAAAGACTCGACCTAGGCTTTTTGCAGGACCGGCTGCTGCTAGGAGGTGACAGCCACCTCTGTTCTCGTCCCCACCAGTGCATGCTCGGCACGGGCGTTCGGTGGAGGAAGCTGAGCTTGCAGACCAGTCCCACTTTCCTGCTGCCGGGGCAGAGTGCCCCAAGCAAGCACCGCTCTGTTTGCTAGCAAAGCAGGAACACAGCCATTCAGGCCCCCTGAAGCACACAAGGCCATCCAGGGCTTGCTGCGACACTCTGGCACCCGCACCCCTCCAGTACAACTTGGGAGCCACGTGCATTTAACTTTGGGAGGGAAGACTTCACAAGTAACAAACAAACAAACAAAACCCCTTCACTTACACTATCTCATCATTCTGGAATTCCAGCTCCCCACAGGTGTCTTCAAAGTCCTCTCCTCCACCTTTGGCCGTCCCTTCGATGGTTTTGTAGGGCACAATAACATTTCCTCGCGCGCCAGAGGTTCGCAGGACTTTCACTTCCATGGTCCCCACGCTCTCGCTGACGTGCGTCACTGGCTCCTCAAAGGTGAAGATGCCAGCGTGGTCATCATCAAAGATGGTGACAGTGGCAGTAGATGGTGTGCCAAGGCAAGCAAGCGTTGAGACACGACCAGCCTCAAGAATGCTTTCATCTGAGGCCTCAGTGCTCACACGGACGTTGCTGAGATGGACCAGGAAATTCTCATCCTCCTCGAAAATGTCATCGTCAATTATGCCAACCCGTATTTCTTTCTGAGTCTCCCCTGGCTTGAAGACTACAGTCCCTTCGGTGAACTCATAGTCAGAGCCGGCATTGGCCGTGCCATCCTCTGTCCGGAAGTCAACGTACACCGTGTTGGTCAAGTCACCTCCCCGGCGAATGATGGTCAAGGCGACAGTGCCACAGTTCTCCAGACACTGATAGGTGCCCTGCTCAAAGTAGAGCTTGCTGATGGGATCATTTTCTGCCACCTCACTGTTGACCTCGTGCATGCTGACAGCTTTGCGGGCCTGGTCTGCAGCATGTCTCTTCAAGATGTTGCCAGCTCCGGTCATGAGCCGAGTAGCCTGAATGCGATAAAAGGCCCTGCTCTTCTGTTGTTGGCTTAGGACCTGGTAGTTGGCCAGCTCAATAAGCTGCTCAATTTCCTTGTCGGGGTGCTTTTGTTTCAGCTCCTTCAGGATTCGAGCCATTTCCCTCCTGGCTTCCTCGTCATCCTGGTCTTTTTCATCTACCGCCAACACCAGTGTCCCATCCAAGAAGTTCTCCACATGAGAATTGGCCACTTTTCCATCCATCTCAATATCAGCTTTAGAGGAGGGTCGGTCACCCTCGTGTTCGATGATCATGCCTCTCTGCTTGCCAGCCCGGTACTTCTTGTAGACGTACTTGTAAAACAAAAGCCTCCTGTCAGCTACCCAAGCAAACACCACACAGATGGGGAAGAAGAAGAAAGTGAGCAAGCCTTCCCAAACTTCCACAATCCCAGGAGACGACACAGATAAAATAATATAAAGCCACGTGTAGGCAAAGATGCTCCAGGCTGCTGTAACAAAAAACACACGCAAGTGCTTGATCTTCCTTATCTCTCCATCAGGAACAACATAAACGCAGATCGCAATGATGACAAACATGTTAAACGCAGCACTCCCTACAATTGTGCTCGGCCCCAAGTCCCCCGCTGTGAAGCCGTGACCACATACTTCGATGACCGACAGGAGGATCTCAGGGGCGGACGAGCCCAAGGCCATCAGCGTGAGGTTGGAAACAGTCTCATTCCAGATCCTCACGGTGGTCTTGCTGGTCTCGCCATTGGGCTTCTTGATGGTTATCTCCCGTTCTTGGGATGTAATGACTTCAATGGAGGACATGAAGCGGTCAGCTATGATGGATACTCCCAGGAACATGTACACCATGGCTACAAAGTACACCGTTGCCCGAGCGATTTTGTCACCAAATGAGGGGTCTTGGGGTTCCCATATTGGCAAAATGACACCTTTCTTGCAGATGTACGAGCCAGTGCACTCCTCGGTCTCGTTCGCCGGCTCTTCGCTCGGGCTCTCCGCGTACACACCGCCTGTGTGGCAGAGCAGCACCGCCACAACGCTCAGGAGGTGCAAACCCACCGGCAAGGCGGGCGCGCGAGTCGCTCGCGACATGGCCGCTTCCGCCACACGGCTCCCGAATGTCCTCAACCTGCAGAGACCAAGGGAAAGATGCATTAGCTAAGGCCAGAAGTAAAGTGGGTGGAAAGGAAGATCTCTGTTGTTTTGTGCCTCTCCCAAAAGTCCAGTGGAATTGCTCTTTTGCTGAAGAACTCTCATTTAAGGGGCCCAATCTGTATTATGATTACTGCAGATTTTCACACATCCACCATCTATAACGAGGTCACCTGACGAGAGACGGGTCCAGATGCTGCCTGCAGGCACCCGACCCCCTTCAGCTAAGCCAATATTTAACTCCAGCTTCTTCCCTCTCTTTGCTAAAAGCTTGTTTCTTTAATTGTGTTTTCCTATTTCTCATCTAATTAAAACACATCATTCTGCTTCGCTCCTGGCATGGTTTTCTCCCATTTCCAAATTACTGAGGGCTCGCTTGGAGTTCAGGGTAAGAGTGGGAGCAAACAGAGAAGTTTTCTTCTCTATCACCCCCACCACACACAATTTTTCAAATATTTTTATACTTTTAATCACTGTAAGCTACATATTTTACAGCATTTTTGTGCTCGCAATCCTGCTGAGCATCCGCTCCACATCCGAAGCCGGCACAACGCAAGAGGCAGCCCTGGGAAAGCCACGCTCCTCACAGCTACTCAGTCGTGAGGGACACCAGAAGGACAGCCTTTAATTAACGATTTTGGAGCCATTTCTTCCACAGCGCATCGCTTTGCACCTTCCCGATGCTGGAAGGAGCCCCGTGTGCATCCGAGCACGGCTCTCTTGGCACGTTTCGAGAGGAAACCTGTCCCTGCGCTCTCGTCCCACTAGGTCAGCTTTGCCAGCTCCTACTCCGAGGGCTTTTTGCACTCCCTTTCCTGCACTGGGCACGGCAGCAATCCTTGCCCTTGCCCTGCCTCGCGCTTTCCCAGGCCTTGAAGTACATAGGGATGTACTTGTGTGCATGTGCTTGATCTTTCCTGCTCAATTTTGCTAGCCAATAAAAGCCTGATTCCCAGTTATCAATCCTGTGTTTTCTCTGTATTTTCTCCATTCCAAGTTAATAAAATCACACAACACTTAATGCTTCTAAGAACAGTGAAAACGAGAACGCCAACACCTTTACTTCACTGGAGCCAAAAATGACCCGACCAGAAGCCCTCTGCCCCACTTGCTTTTATTGCAGGATGACGTAGCAGGATGAAGGCGGTGGCAGTGTACTACCAAAATTTGATTGCCATGGTTTGATGCCAGTCGATGACATTTCTTACCCGGGAATCCTGTAGGGCTCTCCCTCAACTGCTGCAATTTTCTAATTACAAGCAAGGCGCGCTGAGCAGGAAGACAGCAACTCGGTGAGCTGGGGGATGCGGGCAGACAAGGCGAACGAGGGGAGCAACTCTCCTCTAAGAGAGACTGCAAATCAAATCAAGATAATGAAAAAAGGGGTGCAGCCGTTTGCATTAGAAATCCTGCTAATGCACCCAAAGGCCCCGCTGCCCCAATGCCCAACTCCCCGTGCCTTCTGCTTCCCGCAGAGCCGCCGCTCACGAATGGGAAGCGAAAAATTAAAAACATCGTGTTCTTAAAGAAGAGCACCTCGTTGCAGGCCGTTTGGCAGGCAGCTAATTGGAAGCAGATGTGAGCTCAACAGACATGGAAGTTGAGTCGAAACATGAGTTAGTCACCCGGCAGCTGCAATCCCGAGCGCGTTTCGCGCAGCATCGGACCGTGTCTTCGAGGCGTTTGATGAAAGGGGCTGTCAAAACACAGGCTGGGTATCAGCTCATTTTATCACCTATAGCTCCAGAGCGCCTTTAAAAAATCATATATACATATATATATAAAAATGAATATATATATATATATGTATATATATAGGCATGAATAGTGTGGGCATGAAATATCACTGCGCCGCATGGTCTACACCATCCCCTTCTGAAAGGTTTCAACAGGCAGCCCAGGGCATCATCCACCTGCCCCTGCTGGGGGAATTTTCTCTCCGTGGCAAGTCAGCTCCTTGCCCACGTGCAGTGATATCGGAGTGATCCGGCATTGTGAAATCCCCTTGGCAAGGAGGGGAAACAGATGGTCCCGGAGGAAGCATTACACTGCAGGTCACTGATCCAGCTCCTCCAGAACTGGAGAGTCCCGCCACGCTTCGGACCAGCTTCGCAGTCCTAAAAGGATTCAAGCACTGGCAGCATCATGCCAGGAAAGCATGCGATAAATAAATAAATAAATAAAAAATCAGATTAATAAGTCACTCGAACTTTGCCATATCGAACTTTGGCCCCCTGGCTTCCCCACCCAGCTCGCCGAGGGGCAAGGCTGTCAAGGAGAGCAGAAACGTGGCCCTTTGGAAGGAGAAAACCCACAGGCCCCCACTAAGCCAGGACCCAAAGCACCTAGCGCAGGACGCAGCGCTCCCCAGTCTCTCACCAGCCACTTTTTTTACGGCCCAAGCACCAGGGAAGACCCGCGTAGCTCCCGCTTTGCTTTCCCTCCCAGGAGCAATTCACAAATAACGTTATTAGGAGGCTGGGGATTACAGAGGGCTGGAAAACACTGGGCTGCAGCGCGCTGCTTCTGCACGCAGCCGGAGCCCCACGCGCAAAACCTCCCCGAGAAGCTTCTGCTGCAAACCCAGCGGCGCTTCCTGGGCTGTACAGTCCAAGATAAACAGCTCGCTCCCCGGAGACCCTTCGTCAGCCCTTTTCCCCGTCATCAGGGGTCTTGGGCAGTCCATGGCTGGACTAACCACAGGGATATTCCCGAAACAACACCGGCCGTGATGCTCGGAGGGGAGGGAAGTGCGGCTGCTCGCACCCCGCCACTGCATCCCTGTGGCACTTTGGCTGCCGAGGGGAAGCGCGCTCTTCCTGGGATCCCGGCCTGCGGAGACGCAGGAGCGAACGTGGCTCTCGGGAAACGGGAAGCCCGGGAAACTCCCCGGCCTCTGGCTGGCAATGGGTGAAGGGGCCGAGGTCCAGCCTCACTCCACGCCAGGCACCAAAGGGCTGCACCGAGCGTCGGAGGGAAGGGGCAGCCTGTGGATTCGTTCAGGAGGCCTCCGGAGGAGCCCAGGGCCCTGAGCGCTGCGTTCCTGCAAGCCCTGGCCTCAAACGGGCTCCTGCTCCCCGGCACCCTCAGCACCAACGCATCGCTAAAGCCATTTCCAGGCCATCGGCATCCCCATGGCATGGGGACCAGGGAGAAAAAAAAGGGAAAAAAAGAAAAGCCCAAGCAAAACCTTTCCAAATATAGTCAGAGGCGCAGCCTGCCCCAAAAGCCACCCAAGTCAAACACACACTGGGCCACCCTGTTTTCTGCAAAGGGCATTAAAAAGTTAGAATAATTACTGGGCTGCCACTGATTTTCTTCTTCTTCTTCTTCTTCCAAGGATCCTATCTCTTGAACACAGCGTCCGGCCCCTCCCACCATCTCCCCAGCAACTTTCCAAAATAAACAGATAAATAAGGAAAAAGAAAGCCTGCCCGATATGAAATTTTGGCCAGACTGCTGGAGTTCTGGGGGCAGCTGGCCGGGAAGCGTCCGTCAGGAGGTTGCAGTTTCGCTTTTTTAATGTACCGAGGCCACGCGGCGAGTGGTTCCTCTCCCTCGTGGCATGAGAGCTCAGCAAGGAAAACGCATGGAAAAAAGAAGAGAGGCAGAAATACCAGGTTTCCCTGGGGGGCAGGTTTAGTTGCCCCGGGTCTCTCGCTGAAAAAGGGGGAAGCTGGGAGGGGAAAACATGGTCGGTAAACTGGAGACTCGCAAGCAGCTCGGTGTGCTCCAGCCTCGGCTCTGCCGGTGCCGGAGGTAGCATGTGAAGCTCTCCGGAGGCCCAACTCTCCCAACGCCGACTCTAGAGGGAGCTGAACGCCGGCATCAAGCGGACGCCCGTATTTTTGCCCGCCGAAGCTCGGGAGAGGGGAAGGGAGCACAGGTGCTTGCGGGGCCTCCGGACCACCTGCCTCCCCGGGAGGCTCAGCATCTTGCCGGCCTCCCCGCCTCGCTGCCCGCTCGCTGGCCGCCGCAGCGCCTCTCGCCTCGCTCTGCGGCCAGGCCTCCCGAGCAAGCCAGGCGCATGAAATCACACTTTCCGCGTCCCTCTGTCCATCTGCTCGCGTCCCTCCCTCCGCCTCGCTTCATCCGAACGTGCCGGACGGGTGCAGATAGCAGAGGAAGACGCGCACCCCGAAACGAGCCAGGCGCGTGCCGGGGCAAGGCCAGGCGGGCAGCGCGAGCCCGCTCAGCGGACCCCAGCGCATCCCGGGCTGCTGGGGACGGCCTCACGGGTGACGCTTCGGAGGAGCAGCTGGGAGGGCCAGCGGAGGAGGCCGGGCCCTCGGGACCCCCCAGCCGCGGGGCGCCGGTGACCTTGTGCTCTGCGCAGCCGGGGCCCCGCGGCAGCGCCCACCGCGGCGGCGGGAGCGGGCGCGGC
>VZSV01000107.1:412897-442423 GCA_013398735.1 Nothocercus julius | reverse complement strand
CATGTCCTGCCTGCCCCCGGCGTGTCCTGCCTGTCCCCCTGCCTGTCCCCAGCCTGTCCTGCTCCTGCCTGCCCCCAGCCCCAGCGACTGCCCTCGGCCCCCCTGGCCACCACGGCAGCCTGCAGGAGGCAGCTGCAGGTCACCGAGTGGCACACACGGCTCAGGAAGCTCTCGGAGCGATGGGCGAGGGGGAGCTGGCGGGGGCTGCCCTGCTCCGTTCATCCCCTAGGCCCCGACGGGGAGGCAGGTGCAGACCAGGCACATGGTGTTTCTGTCATTCGAGAGCCCCCACACTGGCCAGCCTGTCCCTGGGCTCCCCCCGGGCCTCCCATGCCCTTCCTGCCGCCCCCCAGCTCGCTCTGCAGGGCTGGCAGTCACGCAGGGACACGCCGCACCTTGGGCTGGCCCAAGTGCCCTTCCTCTGGGCAATTCCCTGTCCGCTCCATCTCCGAAGGCCACGGCTCAGCCGTTCCTCCACCCCTCCGTGGCCCCAGCAAGGAGCAGATGAACCCGTTGTCCCACCCCCAGGCCAAACTCGGCAGCTTTGGCCTCTTAAAATAGGACCCAGGCCAGCGGTGCGTGCACTGAGCGGGTGCAGGTGCCCTTCGGCAGCCCTCTGCCCCCAGGCCCCCGGTGCCGCGGACGGCACGGATGCTCCTGCCCCTGCTCCGTCTCATCCTGTGGCTGCGCTGTAACTTCTGCCTCCACTGGCAAGATAACGGGGCAGAGAGTTGCTGTGGCTTCCACCAGTGCTTTTCCTCCCTCTTTCTTTACATCACCACTTCCACAAGCAGCGACAGAGAAATCAATCCCTCTGCAGGATAAAACACGGACCAGGTCCCAGACGCCTTTTGCGAAGCAGCCCGTTCACCGTAGCATGAGCAGCAGGTTTTCGTTAGCTCCTGGCCCCCAGGTTCTTCCACAGGCTCCCCAGTGCCCTTGGCCGCACTGCTGACCCACTTCCCAGCTCCTCTGCCCAATGTCCCAACCGGGCTGTGAGGACTTCCCTACCCGATTTCAGTGCAAGTGCTGCAAGGCATAGGGGCTCCCCAGCGGCGTGCGTGCGGACCTGGCTGTTTTGGAGCCGGTTTCATGGTTTTGCACCTCCTCACACGGGCAAGCCCGTCCTGTGCAAACACGGCCATCAAGCAGCACCAAGGCGGCTGTTGGTGCTGCCCATCCTCGGCACGGTAATCCCGCCCGTAAAGAAAAGTTAAACTAGAAGGATGGGGAACAAAAGAAAAACAGACTTAACCGCCAGATCAACAGTACTTTTTCTTTTTTTTTTCTCCTTCTGGGAAGGATTTTGAGGAAATGAAACTCCTCTGCCCGTGGGACAGGGTTGTCCCTTCATGTTTCCCCTGCTGCCGCTTGCCAGCCTGTTCCCACCTTCGAATTTCCAGCTGAGCCTGTTGGAAAGCCGGGGTAAGTAAGGAAGGAAGTGCAGTAAGCCGAGTGGTCTCTCCGCTGCTGCCCTGTGACACTTACCGAGCAGTATTGCTGGTGTCTGTGCTGGGGCTGTGAACAGCACGGGCACCTTTTTGCCGTCAGTAGACGTCAGAGTTCAGAGCTACGCTCAGGTTGGAGATGGTCCCTTGCCTCCTAGGTCGTGCTTGGAAACCCCTCCCACGTCGCTGGTGGAAATCCGCTCTTCCGAGGGTCCAGCGCCAGCGTCTGGCAGAGCAGGGCTGGGAGGCTGCATCCCCCAGGCCGCCTGCGCACAGGGACATCTCCACTTGCGTGTGGGCGCGCACAGCCCGCGGGCCCAGATGTTTCCTACTGCAGATTGTGCAAGCTCTGGCTTCCTCTGCCTTGCGTTTCGGCTTGCTCGGATGACCTCGGGCTCTTGCGCGAGCATTCCCGTCTCTTCCGGGGACGGGACCGTTTCCAGCAGGCAGCTCTGAGCCCAGGAACGCCGTGCGTGCGCGGGCTGGGGATCAGGGGGACGGGGCAGCGCAGGGCGCTTGGGCAGCTCGCTCCGTTCCCTCGGGGACGGGGTGGCACGGTGGCAGCATGACTGGGGGTGGCAGACGCCCTGTGTTTGGTGGAGAACCAGAGTCTTAGCAAAGCTGATGGCAATACGGCCGTTCCTCCTTCCTTCAGCTCTTTCCCCAGGCCCCGGGAAAGCTCTGCCGCCTCCTGCAGCCTCGAGACCCCTGCGCAGCAATGCGGTATTCCTAGGGAACACGCCAGGGCTCCTCACAGCGCTGGCATTTCCTTTGCCGTCTGGGGACTTCAGGAGACTGCGTTTGGACGAGCAGCAGCACCAGGAAAGCAGGCAGCAACCGCGGAGCCAGCGCAGGGGAAGAGGCGCCGGGGAGACGGGACCCAAGAGGGAAACCCGCGGGAATGCTGACAGAGGAGCCAAAAGAAGGCCAAGAGCCTCATAAACCTGAAAGAGCTCCTGAAGATCTGACCCTGCCGTGGCACTGGCCCCACAGGGAGCAGCGTTCCTCAAGGTCCGGTTATCAAAGGCGGTTCAAAAATAGTCTGCCCGGCTATTTTTAAGGTGCCAGCACTGGAATCAGACATCCACTCATCATCAAGGGCCAAAAGGCTTCTGGAGCCCTTCTGTGGAGGGTCCACCCACAGAGCCTTTGGCACACGGAGGCATTTGCCAGATACTTCTGGGGCAAGATGGACATCTTGACAGATTGGTCCAGCCAAGGGCTGTCACCGTCACAGGGTCTTCACGTGGGGCTTGGGGGCTCTCAAAAGGGGCTTCTGGAGGGTCTGGAGAGAAACCAGCTGATTTGCCCAACATGATCATGGCTGAGCAGCTAAGTGGCGACGAAGAAACTGAGCTGAGCAGTTGGAAAGGGAGGACAAGTCCATGGGAGAGCAGGGACCGTCAGGCGGTGGTGCCACATGGGGTTGAGCCAGGATGCCACAAGGCCAAACCGCTGGCGCAGAAGGTTGCAGGTGGCAAAAGGACTTGGTGCCCTGCTCGATCCGATGTGGTCCTGGGGGCTTCAAAGGAGCCAAGCACCCATCCAGGCAGGGGCGGGAGAAGCCCTTGGGCACAGGAGGTCTTCAGTTCCATCCCACTGCTAAGGCAGGTGGAGGTGAGCCGGGAAGATCCGGAGGGATTTGGCTGCCCACCATCCCCTGACCCGGACACGGGCATCCTGCAGCAGCCGGTCCCTGCCAGCGGCTCCGTGCCCACCACCGTGGTGCTGGGGCAGTTTTCCCAAGGGAAGCACCCGGCTCTTCCCTCCTCGCGTTCCCAGGAAAGGCCCCGTCGTCCAGCTTACGAGCATTTTCTGCTGGCGACGTCAGTGCTCAGCGTCGCAGGGATTTGGGAAGGCTCCTAAAAACAAACACCCTGTGCGCGGGAGGAAGTTCGGCGTTGAACGTAGAAGAAATCCAAACATGCTGAAGTGTGGAAACCGAAGTGACCACAGCTTCGCCCTTCAGCGACCCCAGGCAGGGACAGTACACTGGGATCACGGGGACGCTCGCAGCCCTCGATAGGAATGAATGGAATTTTGGAGACCTCAAAAACGTAGTTTTGCTGCGTTTTTCCCACTGGGAAAGCAGCAGGGAAAAGCTTTTACTCACCCCAGCGGGCTCACAGAAACGGAGCAAAGAGGGATGTTCCCCTACAAAAAAGAGGATGCACAAAGACGGATGTTCCCACCACGCTCCTCCTCGGCAAGGGCAGCGGGTCGCGTGCGGCCGGTGGCATCGCTTCACCCCGGCACCTCCTCACGCCCCGCAGTGCCTGTCCTTTGGCGCCTTGCAATTGCACTTCTCCTGCTCTACTATATTTATATGCATATACATGTATTTTTTTCCAATCTATTAACCTGACCAAGCTTTGGCTAAGCATTTGCAGGTGGGGAAGCGCAAGTGCTGGATTTTAATAGCCAAAAGCAAAGGGGCCACTACACCCAATAATGCTCCGCGCCTTGTAAAGAGGAAATGCCCTGAGCCACAGCACGCCAAAATGACACTTTGCTTTCCTCCCCGCTTTGGAGGGAGGAAAAGCGGAGGAAAAGCAGTCCCCGGGGCCCTGGAGCAGCAGCGGTGGGATGCAATCTGCCAACCTGCCTCCTATCCGCAGAGCCCTCTCAGGAAAGGGCCGACATGGGAAGCAGCCGGCGCTCGCAGGGCGCTGCTCCCCACATGAAACGAACCCACAAACAAAAAAACGTTGCTTGGGAATTTCTGGGGAGAGGCAGTGGCCGCACTCGGGCTGTTTGTGCCCCTCCGGCAGCAAAGACGTCACGGGTCCCATCCCTGCACCGGAGCATCGCCCGGGGCCGGCGCCTTGCACTTACCCCCAGCGAGCGGCCGCGGCGGCGGGAGAAGCGGCCGAAAGGAGCCCTCGTCAGACAGCGCCTCAGCATCTACCAGAAAGAGAGGAGCCGGGGTGCGTGTCCTTTAAGTGTCCGCACGCATGGTTTGCATAGCTGGATCACAGCTTATCGGCGCTTTTCTGCCTTCGCTTCCATACATGGATCTGTTCCCAACAGTAACTTCAAGCTGTCGAAAAGAAGCTATCTGGCAGCTTGCAGCTTCATCCGACACGTAAATGAGCGAAATAAATAAATAACGGGCTTTTCTGTTGGATCCGCTTTTATTTTTTTCCCCTCCCTCGGCATCTCTGAACCCCTTTCTGCTTTCTTCCCTTCCCCAGATGAACTTCTTGCTATTTTTTCCTCAAAGGAATTCCTAGGTGGGGGAAAACAGAAACAACCAAAGCGGATTCCTCTCCTTCTCCCTCTCGTTCAGGCTCACATCATTTTATTCCCAGAAATAAATACTTTTTTTTTTTTTCTTTCTTGGTTTCCTTCACTTACAGGTCAGGGTTTTGCATGTTTGTCCCCTTGGAAGCGTTTCAAGGCAGTCTACATCATGTCTGCCACGAGGGAAGGCTAAGAGTCAAATTTTTGGAGTGAGAGCGGCTATAGGGGAGCCACGTGACGGCTCCCGGATTAGCAGCGGTAGCAGGAGGAAGGATTCCAGCGATATTACAGTAGCCATCGTGGGATGTGCCTGCAACGCTGACGAGTGGAAGCTGCAGACGGGAAGCTCCTCACAGATGTAGTTTGGAATAAATCACTCCCTGGTCTCCTTCCTACCTCTCCATCCTCCCTAAGGTTCGGTTCCAGAAAGGAAAAGTGGCCGCGTGATTAAACTTAATGTAGCCGTTCATTATCTTCATGAGCATTTAGGCTAGAGTAAAAGGACCAGATTAAGTATATACCATTATTATTGCATGCTATAGTGACAATTGGGAGTAAATAAGTGAACAGAGAGCAAACTGCTTGCTTCAGACTGCAGGAAAGAGGAAAGGAACACTTTGCAGAAGAAAAGTCCTTTTTTGAGGACTCACAGCTCCATGTGTACAACCAACAACGGTGTTCTTGCATTGCTGTGTTACAAACGGCCCAGTTCGACATGCCACTTCTAGTGTCACGTTCAGCTCCTGTTCTCCGGTGTCTCAGGGGGCTGTGGGAGCGCATGCGCTTGGATGAGGGTCCTGGGAGGTCTTCAGCAGCTGCCTGACCTGGATGCACACCAAGCATTGCCCCTAGGTGGTGGGAACTGGTGGGAGGATGGAAAACCTTCCTTCGAATCTGCCCTGGGATTTCTTCAGCCCTGCAGGTGTTGGAGCGTTGCATGGCAATGCTGCAAGCAGCGCTTTAGTAACCACAGGTCCGAGGAGGGCGGCTGCTTGCTGCCTTTGACCTGCCCTGCTGCGCCCTCCCGGCCGAGTGACACCACCCCGCTTGAACGCAGGTCTCTCCACGGACCGGCCAAAGAGTCGTTCATATTTTCCACTGAGAGCTTCTCCATTTGTCCCGTGCCTGCAGGGAGAGGTGAAGCCAGTGTCAGGGCACGTGAGTGATAAGGCGAACGGCATTTTCCTAAAGCAAAAGAAAGAGCAGGGCGAGAGAACGTCTGTTGGTCGAACACACAGAGGACACTGGCATCTCTGCTGGGAAGCGCATCCTGCTGTCTCCCATCCCACCTTCCAGCGTCCTTCCAAGCCCCAGCCTCTCGCGGGGGCTGTGCAGCTGAGGAGGCGTCCAAGCCTCTCCACGAATATCCACGCGCGTTTTGCAAGCGGGGTTTAAATACAGCCGCCCGCTTTGCGGGCAGAGCCGGCAGCGGGGCCCTCGCTGCAGCCAACGCTGCGCCATGTGCCGCCTCCCGAAGGCCGCCAGGGACTCGCCGGGCCTCCCTTGGCTGGGACGCAGTCCCAAAACACCAAATCGCAGTTGGGAAAGGCACAGGCAGCACGTTACGTCCCGGGTGCATTCGGGTGCCCAGCATTTACACGGCATGTAAATGCCAAAAAATGCCTGTAAAGGCCAATCTCTGAGTAGCCCCATCTAACGTGGGAATCAACCTAGCTTTGAGGCAGGGATGCATCTCCCTCCGGAGGTCCCTTGCCACCAAAATCATCGCATGGTTCTTCAGGAGATGCAGCTCGGGACGCAGAAGTATCACAGAAGAAGACCTGACTCCGTCTACCAAGCGTGGTCCACCCCTCACTGCACAAGCACACGCGGCTTGTCTGCAGCGTTGGCCAGAACTCACTGCAATGCAAGTGAAAACACCCCCGCCCCCTTTTAAATTGCAGTTTCCCCCCTTTTCCTTTTATAAATGCAAGCAGCTTGCAATGCAGCTGGACCCAAGGCTGGGCAAAGCACAAGGAAGTCAGGCAGTCCTTCTTCATCCGTGTGAGGCATGAGAAGCTCTGTGAGTGAGTAAGCCTTTTTCTGTTCGGCGTAAGCAAATATGTCTCAAACCTGGGGAAAGTCCAATTCTGAGCGATCATTAAGTGATTGTTTATTTCGCCGAGGCATAAATTGCGGTGCCTTCAGGACAGAGCTAATAGAAAAAATGCTAATTAGCGCTGGGCAGAGATTTTCCAGTGGAACGTTTTTCTGTCAGAAATGCTCCTGATTAGTCAAGTTGAAATGTTCCAGAAGAAGGTGGTGATTTTGCCCAATCTTGAACACAACATGGTGGGCTGGGCTGGGGTGGGAGTCAGGAAAGAGGGAATTCATCAAAACCCTGCGTTTTGATTCCCTGCCAACTCATTGGCCTGGCTCCAAGGCCCGTGGCAGGGACTGGTGTTTGGGGCAATCCACTGCGCAAGCAGCCTTTGTGTTTGACGAGGCTTCAAAATGCAGATGCTGGGGACCTGGCCTCAACTCCGCAGCTTCCTTCTGGCCAGCACCAGCCTGGGAGCCTGTGTGCCAAATAGCCCGCCGGCATTTCCAAATGAGGTATTTCAGTCAATGGCACCGTTTGTCATTTCCGTTCCTTGGGAAAACAAGGGCTTTCTCCTTGTCACCCCCCAAAATAATTGTACTCTGGGATTTCTGCTGGAGGAGGAGGAAGAGATGGGTCCAGTGCCAGATGAGCTCACTGGGACACAGATTTCTACCGGAGTGGACTGTTCATGTTCCCATCACTAGCAACCAGCAAGTGGTGTTTCCCACCTCACCTTCCCCTGGCTTCCACCAGAGCCACCTCCAAGCCAGAGGAGACAAGGTGATCTCAGCAGCTTGGTCATTGGGATATCCCTAAACTCAGAAACAGCCCCATTGGCTCTGGTTCCCATGTCTGGACACGCTCAGGAAGGGCTCCATGGCTAGATGGAGGTGGAACACCGTTGCCACTGGGGCACAAAGACCATGAGCATTGGACTTCTCTGTTGATCCCAGCACCTCCTGGACCTGTGTTTCAGGACCTGGACATGCCATGCGCAGTAGCAGCATGGTTAGATGTCGCATGCAGCTCCGCATGTTTCCTCTGGGCTCTGCTTGTGCTTGCTAACTTCTTCTTTGACTCTCTCCTGTGGAAACATTCCTAGCTTTTCCCTTCCATGAAGGGTCAGGCGCCCACGGAGGGGCTGGATGTGACCCCCCACCCCATTCAGGTTCCAAGGCTGGGAGATGATGGCTGTAATACTGAGCAGAGCACTGCAGGAACCAGGGCTACGGATGCCTTGAACTGCCAAGCATGAATATTTCATGCATTTCAATATTTAAAGACCTTGATAAGATAATTTAAGAAACACTGTCGCTTTTTAAATTATTTGTAGACAATTTATAATGGAGCAAATCCACTTGGAATGAACAATATTTTGGCTAGGGAAAATGTATGGCTGAGACAGCTGCCTTCATTTATTTAAAACATCAGAGAGAGGACAATTTTGAAATCCACTGCTAGAAAACCCAGGTCTCAACAGACCAACTTCCCAGCCAGTGGCAGCAAGCAGGACATCCCAGCAGCATCTTAACACTGTTTGCAATTTTGTTGAAGGAAAGTCTGGCCTTTGGAAATAAAGAGGAAGAGGATTTCTCTGAAAGTTTTGTTTTCAGTGAAAATATTTGTGTTGTTCTCTAAACTTTAAAACCACAGCTGGGAAAAAAAAAAAAAAAAAAAGAGAACTGCTCGTTGCCAAAGAAAGAGGAAAAAGACTGTTGCTTGTTGCTGTTATTTTCTTGATTAATGTGTTTTCCTGGAAACATCCTGGTGCAAGGGGCTCCAGCAGTTTACACCTGGTCAGGATCTGCAGCATCCCATGGAAACTATGTGAGGGAAGCCAGGAAACCTCGGCCGATGAGTCCGTGAAGGATAGGACACTTGGATAGCACACTTGGGCAGCGACGACGTGACTTCTTGCACGAAAAATCCACTTTGCATCCAACCTCCCCGTCCCGGCCCTCCAGGGCGAGTTACAGCCATACCTTCAGTTGATGATCCTGCGAACAAAAGTTCATACCTGAAAACCGGGAGCTGTAGGCTCTGCAGCTCACAGAGATTTTCTCCAGCTACCCGTTGGTGGCCCACGCATTATCACAGGACTTTCATCTCTTCTTTCATCTGCTGGGGGACAACCTCTTCTTCACCTCCTTCCTCTCTAATGCTCCCGTCTGCTCCTCAGATACCCCCCATTCTCTCAGGGGCTTTACTGATTTAAGGTCATTATAAAGCCAGTCTCTGTTTGCGTTCAGGGCAAGGGTGGAGAGTGAAATTTCTCTTGTGCTTGGCTTTTCCCCATCATTATTGGTGTAACGCAACAGCCACCAGGGCAAAGGAATGCGTCTGCCCCAGAAAACCTGGGCAACGGTGGCCAAAGTGGAGCAACACAAGGGTTGGCAAGGCGAGCCTCCTGACACCTTTATTTTATTCCTTGATGACACCTTGATGATGCCACAGCTGGTGGCTTGGAGACCAAACCTAAAGGCAGGTTTCGTTTCGGCGTAACTGAGCATCCCCTGAACCAGCAGCTGTGCTGCAGCTGGAAAGGATTTTGGAGCCTGAGCCGTGGCATAAGATGGATTTCAGAAGTCCGCCCAGGTCAGTGGAGTTGCTGGGATAAAAAATGGTGTTTTAAATCTGGGCCACCAAATATCGCTTGAGAGTGTCCATGGTCCTGGGAATACCAGAAGTGATTTCTAACTTTCTGAGATGAGAGAAAGGAGTTTTCATGTTGGGAAAAGGGAAACGTAGCTGAGGAGCTCCCTCGTTTCAGTGAGCCTGTCAGCATAGCAGGATTGCCACGACCTTTCTCCACTGTGTTTTCATTTCTGTTGATCAACTTGTTGGTCTGATAACATTAATCAGCACTTCCGTGGAAACAGTGCTCTCAGAGACGAACATTGTAATCAGGATGAAGAGATGCTGATGAGTATTGCTAAAATTAAAGAATCTAAATCCAGCAAAATTGCTTTCATTGGGAAAATGTATTTTTATCTGGAGCCACTGCTATCTGCTAGCTCCACGCTATCTTGCCAGGGCTGGGCATGCTTGCGCTCGGAGCGGGTAGCGCCTCGGCAGGAACTCCAGCGCCGAGTTCCTCACACCTCACATTTTCCCAGTCGTGCTTTCCTTGGCATGCTGGCACTCCCACCCTTCACCTGTCATCCGTCCAGACTCTTGCAATGAGCAACCTTGGCTCCTGGAGGAGACACAGCCCATAAGCAGAAAAGCCAGCCCCATGCTCCTGTTCAGAAGCTGCCCGGAGCCCTTTGGAGCTCTCCATGTCCCAGATCCCATTGTGTACTAAGAAGTCTCGGGGTTTCTGCATGGTGCTCTCAGCCTTGTATGGTTCACGGATGCACCACAGCTCTCCTGGACAGCGTCCCAGCCACAGAGTAGAGGAGAGATCTTGGGATGATGGCCACACAGCCTTGACACAAGAGGTGTGGTATGCACGTTCTTGTATTTTTTCTTGCTATCTGGTCTCTCGCTATTGCTGGAGACTCACAGTGTCAAGTCCTTCAAGGAACAAAGGCTCCTTCCCCTAACGCAGCCAGAGGAGGAATGCTACAACTGGCCCTTCTCCCATCCCTGACGGCTCCTCAGACGGCACCTGCCGCTCTCCATTCCTGGCACCCAGCATTTCTCAACTCTTTCCAGGTACATCTGCCTCACTGCAGACAAGCTCTGTGTGCCTGGGAGTCCCACTCCTTGTCTCCTTGAGCTCCTTTGCCTGCTCCCCACACACCTTGAGAACCTCAAGCTCCTCTTCAGTCATAGAGGGGAACGAGGAGACACCGTCCTGGGTTTGGTCAGCCACCTCTTCCCTGAGACACAATGATATCCCGATTTGGCAAAGCCCTGGTGACTTCCAGGAGATGTGAGACCATGCACATGCTTGGAGACTCCTGCTTTCCCTGTGCAGGTCTGCTGGAGGATGAGGTTGTCCCTTGCTTTCTCTGTGCCTCAGGGCATGATCCCTCCTGGATGTTCCAGAGGCAGCAGCTCCGGCCAGGGAGTGTGGAAGTGGGAAGACAGGGCTCTCCGCATACCTCTGCCTTGGTTAAGGTCTGGAGCAGGTGAATGTTCAATAAACCCACAGAATGAGGCAAGGCCAACAGCATCAGCGCCAGCGTGACTAACTGGGGTCCGGTAATTTGTGTGTGAGTGTGGCTGCGTGCTAGAAGAAGGGATCTATTTGACCATAAACCCGTCAAGGGTGAAGCATTTCAGAAGCACCTCATGGCCTATAAAACTGAAATACGAAGCCTGAGTGTATCGTTGCTTGATGAAAGGCACTAACCAGCTCACACGACAAATACTAGGGCTATAAAACTGTGAGCGCACAGCCCTGGGGCATTGAGGGCCTCTCTTTTCCTACCCTTGCTCTGGAGAAGCCAGAATTGTTCGGGCATCCATGAGTGGCCTCCTGCATCACCACCTCTTCTGAAAGAGTGGGAAAAGCAGAGAGAAAAACAGTTGATTACTACTTTGTAACACCACTTATTCCTCACACACTGTCACTTAATAGCATTAACAGCTCATCCAACACAGGACAGATTTAACATGGAATGAATATAAGTAACAAGTGATCATTAACACCACCCTGCATATGCTTAGGGTTTGAAAGCCAAGCTCCGGGCTGCCAGAACAGCAGTCCTTCTCTACATGTCCAAACAATTACTGGTCTCCTAAATAGTTTCCCTTTCCCAAGAATATCAGTCCAAAATGTTTATATCACTTTCAGTTGGAGGGTGGGAAGAGAAAGAAGGGAGCTGATTTTGCCTGCTCCTTCGTCTCATCAGAAGTATGTCCCAGCTGCTGTTTTAGGGGTGTTTTGATTCAACGGTGGCCTCTGAACTGCAAACGTGGAAGATCTACCTGGCCCCGGGCAAGGAAGTGGCTGCCCTCAGCCTTCTCCATGCCTTGGAGTTGGGAGTGGGAAAACGTTGCTCAAGCGAGGAGATTTCAGGAGCCTCTAGAAACAGCCGTCATCTTCCCATTCCTGAGTTCTCACACCACCAAGACCCCCGTGGTGACAGGCACAGCACTGGCCTTCACCATGCCAGCACTGCCCCCTGACATCCAGGCTTCTTTCTCAAGGCATAAAAGAGGGGATGATGCCAGTGGGAAATAAGAAGATACTCTGTTTTTGCTCAGATATGGAGGGTGGTCAGGGAGGCTGTACAGTCTTCATCCTTTGAGATATTCAGACACCAGATGGTCATGGCCCTGAACAACCTCATCTAAGTTGGTCTGGGATTCCCTCCCATCTCAACTATTCTGCAATTCTCTGCACTTCCAAGACTCCAGCATTTAAAATGGAACATTTTCTAGAATTAATAATAATCTCTTATCCACCAGGGGGCCTAGGGCAGAGGCCTGGAAGGCTCTTTCAGCAGAGCGGATAGGCTCTGGATTTACCCCAGGATGAACTATCCTTATCTCGCGTGCTGTATTTTGCCTTCTCCTCGTTTATTATTCAAGAGTGAAAGGCTGTGGAGACAGAGATTGATCACCTTTATACTTTAGCAGTGATTATTACGAATTCATTCATTTTAACTAATTTGGAATTTATTTTTCTTGCTTTTGAAGGCCGCCTTCGGAGAGCTTAATAACATTATTTCTAGTGACTGCAAAAATAAATATCTGACAGGTCTAGTTTAGCGATGTGTCATCTGTATGGATGTTTTCTGATGCCTAATAAAAATACATGCTCGTTAGAAATATATGATCTATAAATCAAGCTTTTCCAAGGTCTTTGATTAATCTCTGTGAGTGGTGTAAGGAAGATTGCTTTTAGCCTGTGGCGGGTGATTCCTGCACTGGGCTCTGGTAGCAGCCACTGGAGTTAGGGTCATAAAATTGTTTCTGTTCAATTCCTTTTGCTTTCATTTCCCTATAACTTTCAGAAACGCTCACCTCCAAGGCTAAAATTTTCCATGGCAAGCCTCTGCTTGGAGGTAAGTGACTTTGGAAAACTTGAAGATTAGACAGCTGTAGCAAGGGCCATGGGATAACATTTGCAAAGCAGTGCGGACGTCCTTCTCTCCAAGGAGACAGGTACAACCCAGCATTGCAAGGCTTACGAACATCCAAAAAACCCTGTAGCAAACCTGATGCTCGTGTTGCATGGGGAAGCAGCATGGGATCGCCCCAGGGCCAGGACTGCCTGCCCGCGCAGGTGCTGCCTCTTCTTTGCTGCTGGTCACTCTGCTCCCCAGCTCTGCATCACCCCCAGGAGATGAGGAGCTGTGGGAACTCCAAGACAGTACAAAAGACTCAGAAAAATATGCCTGAGCTGCTTTTCTTTGAGGCTTGCTAGTGTTTTGAGTGGTCCTTCTGCTAATTTTAGGCAATTTAAGGCTGGAGTTGAGGGAGATCCTGAGGTCTGTGTAGCAATGTGAGAGGTGGCTCTGTCTTCCTAGCTGGGTGTTTTATTGAAATAGCAACCTAGAGAGATGGAAATTAAAAAACCTCCTGTGTCTGTTCTGGCCGTTAAATAGCACAGTCTGCTCTTTAGGCATGCAACTGCCTACCTTAAATGCTATTGTCAAGGACAACAACTTCTTGCAGTCACCAGGGTAACATTCACTTTTCCAAAACTCCCTGGGGTTTCGGAGCTGCCTAACGATCCTTGCAACCTTCAGCTCCTCGCTGGCTCATGTTCAGCAAGAGAAGGCCTTTGGTGCTACAGGGGCTGCAAGGAAGAAGCTGCATACAGTTAATGACAAGGGCTGTCCGTGAGCCTGAGCTGGAGGTGATTGCAGCCTGGAGAACTGTTGGTTCTTTGTTGGTTCTGGGGCCCCCCAAGTCAAGGATGGGCACCCATTGCACTGGGACTGTGTAAAAGCAGAACTAAGGGCCTGCAAATGCCCTGAGATGTCTGTGGTTTGAGGGGAAGCTTTTGGGAAGGGCCCTGTTCAGACTTCGGCATCGTCTTTCCGCAAGGTCTTCAGGCCTAGCTGGACAAAAATGTAGGGGATTTTTCTCTCTCAGGTCTTTTAAAATGTTTAAGCACCTGATCAGTGTCTTCTGGGAGCTTATAAAGATCAGCTGTAGCAGTCCTTGTTCATACTGTGTGCTCCCTCGTGATATCCCATGCTTAAAAAACTATGGAAACTGTCTGCACCACCATTAGGTGGGTCAAGGAAAAGGTTGCGTCGAGGAACTGAACCAGCTGTGAGCAAACAGCATGTTACACCTTTGCAAATGCCAGCCTTGCCCATGGCATTTCCCACGGAACTTCCTCCAATGTTCCTCATCATGTTTATTACCCTGTCTCATGCCTTGAAACCTATATGAGGTGACCACATAGCAGGTTATTCTGAGCATTTTCTTGCCAGTTTCAGACGTGAAGTGTGATATCTTCAGATCTGGGTTTAGCAAAGCAGTATGCAATAGCTGCATTTTTTAAAATTGCCTTTTTGCAAGGGAATTACGTCTTTATCTAACCACTTGCCTTAGCTTAAAGTTTGGTGAGGTCTTTCAGATTAAACGCATGTTTTCAGGCCCATATAGTTACTCTCAGTGGTCCAAGTTCTTAATATTGCCAGAAGTGTAAGGATTTGGGTTTAAAAACATCCAAGCAGTTCTGTGGCTGTGCTTCCAGTATATCTGGAAGCAGCTACTTTCTTAATAATTTCAAGTCTGCAGATATAAGCCACAGTGTGATCCTGCTAAAGCTTCCTCTCTGCCTGGAACGGAGTCAACTGGTGCTGTGACAGGCATGGGAGCAGCCGGTGTGCTGCTGGCATCAGCTGGAGTGTCTCTTTAGGATGAACATATGTCCTCCAGTGCAGCCACTTCACTTGCCATTTCCTTGTTAACTTTAACTGCATAATTCCACCCCCTCCTACCCACATATACCTCAATGAAGAACTTTGACCTTCTGAGAGGTTTTTTAATTTTCCCTTATCCATGGAGTTGGAGAAGAGCATATGCTGGGAGACAGAAGCTTTTATTGATGAAGCTAATGAGATTTGTTCATATCCTATCTAAGAAGGAAATTGGAATAAAGACACCAGTAACTGGAGCCATGTTCTGAAAGGTCTTCATGATTGACAGGATGTTAAAACTGGATCCCTGCTATCTGACAAAGAAGGAAGAAAATTAAATGAAGCTACATTAGATGAAGCTGGTGAGCAAGCGTTTAAAGACACCAGACTCCTCAGATTTAGCTCAGAAATATTCTGCAAACTTGCTCACGGCTCTGGGTGCTGTAGAGCAATAGGCATACCAGGTTAATGGAAATCATAATCAGGAACAGAATCGCTGGGCATGGGGATAAGAATGCAGTTGTGAAGCAGCTAGAAGCAAAGTCCTGTACGTGCTAATGTGTTAAAAATAGAGGAGGAATAAGGACTTATTTTTTCCTTGGAGAGAGGTTGCCTCTGAAATCTCCTGTGTGTCTTTGAAAATGATCTAGGAGGTTGCCAAGCTTGCTGCTGATACAGACCTGGGTAATCCAAAGTGCCTGAGGAGCTGTAGAAGGATCTCGCAAATAACATTCACTGTATTTAATTGTAAAATGTCTGTGTGGGAGCCCTCAACATACTTGCATGCTGTTTGTCTCTAAATTGTCACTTAACCACTGCCAAAAATGATGGGTGAAACATTTTGTAGCTCTCTAAAACCATGTCTCCATAGTTCGCCATGGTCCAAAAGGTATCTGAGATGTATGTAATTGTCAGGAAAGATATCCAGAGGAAAACATAAATGCTGTTGCCCTGTTACATAGACCCCAGGCATGCCTCAGCCTTGCATGCGGCATGCAGCCTTGTGTACTGCATGCAAAAGAGTATCATGGGAGCAAGGAAAGGATCGAGAAAGGTGACTAGGGAGCCAAGGTTTGGGAGAGTGCGCTTTCATGAGGAGCTTAAATGCAATGGGGAAGGAGTCAACTGGAGGGGCTGACAAAGCCCTCAGCTTTCATGAACAGGAGCAAGAACAGAGAAAGGCTCTCAACTGAGAAGCATTAAACTGGTTATTAAAAAGTAGTATTAAGAGATGGGAGGAAGGATGTATTCCAGGCATTGCATAACAAGGCTATGGAGTTCCCTAACTAAAGACGTACAACAGACTAAAGTCTAAACAAGAGACAGCGTTTCAGAAAGGGATGAGGAAATCCATCCAGAGTTGATCTGTCAAAGGCTATTTAACATGACAAGAGCTGCTGTGACTGTCACTGTGGGCTCAGATGCTCAGAAAATACGTCTAGAAAGAATTCCTTGTGTGGTGTCTCCTCTGAGTAATAATTAAAAATACACTAATCGATGTGTGATCAAACACATGAAGAGCAATCAGGCATATAAAAACTTTATCTGGTCTCTATTTGCTGCTAAGAAAGACTATAACATTCCTTCCGGTAAAATGAGTTTCCAGAGAGAGAATGAATCACTGTATGAATTTCTAGCAGTAAATTTGTTGGGACCTTCTCCTTGGTTGGATTCCTGCCTGTAATTCCTACCAAGGAGGATGACAGTGTGGCCTGGAAGGACAGGCGGCAGTGAAATCCTTGAGGTGTGTTTGGAACAAAGATTATTGTTGTTCTACGTAATCTCAGGAATTCGCACACAAGGTGTCTTGCAATCAGTGTCTTCTACGTGTCCCTGAATGATGTGGAACAAGAATGAAATGTGTTATAACAGTTTCAACGCTTGCCTTGAAAGTGGTGGCATTTTGGTGGCATG
Source organism: Nothocercus julius (assembly GCA_013398735.1). Classification (NCBI taxonomy): domain Eukaryota; kingdom Metazoa; phylum Chordata; class Aves; order Tinamiformes; family Tinamidae; genus Nothocercus; species Nothocercus julius. The sequence continues at coordinate 425,999 of VZSV01000107.1, read as the reverse complement.
GCATCCCATTGCATGTATTTTTTCTCCCAAGTTTTCTTCTCTTCTGGAATAAAGGCACTTTGCACGTTGCTCTAGTGGTGATTGCTTTCAGAAGTGTGAAATTTTCTGTTTTTCTGCCACTTGCTAATCCTGTTTTGGCTGGTGCGGTCCCTGCAAAGAGCTCTCTCCATAGGATGTGTTACTCCGACACATACCCTAGTATTGCTGAGATACAGGAAGGGCTTTGATCTGCTTTGAAGTGTTTCACTCACAAAGCAAACCTGGTGAGCACTTGCTATCCTCCAATTTAGCAAAAAGGAGTAAAAAAATACACCAAACTCTTAGCTGTTTTATTTTATCCCTTTTCCTGGCATGAACAATTTTGCCTGTATTCTGTATTTGCTAATCTTGCCCTGGGGAAGTTTTAAGTCTTTGGCTTTCTTGGTGCAAGCCAACTTTCCCTGGTTCAGCATCAGGTAGATGTCACAGGTGCCCCCCAAAATGTCCTTGCTTTCAGCTATTGGCACATATCAGCCCTGTGATGGGTAGCAGATGAGCTGGTGGTGTACAGGCAGAGAAAAAAAGGGCTGTTTGACCATTTAAAGAGGAAATTGGAAGAAGGCTGTTGCTGGCTGGCAAGCTCGCAAATGAACCGCACCGGAATTGCTGTATCATTATGTGTTTCTTGCTGTTGGCCAGCACTGGCTGCTTCAAAAGGAAGGTCATGGCTCAGCTGTGCACCAAAGCACTGTCTAAGCACTGCCCCTCTTCCTGACGCATGCCAGGCCCTGGAAAACGGACTGAGGGTAGGTTTGGAGGATGGGAAGTGATGGGATTTGGAGTGGGAAGCAAGAGAAGGACCTGGACCTGAGGTGAGTCCTGGTGAATCATAGAATCACAGAATGCTTAAGGTTGGAAGGAACCTCTAGAGATCATCTAGTCCAACCCCCCTGCACACGTGAAGGAGGATGGTACTGCATATGGGTAGGGGGAGATGCCAAACTGGATCGAAAGGAGGTTAAGATGGGCTTCAGGGGAGAGACGGAGATGGAGATGGAGATAAGAGGAGGCAAAGCATGAGGGTGGGTGAGATGCTGTATCTTCCCATGGGTTTTCCTCTCGAGTCGGAATTCCCTGTTGTATTCCCTGCTTCTGCCAATAGGTGAAATGGAAATAACATCACCTTGGTCAGCCGTGTGGCAAAGGCAAGTGACCTGCTGCCAGGGACTCCCACACGCTCTTGAGCTGGGGGAAGGAGCGAGCCAGGCTGCAAGGAAAGCTTTGGGTGGTGAGGTGAATTCGGTGTTCGAAAGCGTGGCTCATGCCAAACGTTGAATTTTAAACAATGTGGAAAGATAGGCATCCTGTGGACAAAAATGTTTCAGTTAAAAGAGCCAACATGCAAACATGGGTTGAGTACTGACTGATGGACAGACTCGCAGATTCGTTTCTAGAGACTTTTCTGGTTGTACTTTGAACTGGGAGGGTCTCCAAGTGCACCTCGTTCCGTAAGTAGTGATAGAAATTTAAGCAAAATATGCCCCAGATAAAAGAAAGATTTACCACTTTTGGAATATCTAAATATCTTATCTTCACAGTGCGCTGCTTTAGTATCGAGGCCTGCATCTGCAAGCAGAGGAACAAACTGTACTGCCTCTGTTTTTTTGCTGAGGAGCTCTTTCTGTCTGGTAGCTGCTCCATATGGCCTATTATTTTTACTACCTTTTCCATATTAATAGCATCCTTGCTTTCCTGACATATATTCCTTATGAGAGCTGTCAATTCCTCTTACCCTCATCAGTGAATGAGTCTGGCAAACATATGTTTATGTGCTGGATCAGATGCAAGTCCTGTAGACTAAAGTGAAACTGGAGTTACCATGGCTGGCGTCTACACCTGCTGCCATGTCATTCCCCTGGGAACGAAGTGTGTTGCTTAATCACAGGATCTGCAGAGCCTGGATAAGGAAACTGGCAAGGCAGGACCAAAGCCTGATGCTCCGAACGAAGGAAGAGGCTTGAATAGAGAGATCAGTCTCTCCAGCATGGACAAAAGAGGCTTCTTCTGTCCCTCTGTGGAAAAATAATGGACAAAATACGCCCAAGGGTAAAAGGGATTTCTTCTAGACACATTTGGGTTTCAGACTGCTTTGAGCTATTCTAGTGTTCTGGGTTCTTTCTAGCACAGAAATGTGAAATCTAAGTAGACATAAGTCTAATAGAGTTTCTTTACAGCATGGCAAATACGGTGATTGATATGGATAAATGTGATCTTGAAAGAGCAATAACGAGACAATATAGCTCAGTATTAAAGCAAATGCATTTTGAAAATCAATTTTTGAAATGAGAATTGCAAGGAAAAAATGTGCAAGTGTGTGAGTGCCTGGCACACTTGCTTGTCTGACTTCTGTCCTGCAAAAGGTTTAGTAGTGCCCTTAATGACACTGATGTGGAATATTATGCTTTGCAGAAGATGAGTGCTCTGTGACAGTCAGATGTGCTGACCCGTTTAGAGCAAAAGGCTGGAAGTTAAGGCATACGTTACTCCCTAGTATCTTTGTAGAGCAAGTGAAAATTTTCCGGAATATGTGAGATGAAAAAAAAATGACTCTATTATGGTGATATAGATAAAAACTTCTTGCTAAACATCTGTATCAGCAGCAGTGCTGAGAGCAAATATGTAGAGAAAAGCACAGCGGGCAGAGTTAGAGTGAACCATGAGTCAGACCTAGCCAAGGAGTTTGCAAACACATTTTCCAAGTATTCACTTGGCTCTATAAACAACCAATTCAGAAGAGAAATATGTGACCGGTTCTTTGCAAGCAGGGAACTGACTTGTATCAATTTTTTCATTTATCAACAACTTCTTTCCAAACTTCATTATCCCTGAAAGCCTGCAAACTTCAGCCTGCTTTGGCTCCAGCACCTGAGCTGCACGAGGAGGAATGCGGGGATTTGCACGGATATTTGTGCAGGATGAAATCACTGTTACAGGCACAGCAGAAAACGTCACGCTCTTCCCTTCTCCCAGGCTTTCTGGGTGCTCCTGCCACACAAGCTGCGCTCCCCTCTGCTGGATAGAGACGTGGTGGGTGAAATGATTTGGACCGTGCCCGGAGAACGTCGGAACCACGCTCCTGCTGCAGCCAAGGGAGGTTTGCCTGGGGAAGGTCTCAGTGGGAGGCAGAGGGTGCTGTGTGCTGTCCCTGCCAATGCACATGTGTGGTTTAGTGGCTCTGGATTTTGTTGGCATGGATTTCTTACTCTTGTCGCTGTAAGATTTCTATCTCGCACAGATACTATATTTAACTTGATGCTTTGTCACACTGCTGTCTCCAAACACCAAACAGACATCTTCTGTGATCTATCTGCAGTATTTCCCAGAGCTGTGTCCTTTAGTAACCTTACTAGATTTTTCTTGCTAGTACGTATTACCATACCTTTATCCAAATAGTATAAGGAAGGTATCATATGACTTCCATCTCCTCGATGCATCTGGATCCGTTTGGATTTGCAGTGCTCCAGGATCTGAATCGGTGGTGATTCACAAGATAGAGGCATATGCTGAAATATTCTAAAATAATTCTATTTTACCTTATGCAAAAACTCATGTTTGTCAGGAAAAAGTGACTCGACGTTGGCCCCCAAAATTTATCTTCTTCCCAGCTGTTGGGCTCCCGGCAAGGCTTGTCTGATTCCAGCAAGACACCCCTGGTAGATTCAGAGGTGCCATGCACTTGTCCTAGTGGGCTTGTTCTTTGCTCGTGATAATTCGCTCTGACTGCTCTTGATGTAGCAGCCAGCAAAAAAAAATCAGAGGACAGCACCAGTTTCTAATTTGTCTTTGTAAGAAGCTGCTGGATAAAGAGTCCCTTCATTCCCAATGTCTTGTGCTTCTACCTAGCAACTCTATCTCAGGGATGTGGGGACCTTTTATTGCGGGTGTTTTCCTGACCTATAGATTTTGAAGGAAGAATGGGACTATCTGCCACCAATGCCAGATGATCGTTCACTATGTCCACAGCTTCCCACTGTGCCCTTTTCTTCTACAGTCACAGCTGTTCATTGAATTTCCCAGCCTGAGTATGGCTGCAATTGCTGCACAGGGACTAATTCTGAAGCAGGAGAGAGAGAATTGCATTCACACATTCATTGTCCCTGGATTACCTCTGTGTTCAGATATAAGAAAGCACAAGTACTGCAAATAGAAAAATAGTGACTTCCTACCTTCTCACCGAAGCAGTGCATGGCAGCCTAACACGGAAACTTCATGGAGCTCTGCTTGGCGTCCTGGAAAAAAATCTGTGGCATTGAAATATTTGTTGAGAATTTCTTTAACCCATGTTGGCTTTGTGGGATTGGAAACTTGCCTGACATATTGAATTATATTGGAATATTGTCATTACTTCAGTAAAAACCAGATTGGACACTTTCTTAACATCCGTTCTGATAATCTCATTAAACAGTCTTAGAAATTGAGAAGTGAAAATCCTTTTGGAAAGCTGAGACTAATTACAAATGAATTTGCACTTTTGACAAGGTCAATAAAATGGCTGTGAATTACAAGAACCCTCTGACTGTCTTCTGCTCTCTTGCATAGCGTTACTGAGGAGTCATCAAAGAAATTGTTGCATTCAAACAGAACAAGGAGAAAAGGGAAGAAGAGAGAGGATCAGAACTTGATTGGACAATGGCCTGAATAACCTTATCCAGCTTTGAAGTTGTCCTGCTTTAAGCAGTGATTAGGACAAGGGAATCCTGAAGCTTTCCCAGTCTAAGTTACTCAATGATTCTGAGAATTCTCCTGAATTACTTGTCAAGCTGCTTTGTTTGTTTGTTTGTTTGTTTTCTCTTAACTCTTTTCTTGTCCTCTGGTTGCCTTGGATGTTGGGAGGAGCAAAGCAGGTGGCTGGGAGCTGTGTGAGATGACAGAACCCGTTCCGTTCTAGGCTGGGGATTCGGTAAGCGTGGGTTTGATGCTTGTCGACCTATTTGTTCAGTGAGGGGGACTGTGGAGCATACAGCAGTATTCCCATTCCCAAGGGGTTCACAGATCTGGCAAGAGAAACATTAATCTGACTTTAACAGGAAGAATTTGGTGCAGATGTTTGTCAGAAGAGTTATAGTGGATAATGGAGCTGGTGAGACTAAATCTTAAATTGAGCCCAAGAGAGAATTAATTCTGGCCTTTACTACATTGAAAAGGCAATGAACCCATAAACACCTACTTACATAGAATTTGACTTGGACATCAAAAGTCTTCCTTCATAAACATCCCACATATTTCTTTATAATTTTAGTATCCTGGAGTTTGTGCAGAGGGTGTGTAAAGCACATGAGAGCGGCTCTCAGCAGAAGTGTGCCACACTACTTTCTTGACTCTTCCAGCCTTTTCCCTTCTCAATACACTTCAAAGCCTCTGTATTTCTTGAAGACTCCACAGGAAGGTATGACTGAGCCAAATTCCTGCTTTTGCTGATATTTGTAACTTCTGGAGCTGTATTGAATTTACCTGGGCAGGTAAGTTCACCAGCGCTGAAGCAACTTTCCATGCTTGCTTTACCTCTTGGTATTTCCAGCCTTGACCTAAAGTAGAATGAAAGATCCCAAATATTTACAGCAAACCACTGAAGGTCTCATCCCAGGCCAAAAGACAGAGGATGCCCTCCAACTAAAAGAAGTGATTTAGTGCTGGGCCATCTACAGTCTGCAGGGTTATGCTGAAAATTCTAAGCGCCATTTGCTCCCTGGAAGAGCCTTTGGAGCTGGAGAAGAAGGCATGAGAGCAGCCTGGATAAGCAGATTTCCAGGCCTAAGGATCTACTTGTACTGAACTAGCAATCATGAGAAAGTTCATTTTAAGACGGGTCATGGATGCCTCAGGAAGGACCCATGCCTTGGAAAGAGCTTGACTCAAGTCTTGATGGTCGTATGACTGAAAGGACTTCAGTGCAGTAAAAGGCACCGGCTGAAACCTGGCCAGATGTGGGTGGCTGAAAATGTCATGTTTGGGTAAAATACAAATGGAACCATGTTTAGCTTGAAAATCAGAGCTAGTCCCCTGTGAAGGAGAACAGATTTTCAAGTTATTAAGTATTCTGGATTGGTTTATGCCATATCCGAGGGCTCAAAATAGGCGTGCGTTGTGGAATTTTGTTTTTCTTGTCCTTCTTCATGGAGATAATCGGGAGTCAATGTCTGATACTGGAAATACATTGTCTACTCAAAATTGGTTCTGTTAACTTTTTGGTTAGTTTAATGTCCATGCCCTCTACAAGAGCATGGCCTGGGAATGCCGTGAAGGGCTTGACCAGGCCTTGCACACTTGAATGGAATGGGCGGATGGAGTCACTATTCCAGTCCTTAAAGTCCCGTCTTCCAGCAGCCAAGTGTTGTTCTCTTGAAAGCTGCATGGAATTATTGCTGGAGCAAAACTTTGATGAAAAATTTATGGAAGATTTTCCTCCTATGTAGGGAACTGCCTCCAACTAATCATCTGGTGCAGAAGGGGGCTTCAGAGGCTGTTTTAAATCACAAAAATATGTCTCCACCTGTAGTGTCTGCACTTCAGACTTAGTACCCATATTGCAGGAGAGGACTCATGCTAGGTTGGTGGCAAGATATCTGTTGGTGCATGTGCTGTACTTGGCTCCCAAGCTTCTTCCCTGCTATTGCCTGATGGCGGAGGGCTACTTTGAGGAAAATGGCAAATTGAATTCCTCCTGAGAGGAAACTGCATTTGGAGTGTTCATTCACTTATTAAAGCCAAGCCAGTGTTTAGCTTTTCTTCGACACAGTATTAGGGGGAAGTGAATGAATTACTGAATGAACTATCTTCCAAAGTTCCCTGAGGCTCATATCATCCTGCACTTACCAAAAGCATGATTCCTGCTGTGCTCAATAATCCATTTACAAAGCTTTTAAAAATATTTAAGGGTGAGCTTTGTAGGTTTCCTATTTCAAATTAAACAAAGCATTGACTTTTTTCAGAAAGCCCCCTGAGAAGTGCGAAATCTCATTGTTTTAAAATAACTTTCAAAACTTGTTACGAAATTACAGCGGCCCTGTCTATGAACTATTTTTTAGTGTTATTCTCAATAAGGCAGTGCTTTTCTTCCAGTTCTCTATGAGTATCTGATGATGTGATCTGCTCAAAATATAACTAATACCCAGAGATGCAACCTGTGACTCAGGATGTGCTGAAATTGCTGGCTGCTGAAAGGTGGGAGGGGTGCCAAGGAAAGAGGCAATTTTTGTCATGCTTTACAGATTCACAGCAGTGTTGGTGGGAAGCGACTGCTGGAGATCTGTGATCCAGCCTCCTGTTGACAACACCACATCAGGGTGGCTGGGGTTTTGTCATGACTCGGCTCGTGATGGGGCTGCTCTCTTTCCAACCTCTACGGTGACCTAGATCCTGAGGAAGAAGCTTTCGCCACTGTCCCATCCGAACCAGATGAACAGATGATGTCCCATCTGAACCATTGCTGCCGTGGCTGTCCTTCAGGTAGCTGTAGGCTGCTCTCAGATGTCCCTGTGGCCTCCTTCACCAAATTGCAAGCCCAGCTTGCAGCGCTACTCTCAATCGCGTGCTCCTTGGCCACCGCTATGGGCAAGAGCATTGCCTCCTCTAGCACAGCAGACCCAATGTTTATACTACTCTTTGAAGATGGTTTTGTCCTTTGGTCTCCTTCTTGCCAGAAACCGTGCCAAAGCTGACAAGGAAGTTTAGCTCCAAGTCTTTAAACTTGAAACTTTTTAATTTCTTTTGATTACAGCCTGTTTCAAGCTTTGCAAAATATAACTGCTTTTCACTGATTCAGGCTTTTTTTCCCTTTTGCCCTATTTTCATGGAGATGAAAATTTCTGCAGGTACAGAAAGCCGAGCTGCTCCTGTTAGCAAGGCTGAAAGTGTGGTTCTGCATGTTCATCTATAGCAGTTGTTGTGCTCTCCATTGGGATCTTTTGCCCTAATGTACTTGGGGTTTTTTTTGCTATTTAATGGGTAGCTGGACTGTGACTAACCAGCGCTATTGGCAGCAGGCAAAGGAACAGCTTTTTTTCCAGCCACAGACTGTTCAAAGCGCCCATGGTAAGCTCTCTTAGTCCAACATACTACTTGCCTGTGCTGGGGCTGCTCTCCCCTGGCAGGAGCAGCAGTACGTGCCCCTCAAGGACAATGCAAGGTGTTTTTCAGTGGTGTGAGTGACACTGATATTGGGGCATGCAGAATCAAACTAAAGGTAAATGTGACTTTTAAGTGGTTCTAAGTTATCCCAGGTCTGAGGGCAAGTGACTAAATGACTGCATGTCTAATAAATAATTTTCAACCTAAATTGAATAATAAATCCTGTCACGTAAAATCTAATTTTTTGTTCTATATATATTCTGCAGTCACTCTGGTTCTTGCTATGGTCCATCAAGTTGCAAAGACATCTAGGATGAAAGGCTAAGAGCCATTTACCTTGATTTAGGGTTTTCATCTGCTGTTCAAGCTGGGAAGTTGATTGGAATGGTTATTCACACTTCAGAGAGAGCGAATCTCAGCTGATTACTGGGAGATACAATGACAACTTCCAATTCCCCAAGGGTAGTCTTCAGATGATCATCTCTTTTGGTTTCCTGAATGGGCAACCCAATGCTTCCAGCTCTTTCCTAATCCCCTCAGACTGTAGATGTTGCAGCCACCAAAGATCTTGGAGTAAAGGTGCAAGGGGAAAAGATCCTCTCAGAGAACCGAGACTGTTGACTTGCCTATGAAGAAAGTCTGGTGCCATGACGAACATATTTCATGCTCTGGGTTAAATTCTTTGCCCCTATCCAGAGGCCTTTGGAGGAAGAAGGTGGGAAAGAGTGCAAGGTGGACCATGTAGGTACTTCAGAGTGTATGAGAAACCTCGTCATGTAGAACATGGGTGTCTCAGGTGGAGGTTGGGGAAAGTCTATCAAGTGCATACAACCAGGGCGGGCTGCCATGCTCAAGCAGCAAAAATCTGCTGAGGAGATACAAAATGTCAGCTTGATGAATCCTGGAGTGACATCAGCCATCCAAATTAGCTCTTGGGGTTCAGAAGGTCGTGGTTGAATTTGGAAGCTGTGGCACAACTTTGCCTAACTAAGGCTCAATGTTTTATCAGCAAGGCAAGATGGGAGGCAGAGGCATCCAGTAGCCCAATGCTGGGCTGGGCAGCTGGTGTCCCCTGCAGGAATTTGGCTTCCTGACCATGGTGATGCTTGTGAAGACACAGGAGGACTATAGTGAAGGGATGGAGTCCACCAGTGATGGTCCTGCTTCAGGTTGTCACACTAGAAAGCTCCAGGGGTCCCTCCCCACCCTCACAGCTGAGACTTTCTGCTGCAGTGGTCAACTCCATTGTGAGAAAAGAGCAAGCTCTGCTTTCTGACAGGAACACAGCAATCTGTTCCTGACATCTTCCACAATGTATCTGGATGTGCACACTGCAAATGAGAAACTGTGATGACTCCTCTCTTATTGAGAACTTTGCCGCATCTGGCAGCATTAAAGGAAGCAGGGAAATGAACATATCTGCACTCACTGAGACTGTTTTGAATTAGTTTTCTATTTCTTTTTATTTCCCCAAGGCAAGCTCACATGAAGGTATTGGAAAATTTCAAGGCAAGAGAACTCAACACTTCAAGCTTCGTGTAAAATAGAATTTTATATATATAAGTGCTGGAATATTTGGCAGTCTGGCTTATCTCTAAGCAATAACTAAGGTTCTAAATGCTTTCTCAGAAAGCCTAGAGGCTTTAATTTTGGCAAACCAATGTCAACATACTGTCAGTTACCTTCTGGTAGGTGATTACAGAGGGCAATAAATCTTCTTGAACTCTTAGAAGTGGACTCCTTCAAAGGGAGAAGAATAAAGAGGTCAAGTTGTTGAAGGCAATCTATCTCCTGGGTTGGAAAGATGTAAATCTGGCAGACGCTTAAGTTGCCAGGTCATATATTAGCACAGTACATCCCACAAAGCTACAAACTTTGTGCAAATAGACTCTGTGCTGGGAAGTTCAGGCATCTGGGCTGAAGTCATGGAAGGGACCCAGCATTTCGGATGCTGAGATCCATTCTCCTGCAGATCAGCGACTTGCAGCTTTTCAGGGCAACCAGGATCCTGAATCTCAGCTCAGAGCTGTTTAAAAGACAATGGAACAAAAACACCCATGTAATTGCAATGTTAAATGCTGTGGCCATAAATATACATCTTTAATTAGGTGCATGCTCCTTGAGGTGTGATGGAGAAGGCGGCGCTGTGCAGAGGCTGGTCCTAATTTGAGAAGTGCTATAGCTGCATTGAAGAATATTTTTGTATTTGTATCCAGTGGATAACTTTCCATAAGACATGCAGAAACTCTGAGAGAGTTGGAGTTTTTGTTGGCCTTATGAAACACCATTTGAAGGTTTTAGCCCAATTTCTGGTGGTGGTGGTGAACGAACGGGCATATCATTTCCCCTCTCATTCTGTTCTCCTGTCTACCTGCACCCTCACAGCTCTAGAATCCATTTGCCAAATTCAATTGTCTCTGACCAAAGGGAAGAGATCTCAGAGCTGTCAAATTAAATTATACCCCAGTTGCCCTAGCTGCTACATCACTTAATGAAACCTGGCACTTGCATGGAGGTAAGAGCTCCTTTTGGGTATATACTCAGTTCAAAGTAGTCTAAGACCAGCTCATGTCCCTTCTGTACGAGCTGGGTCCTTAATCCTATCAAGGCCATTTGAAGCACTTTTTTTCTGAATTATAAGTTTTTCTGTATTTTGAAATTTTCTAAACTTTTTTTTTTAATTGATTGTTTCTATGTATAGGACTATTCCATGCTGATAGTGTGCATAGGGGGTACTCTGGTTGACTGAAGGTTGATTTTTTCTTTCCTTTCCCAGAGCTACGATTTTCGTATCATGCACTGGCAGAAACATAAGCTAGAGAAATAGGCACATGAGAAAACAGAGTAAAAGGGGAATGGAAAATAATGTTGCCAGGCAACTTTCTCATGATTTCCAAAGATTTTTTTTTCAAAATCCTTCAAAACATTAGTCATACCTACTTATTTTTTAATATTTTATTTTTATCTGTCAATTCAGAGTTTGTTTTAGTGTGGAAAAAGTGGAGGTAGAGGAGAACTGCTCTGTGGATGATGTCAGTCAGATCTCGGCTGCCGGAGAGGAGTTTGCAATTAGGAATACAACAGCTTTACAAGGCTGTAGGGAAAGCACCAAAGCCACACAGTGATGCACGTGTGTTCCTGTAACATCCACGGTGAGAGCACGTTGCAGGGGTGCACGGAAAGGCTCGCCACAAAAAGAAGCCTTCCCCTCTCCCGTGCACTCCAGGGTACACTTTGCAAGACATAAACACTGGCTTTCAGGCTAAAAACAAGTCCAGAATGCAAAATTCATGGATATTTTTGCCCCTTCATTTCCAGAAGAAGCTGTGGTGCTTTCTGTTACTATATAGTGACTGCTATAAAGCTCTCCTAGTTAGGCATCTATTCCCCTCCCAGATCATCAGAGCTCATCTAAAACAGTATTTCCAGCATGCCTTGCAAGAAGAGAGATTTGGATGAATGCTTTCATTTTAGCCCTGGGTGATTAAGTGCAATTAGGAATTCATTATTGTTATGCCTTCTAGGGATATGCGAATATATATATATATATATATATTTAAAATAAACAAAAGGATCCCAAACCAAAAACCCCACTGGAAATGACGGAGAGAGATGGACAGATATGGATAACTTGCTTACCTAGCTCAAAAGTCTCATCCCCAAATGCTGATCATTCATTTTCTGACAATTTCATTTTCACTTCCAAAATGGACCTGGTCTTGGCAAATCCTGTTGTGCTCAAGAAAAAACCTGGGGATTTGTCATCAACTGCCCAACGCTCCATGTGTCTCCTTCAATCTTTAACGTGATGCTTGTGACCACAGGAGAAATCACTCATATGCGTGCCAAAGAAACCAGGGCAGTAGGCTCAGGTGAGCATAGTGTGAGCAAGGCTGGGCAAGGCACTCACAGGGGGCAACCACTGCATCATCCAGGAGGAATTTATTGCTCCACATACTGCCTGAGATGGTGGGTGGCATGTCCACCCAGGAGCACCAGCTTTAACAAAGATATTCCTATGCTTGCCTATGCACTGCTTCTAGTCCATCAGAGAAATGGAGCTGGTGAAACTGCCACGAACTCTTGTGCAGATGCCAGGGCAGTTTGGGTATAGCTGCTGATCGGCTTCGAGTTGCTTTATTCGGGAAGACTTTGGCATGTTTGAAAGGCTGAAAGAGATCCAGTGGTATCTCCTGTCTCTCTGGGAGACTGATGCTGAATTAAATTTAACTTAGGATGAAAATACCTGTTACTCTTCAGAGCAAATACACCCTGAAAATCCTCCACTTGATTGAGAATCAGACAGTTGGGAAGACATAGACCGGAGGCTTTTAAGTCATTACTGTTTGTACTAGGAGCAGAAGCAACAACATTGTTCCACACTCTTATGAGTCATGGCTGGAGGTAATAAAAACCTCCTTCAGGATGTGATGATGATTAGAAATGAGCTGGAGATGTTGGTACCTCTTCAACAAGGAACAGAAGAGGGTGTTGCAGACTGGCAGGATTGTGCAGATCTTATGCAAAATTCATGTTTGCCCTATTAGCCGCTGGGGCTGTCAGGTGTTGCTGTTGTTATGCTAATTCATTATTTACATTGCAGTTGTGCCTGGAGACCTTGAGCAGCCTTTAGGTCACCTTGCGCCAGGCACGGGCATGCAGGAAACGAAACGTCACTTTAGGGATGCTCTTCCTTGACAATCCTCAGCAGAGAGCAAGGGCCAGATGCAGGCCAGCCTCAACAGTCACCTCAAGTGACCCTGCCTTGGCTTTCCCAGACTAAATTGTGGGGTTTGAATGACTCCTCTTCTGAGGAGCGCACTGTTTTCAGTATAAGATATCGTAGCTTGATAGGTAGAAATGCTACCATCGGTCTAGTAGTCCTGGTTGAGTAAAACCCAGGATTGGTGCAAACTAAAGTCAAGGCAGCTCCAGACCTGGTTGTCAATGCAAGGAGAAGCTTTTCTTAAATATATATATATATTTATATTTATAT
>VZSV01000107.1:394600-412747 GCA_013398735.1 Nothocercus julius | reverse complement strand
ATATATGCCTTGAAGAGGTCTTCCTGTTGCCCTATTTGATAACAGCAATCACATCCCACTGTTTCCTCTTCTAAGGGATAATTTGCACATGCCACGTTTTTGGCCCTGGAAAAGAAATGACGGAGGCCGAGAGTGAGTTTGAACACAACAGGACTGCTCTCTGTGGTGGGTGACCCACCACAAGCTTCCTCTCCTCTCTGCCACTTCCTCCAGCTGGTTATTTTCCAGACCTTCCAAACTGGTGAGCTCTTGGCCCAAAATTGCTTCGGTTTCAGTGTAGCTTGTTCCTCGAGATGGGCTGTGAGCCACAGTGGTTTATTAAATCTGCTGGACCTGCACGAATAGAACTCAAAAGCTGCTTTGTAATGATGGTAGATGTGTTTTACTCCCTAAGAGCAATTGAATTGGTCTTACTCAAGCTGCACAAAATGACTGAATATTCTGGCACAAAACAAAAGAAGCAAATTTTAGCTTTTACAGTTTTTACCCTTTGCTGAATTAACAGCTGGCTACATGTAGCAGAAAGAGTTAAGAAAGCAAGATAGGGGTTTTGAATAGCTGATGCTATCATACCTTCGGCTCTATCTACAAGAAGAAACAGATCAGATAACACGTGCAGGGAAAAATCCCTCCCTCTCATCTGAATTGTGTGTGAAGGCTTTCCAGAAAAAAACAAACACGAGAGCAACACGAGTTGCTTGCTATCATTGAGGCTACGTCCTTGCTGGTGGTGCACCTGGTAGCGGCTTGTCCTGACAACCCCTGGACTGGACTGTCATCCCAGGTGGAATGGTAAGAGATCTTCACCAGAGGAGCTGCTGTCCTTCAGCATCCTGCAGAACTGGGCACTTCTGGTTGTTCTGGTGTGTACAACGGCTCTCTGACTTGCATTTGCACTATGTGTCTTCCCCTTGGACATATTCTTCCTTCTCCAAGCTTCGGTGCCTCATGGTAGCAGTGGCAGGACCCAATGGGAGGGCGGCCGTAGCGTGAAAAACAAGGTGTCCATGAGCAACAGAGTTAATTACATCCGTTTCCTACAGATTTGGGTAGAGCAGTGCCTACCTATCACACATGCAATCAGTGTCTTCATCTTTCCTCCATTTCTGCAGAAGATTCAGTGTAACATGGTTTAAATTCCCTAAGCCTTGGTTCAAGAATCAGAATCAAACTGTGTATTTTTGCTTATTGCTCCTGCCACCGAAAATGTGTTGAATGCCGACTCCTCAAGAGCTCCTATTCACTTTAGCTTTATGTCATTAATACCCTCTGAAATAGAGCAGCCGAGCTCAAACGGGTCTCATCTGTGTCTGACCTGCTTGCATCTATGTAGGGTGCCTGTTCCAAAAGATATCTTCTTGCAGCAGCACCGGAAAAAGCATTATATTCCTAACAGGATTAAATAACACGATTTCTGTTATCAAAGTCCAGATGAAGACTGGCAATACACCGAGTCTAAACTGCTCTGATGTGGTGTGTCATACTTGCAGTGGCATTTGAATTACAGCATCCCGTGAGCAACATGACACACTCATCTCACCTCATTCTGCCTTGATATCACCTGGAGCTATCTGTTACTCTAAGCTTCCTGCTTTTGGCCAGGATTTGGCCCATCTATGCTCCAAGGCATTGCAGGATAGTCCTCTTGCTCCTGCCTGTCTCAATGGCAAGGCTTTCATTGGCTTTGGGCAGACAGAGGCTCCTGAAATGGCAGTGACATTTGTTTTCTGTAGCAAAATGTCAATGCTTGCAGCCACTCTCAGAATAATTTTCCGCACAAGTCCTGCTCAGGATACAGTAATAAATGAGAAGACAAACTGAATCAGACAGAATGGCACTCTGCAGTCAACCCCGCTCTGATAGGAGTAACCCCGCTCTGATGGAAGTGCAATCCAGCGGATGTTCAGATGCCTTGCATGGTTTGCATCCAGCATCGAGTCTTGCTCAAGTTTCATTTTAATTTTGCAGATTGTGCATGGAGCTTGCTTATGGTCAAGCCCAGGATCGGCAGAGAGCTTCTTGCCAGTGGGGTAGGCACAAAACCTGATGTGGAGTGGCAGAAACCCTTCACTCCTGAGTTAAGGCATGGCAGATGGTGCAAGCAAGGAAGAAACCATCAGCCAAGCAAACTCAGGAGCTGTTTTGCTTCTGCTCCTCCTGTTTTGCAGGGTTCGGAGACCTGCTGTGCAGAGACCATGTAGTCCAAACAGAGACGTAGTGAACATCTCACTCATGCAAAGTGATTTTCCGAGTTAGCAAGTCTTCCTTCCTTCTGTGTTTAGAAATCCAGTTCCAAAGTAGGGGTGGAGAGTCATGCCATGATGGAGAAAATGGTTGATTAGATTTTGTTTTTCCAGATAGCCTGGGAACCCCTCCCCTTTCCTAAAGGCTTTGCAAGTGCCTGCTGTTCTTTGTCTGGTTTATTTCCAAGCTTTCTTGAACCTCATGAAGTGTCTTTGGCTTCTCTGCGCTTTCTTGTGGAGTCCAGCATACACAAAACTATTTGTCCCATTGCATTAAAAAGACAAAAAGCACAGCCTCCTCCCTCCTTGAATTCTGCTCGAAATATGCACGTTTTGGGTTTTATTTTGTAAACCAAGTGTGCAAATGCTGGTGATTATTCTAGGGAGAGCCTTTGGGATAAAGGAGAAGAAGAAACCCATAATAGATCTTAAACGGTGAAGAAGTGAGTGTGTCAGTCCCTGAAATACCATTAATGCCTAATAGAAATGCGTTGAGTGAAATCCATATTATTTTGCTAAAATTTTTTCTATTTTTTGCTATTTTGCTACTTTGCCTGTGGTGAGAGCTCTCCGTGTACTCTGGACACAGATACTAAGAGAAATAACAAGCTGCTTTGCATGCTTTTTAACAAAGAATTTACCTGGTGCACCTCTATCACTGCTAGCAAACAACTGATGAATTATTTAAACTAAGGAATTATTTCAAATAATAAAAAAAGGTCTTCTTACTTGAAGTGTCCCGAGCTGTTAACCAGTGTTAGCATCCCAGCCTCAGGGTTTTGCTTCTAAGAAGCAGGAGAGCTTTCCATTGCATGATCCAAAGGGCTGAAAGGAGGAAAACCCTCCTATAAACTGTAGCAGAACACAGAAACTCTGGGAACAACCAGACTCTGACAGCTGAACCTACACAAGACAAGTGTCTCGATGCTTGCTGAAAGTGCTCCAGTCCTGAATTCTCCAAAGACGTCAGGAAAATATTTGTCTTTGCAACAAAATTAGAGACAGGCAGCTTTCGGCACTGGATTTACCAAGGCAATAGAGCACTCCTGATAGGGAGGTGCAAACGTGTATATAATAAACCTGAGGATTAAAAGCCTCTGGGAGTCTGTGTCCTCCCCCATCACAGCCCCTCTGCATGTTTTGGAGAGAAAAGATAGAGCTGAACCTCACAGTTTCCCTTATTTTGATCCAGTGACGCCTGAGATCATTCCACTGACTTTGAGGGGTTTAGGATCAACCTCTTGCTTGCTCGCATCAGCAAGGTCATGTATTTTCAGCACAGCACTTAAAATATACCCCTTATCTCAAGCGGGTGAGCTGTGGTTGCTCTCAGTTGTCTCTGTTGCAACCTCCAGGCTCTCGCTTTGGAAACTCGGCTGCACAATTCCTGGTAAGCGAGGTTAGCCCTTCCCTGGGTGCTTTCACGTGAGGATGCTTTTGCAGGTGATGGTGTCTCCCGTCAGCCTTGGCTCTTTGACACGGTGAAGTCGATTGGCAAGCTGCTGTCCGACAGCTCTGTTTGTGCCCCTGCAACACACGGATCTGCTTTGACGTGACAAACTCTTCTCGTGCCGGCAACAATGCAGGCGTCATTTGGGTGGAAGGAGAGGCCCTTGGGACCTCCGTGTGCCAGTGAGGCCCTCTGAGGACAGAGCATTGAGGTTTTGGGGAGTGCTGGACCCTCTTGGCCAAGCCATCAAGGTCTCTCTTGCAAGGCAGGTTGCCTGGTCTGTAGGGGAAGGGTGGTCTCTGCTCAGGAGCAAGCGTGAAGACCGCAAGCGTTTCTCTTCTGCTAGAGCATACAGAGCTTCTAGGAAACGCAGCATCGACCTCGGCATGCTCTGCCGAAGGCAGGTTCTTGTGAGACCGGAGAAGAAAGACACAGCTCCCGTCAAACTAATGCACTTCCCCTCTTGCAGCCGGCTGCCAAGCACAATAAACCTTGTTTTGGTGTAGACTGAAGCATCGCAGGCAAAACTTGATTCCATTATTACATTTCATTTGTTTTCTTGGCATTGTCTTGTTCCTGTCAGGCTCCCTGATAATCCATTTTTCTTTTCATTTTGTTGTCTTCTTCTTTTTTTTTTTTTTCCCGTCCACTTACATTTACTTATTGCCCAAATCAATCTCCCATTGCCGGTCATTCATCTCAACCCAACCACTTTGTAGAGACTGTAAATGACTTGGAAAAGTCACTTCTATTTTATTTTTAAGGTCACTTGCTAGTAATAAAGCAGCATCAAATATGGTTTCGTACTTGGAGGAAATCAGCAAAACAGGTCATTTTTCCTTCCAGAGATGAACTCTAAGTTTGCTTGCTTGGCTGGAGCGTTCTCCTTGGACGCCAGTGAATGATATTTCCAAGCGCTCCCAAGGAGCACCTGGCTGAACGGGAATCCTGCTGTTTAGCTGTGTTTCCTTGGTTTTGCACAGGTTACAATAGCGGAGGCGCTCTGACAGGGTTGTTTTAAATCAGAGCGCTCCTCCTAATAGCAGCCGACAGTTTAATTGATGTCTTGGCTTTTCTGCTAGCCGTTTTTGGCAGCAGCCCTCCTTCTGCTGCGCAATGTCTAACCCTGCACTATTAATACGCCGCGCTCGGCAGTGCATACCTGCAATCCGTTTCAGAAAAATAAACATATAAATGAGCATGCAATAGGATTTCTTGGTGGGATGGCCATTAATTATTTGCAGTCAAACACATGCTGCTGCAAGTGTCCTGGTTGAAAGAACGGTGGTAAGACAAGGGGCAGAAAAAGATGATCAGGGCCATGGTGCTGCCTATGTCTTTTAGGTACTTTTGAAGGGTTTCTGACTTTTTGGGGAGAATAGAGAGTTCAGGGGGAAACCTTGAAGACTTCCTTCAAGTAGCAAAGGGCCAAAACACTGGAACTGGACCCATCTCAGACAAATTTGGCACCAGAGCAGCAGACGAAAAGACAGTGAGGCCTTACAAGCATAACAAAATAGATGGTTAAGTAGGAAGGTGAAATCCTATTAATATTCCTGCTGACAGAAAGACTGGAGAGAGGATCCAGCCCTTATTAGACATCAGAGAATCTGCACAAACTCTCTCCTCATTCCTTTGCTCCCAGAACCTCTTATTTTCTCAGACAAACTGTTTCCTTTAAAAGACAGGGAATTAACTGCACCGAAATGAACATGTTCAGTATGGTATTTCTTTTTGTTGTAGCTCAGCTTCCAGAGCTTTATGTTTTTAAATATCCCTTTTGGAAATCTTTCTCTGAGGTTTTTCTCTTTTCTTGGCCTTAGGAAGTGCTGGTTGTTGCCTGTGGATGTTTCTTTTCGCTCAGCCTTTCCACACTGAGCAGCGGTTGTCTGTGGTCTTTCTGGCTGCTTTTATTTCCCCTGTGAGGAAAAGAAGTCCTAAATCCGGAGCGTCCTGCCTCCGGAGCAGGGGAGGCTGAGGATGCAGGAGCAGGGGGTGTTTCTCGGAAATGAGGGAAGCAGATGCCCTTGGAAGTGCCCAGGGGCCATGCCAGGCACGCTGGCACTGGGCAGCCGTGCCCCAGGGATATTGCTCCCTGGGAGTCCTGTTTTTTGTCAGCTTCTCTCTTTTTCTACAAAGAATGAGTGGTGCGAGGAAAGATTTGGGAAAATCTTAATTTTTTTTTTTTTTTTTTAGCATCTGGCACACCCTGCAAGTGCTATAACGGTCCTACAGCCATGGCAGCATCTGCCTATGGAACACGTCTTGCACCTGGGGTCTGACACATATTGCAGCAGGGGCGGCATGCATTGCAGCAGAGATATAGGAGGTTTTGCAAGACAGGACGCGCTAAGGAGCGAGCAGGCAATGCCACATTTTACCCTTGCAAATAGCAATGGGAGGGCCCGGTCTCGCTGGTCCTCTCGCTGATCTCCTGCAGCTCTAGAGGAGAAACAGGCTACAAAATCCGAGGAGGAGCGTTATCCTACCTGGGCACCGGGGTGAAGGAGCTACCGACGAATGGAAATACCACTGTCAGCCCAGGCTGCTGTGGTTCGCAATGCTAAAAGAGAAATAAATGCCATGACGGAGTGGTTAAGTGATGTGCTGGGCAGTTTTCTTTCCAAGTCATTCCCGGCCTGGCTCAAGGGTGATGAAAAAGGTTCTGCTGTGGGGCTCACCTGTATCAGCCTATATATACTGAGATATATATATATAATTTTATTTTTTTGTGGATTTAAATCTGCTCTGGGGTTGCAGCCTGTGATAACGGGCAACATCTTGTTGTGGACCAAACGGCAGCAGATTTTCCTTCCCGCTTTGCTGCTGTCTTGCAAACTGACTTTTCTTCTAAAGCAGGTTATGCTAATTGCTTAGGTTATGATGCCCTTTTCCTCCACTGTTGCAGGGAGGAGGAATTTTTTTTTTTCCTCCCCAAGGGAAAAGAGCATATTTGCAAAACAGGTTTGAATCTCAGCATGTTTCTCCTTCCTTCTCCTTGTGGAACAGCTTGGGGCATCCTAGCAGGGAAACTTGGGTAGTAGACCAGTAAACTAAAGGCTTTCCAGGGAGATGGAAACTATTTGTGGGTTAAGTGTAGCAAGTGGTAAGTGGTCTTATCTGAGAAAAATAGTTTCCACTAGCGCTGAAATGCTTCCTTTCAGACAGTCCTGCAAGAAGGTTTCCTGTGTCATGCAAAGCCAGAACGGTGGTGATTAACTGCAGACAGGCTGCAGGAGGCATGATGGATTTCACTACCATCACATCAAATGCAGCCTTCTTTTCACTTCACCCTCAAGTGGAGCTAAAGAAGTGGCTCTAAGGACCGAACTGCTTAGGACTATTTTAATGCCAGGCGTGCCCCTGGGAGTCCATCCACCTTGAGAAAGCCCTTCTCATGAGACGTCTTGCTTTAGGCCATCTGCAGATGCTACCAAACCACCAGGCTTTGCAAACGAAAGACTTGAGGAGACAAAGCGATGTTTTGTTTCCCCATTCAGTAATTCCAGCTTCATCATTTTCTCATCGCAAAACCCAGAGCAGCCAAGTCAGAGGCTCAGGACTTGCTCATTTTTTCAGTCTCCTGATGGTTTGACTCGCTCAGACCTATGCTTCATTTTCCTTTCCTGAATATTTTCCACATTTAAAAGCCTAGCATACTCTTCTGATAAGTATTAAGAATTTATTTTTGAGTCCTACATTTGTATCTTAAGCTTTCTAATGCAACGATGCCTCATCTACCACGAGATGGGAGGGTGTGATCAGTAAAGCTGTCATCTCTAAGCTATGGCTTGGTAAAGCTGCGGCGCAGCTGGATGCCACATCTAGAGCCCCACTGTCACAGGCAGCATCACTGTAATTTGCCATCACGCGCATTAAGAGCATCTGCAGTTAAAAGAGCATTAATTTGGGGGGATCTAGCAAACTGCTGGTGTTGGCACAAATGAAGCAGCTCTGCCAAGCAAAGAGGGGGAGGAGAAGGTCTCTTAGCACATTGCAGGCAAGAAAATGGTTATAAACACAGCCACCCTGCTAAGGTAATAACTTAGGTTTTAGGTAAGTAGAAAACAGCTCATTGCTGCTTACAAGAGAAAAGGACGATCTTCAGGTCCCCTAGGTCGTAGACACTTTTGGATGGCATCATCACATGCTTTGCTTTGCAGACTGGTATTCAGGACATGGACCTGAAGGATGCAAGAACAGAAAACACACTGCTCGGTGATAAAGGAATGTTAAATGTTAAATTCGTATGTGTTAAAAGGAATGCAAGGAATTTCTCTTCTTAAAGAAAAAGTGTATTTTACAGCACATGAAATAGGCCAACACCTATCCAAAATGTCCCCATTTTCTCTTTATGGTAAAAAACGATACTTGTCAGTGTGGCAGAAAAGCCTATTAATGGAAAAAGGACAAGATGGGAAGGAGATGACGTTTAATAACATGCTCATGAAGCTTTTCTTCCATTAAAATGCTGCTTCAGGCAAGAATGTGCTGCTTGATTAGTTTTTCGGAGAGCAGATTTTCATTCATAACGAGAACATGCATTTCAGAGCCGCTGTTATTAATGTGAACATGCTCTGAAAGGAAGCTAGAAGGAACCCGAAGCCAGGGAGCCTTTGGGGCAGCTCCGCAGAGCCTCAGGTCTTGACCAGGTGGGATGCCCAGCAAGTCCATCCCAGCTTCTCGCCAGGATAAAATCCTTCGGGTACGGGATCATCACCAGGAGCTCTGGGGACAGGGGCTGCAGCTAAGTTCATGGCAAACTTGTGTTGCTTGAGTAGGGCTTTTTTTCCCTAAAATCATCCACATTTTTGTCTTTTTAGGTTAGAGTATTTCTGCTAGGAAATCTGCTTCGGGATCAGGCAAGCTGGGAATAGTCAAAATAAGCTTGAGTTCAAAAACAGCCACAAAAGAAATCTGATTGCGGTTCTCTTCCCCTGATACTGCTTGCACACTTCACAGTCCTCAGGTTTCCTGACATGGAAATTTCTGTTACGATGTCAGCCTTGCCAAGAAAACTAAAAGCAGGAAATCCTACTGGATAACTTGTTCACAGGAGTTTTCCAGGCAAAGATGTAAAACAAAATAAATATCACAAAGCTCTTGGTGTTCAAGGAAGCTGCAGTCCCTCTGACTCGCTGGGCTCCGCCAGGCCTTCACCATGTTTGCCCCATGGTCGACAGAAGTCCCCCGTGTCCCACATGTGGTGCTGAATAATTGAAGTTTCTGGTTTTCATGTCTGCCATTGCTTCCGTATTCCTAAAGATTCCTAACCTCTGTGCTTGATGTTTTCTCCCTGCTGCAATGCGAGCTGCTTGACGGATTAATAGTGTGCATACTTTTTATCTGTCAGGTTTATAGTGTGCTGTGAACCCCGGAGTATTTCTATTGACTATCCTTTCTGCTGGAAATGAGCAACTATTTGTACTTTTTTCTTTTTTTCACCTTGAGGTTTCAGGCCATGACTGTCAATCTTTGAGATGATGTCTGCACATAAACACATTAGCAGCAAAATTGTCTTGTCCAGTTGCAATTTCCTTTCTTTCTTTACTTTTTTCTTTTTTTTCTCCCCATACTGAATCCTTTGGTTCACAGGCAGAAATGTCACCCTGTTGAGGACAGAGAAGCAGTAAAGTGTCCCATGCATCTTCCAGGCTGGGATTTTCATCCAAGCCTGCAAAACCATTTGGAATCTGGGTCTCTCCCTCTCACATCCTGAGACACATGGCTCCTCTTTATGTAAAATCATATGCATGGCACTTCACAAGCAAAAGGAGCTCGCAGTAGTTGCCCCTGCACTCTCCATCTGAGCCACCTATCTCCTGTTTAAAGTTGGGTGGCAGCCCGTGGTTTCCAAGGTTTTGTGGCAGGGAAATTGGACCTGCATCGGATGAAAAGCTGCCCCTCTGGAAGGGAAAGAGGAGGTACGTACCATAAGCAGAACAGGGTTTAGAAGATGATTCAACACCTCAGAGAAGCATCAGCTGATCTCCTGATGGGCTCTTCTGCTCCCTGAGGACTGTCAATCAGTCTCACTGGTCCTCAGCCATCTGGTGTGATTTACATCCCATTTCTCAGACTCCTGGAGAGAAAAATGACAAAAGTCTCCATGTTCACAAAGACCTGTCCTTTCTCTGTAGAAGGGCAATTCGTTGTTCTTCATGTCCTCTTGGGATAGGGAAAACAGCAGGAGCATTGTAAGATGATCACGTATTTCAAGTCATGTTGAGGCTGCATATTAAGAACTGCTAACTGCAGTTAATTTTTAATAGTAACAAGCACAAGATCCTGGCATGCTTGATGAGGAGAGCTAAGATTGCCTTGGAGAGGTGGATCTGCTTTGCTACTGGACAAGCTGAAGGTCCTGCAGAACGACCTTGTTTTGGCAGGACCGAATGAGATTTGACACGCTATGGGTCCTGCATTCAAAAACTGACAATCCTGAGATTTGGGACTCAAACTCTTGAACCAAGTTTGCAAATCATTGTTAAAGAGAGCTGATGGCTGAAAAGAGGCACAGCTGACTGTGAAACCATCAACACGTTCATGAAGCCCTGTAAATGCTCACCATATTTTGGGGGGGTCTGCAAAGACACCTGAGGTTTAAAAGAGGGTTTCTCTCCCAAGAGTTGGGGAATCAGAATCCCTGAAACTTGATTGCCACTGAAATATCCGCTCCAAGGGGAGCCAGGTCTCTGGGAGAAGAGGTAGCCCATACACAGCAGCTAAAGGTGTCTCAGGCAAGGCAAGAACAGGAAGATGAGTGACTTTGATGTTCACGAGATCAAATGCAAGAAAAGCAAGATGAATGTCCAGGGGAAAAGCAGGGGCCAGAGCAGGGAAGACCTAGAAAAAGAAAAGAAGGCCTGAAGAAGAAAACCTAGAAATTCAACAAATGCAGAATACTGAGGTACTACTTTTGACCTGGACTATTGAAGGTTGCCCACAGCTTATGTGATTTGGGGGATCTTTTTGTCTTCTTGCGGCCTCCTGCTTTAATAATTATTTGTGGAATTCAAGCATCTTGTGTAGGAAAGATTTAATTTAGAGCTCAGACTTGCAGTGGTCCTAGGGGCTTGGACTCAGGGCAAATAAAGACACATCAGGTTTAATTCGTCTAGTCAATCTGATGCTCTCCAGAGCACTAGGCTTGAAATACAGCTGTACTGTTTTCTTATGTGATTGAAAAATGAAAGTAAAATGTCTATTTGTTCTCCTTTCCCCTCCCTTCCAACAAGTATTTATATTTCTAAGTGCCTGTATCTACAGTGGTCTCTATATGCATTCTATATCATATTTTAACTACACATTCAAGCAACAGCCAAATGCTGGGCTTGGCTCGTCAGCACAGGTGTGACAGAAAAGCGGAATGTCTTGGTAAAGAAACCAGTGCTGGTTTTGCATTTCTACTCTGTAACAGGTCAAAAGCAGTGCCACAGAGCTGTTCTGTGCATCCAGGAGGAGATGCATCCCGGAGTCTGGACTCAGGGAAAGTCCCAGTATCAAGAGATTAAGAAACCGTTTCATCTCAGCTGCAAGAAAGGGCCATAGGTTCTGCCAAAAATGGCATAAAAGTTGGCGAATCCATTCTCTGTGATCCCTCTGCTGGGAATCGGGTTCCAGCTTGGCCCTGGGATCTTTGGGAAAAGGTATGTTCTCCCCTCTGCAGTTTTGGGGGACGCAAGAGGGACAGTGACATAGAACACGGCAGCCTGAATGAAGCAATTAGCCCAGCAATGACTCCAGGCATTTGGGGAACAATCAGCCCAGTTGGAAAAAAAAAAGAGAATTGCCTACACGTGTTCTGGATAACAACATTAGGAAATAAATTACAAAGAAAAGAGAAGCAGAAATAATTGTGGTAAACAAAGCCAAGTATACAATTAGAGTTACTCAAGGCTTTTATTATGAGAAAGCCAGTTAATCCAACAAAACCCTTGTTCAGATTTAAAAAAAAAAAGAATCTATGCCAGAGAAAGAATTTCTGTGGAGGAGGTAGGTCTGATCCAGTGCAGAGATGGGAGAGATAGGACAATGTTGGCCTGATTGTGGTGCCCAACTCTCATCTTGGCCAAGGCAACTCCCCTGCTGAGTCTGCTTGAGCCGTTCTTCAGAATAAACCTCATTTCTTGGGGTGAAAAGGAGGCTGGTTAACAGACTGGATGGTTTTGAGAGCCAGCTGAGGCTCCCCCATAGGAGACCACCTTGCATTTCCCTCTTCTTGGTCTGTGGGATGCATCCTTCTTTTATGCAGGATGCTCCAGGATGCTGTTGGGTTGCCTGCAATGTGCATTTTACAGAAAGCTGAGCAAAGAGAGCTTTGTCTCACAGCCAATGATAATCCAGACAAGAATTTTTAGGAACTCTGAACTTCAATTAGACAGAGGGAAAAAGTGAAATGAAGAGTAGAAGGCAGCTCTGTGGCTTCCTGAGCAACAGCACAATGTCATTTCTGACACTTCTTGTCACTGAATGATGAAAAGGACATTTAATACTCTTCAGAGGAATGCTGTCAAGGGGTGAGATTTGATGCTTTGTCTAAAAAAGCTGAGATGCTGAAGGAAAAGTGAACTTATAATGAGTGCTGGTTAAGAACTTTTGGATAGTGTATCTACTGCCTGCAAATGGCTATGATTCATCAGAACTGAAATTTGGTATGAACACGTTTTGGTGGTTCTTTAATAAAGCCCCACACACCATGGACCAGCTCAGACTTTGCTGGAACTTTCAGGTCCCTGACAGCCTCTGCTGACAACTGGATGGTCAGGCTGCCATTCTGCCACAGGCAACGGAGTTGCTGCTTTCCTGAAGGCCACAGTGGAAATATCGAACCGATATTTTACCTTCTCCAATTCCAACTCACTGCCCTAATGACCAGAAACATGCCCAAAGCCAGTTGTTCTTAAGCCTCGTCACTCCTGACTGCAGCAGAGCTAAAAAGAAAGGGGGGGAGGAGGAGGGGAAATGGAAAGACAAGCAGAACATCAGAAGAAAAAAAAATGGATTTAGGAAAAAAGAAAGAAAAAAGCAGATTCCCAGATCTCCTGTGATAGAGAGCGAACATCCTGATGAATAGACAGGGTCAGTTTTATTTATTGTGAGCTTCTCTTGCAGGTTGTCTCTGACACATGATTTATCGTTAAATGCCTGCCGCATGTCCTTGAAAGGAACTCGTTTGAAAAAACACCAGAAAAAAAGAAAAAAAAAAAAAAAGCCCCACCAAGGCCATCTTCCAGGCTATGGAGTGCAGCCAGCAGACTTGCTGGACCGTATATCTCAGGACCCTTTGATGCAGTCTAAGTTGCAAGCCACTTTGTAGTAAATGCAGCTGCCCAAATCAGATACCTCTCAAGTCATTTCTTTGCATTTCTTCTCATCAGCTCGATCCAAGTGCTGCCCCTGCAGGTCTGGTGGCTGTGATGTCCCCACAGAAATGTGGGTTGTCAGGGAACTGGAAGACGAGGTCTGAGAAGCTCTTGGGGACACCTCCACCTTGTTACTTTGGCTCCACTTACTTATAGATAAGGTGTTCATTGCCCTAAAGTTTCACTTGAAAATATTTTCAGCAACAGAGGGGAGCTACTTCTCCTTTGCCACAACCTACCCGCCTATCGGAAGAGCTTGTCCTCCTTTCTTGGCCTGGAGTTCTGTGATAATCTGGTTTGTGCTTAACTTTCTCCTTGAATACTGCATTTCTTCCTGTATTTCCTCTGGGACCTCCTGTTCTCCCTTGTTTGCAGTCGGCTGTGAAGGAGGCTTGAATAATTCAACAGTACAAAGTGACTCTTGGTACCCTCGGCTCAGCACTGTCCAAAGAAGAGCCATGCATATCGGTGGCTCCACCACCTCTTCAGCTGCTCCTTCTGGGACGCGTAAAACTCCTGGACCATTTCTTTCACCATAAAAATACCTCCAACTTGCATTCATTTTAAGTGTATTTTGTATAAAGCAAGCAGTGAACTGCCAATAATATTAGCCAGGAGCCACTTTCCTGTGTTCACCAAGCTGATGGCAGACCTAGCAGTCCCTAGAGGCATCTCCAGGCAGTTCTGTGCATTGACATTGCACATACATCTCTGTTCATCTTAGATGTATGCTTGTGTGATGTGTCCTGCTGATTAGCATATTTCCCTTTAATGCTCTTTTCTCCTAACGAAAAAAATCTCAAAAGACATCTTGTTCTTACAAAACCTTGCAAACTTACTTGTGTGTGAAAAAACAAAAAAAACCCCCACATATTCTGCTCGTCTTTTCATTCCAATGTTACGTAGTCACCGGGATGAACATAAGGTTGAACGTAAAGGCACAGCCAGTTTGCCAGCCTGGGCTCTGTGCTGCCTCTTCACTGCAAGAAGTCCCCAGAAAAATGCCCACAGCCAGCAATGCTGAGCGTAGCTTCCACAGCGCTCATCTTCCCTTGGGTGGATTTGGATGGGATGGTGCCAGCAGCCAACTGCTGATAAAGTTTCTGTGGGCATGTCCTGCCTCGTGCGGTAAAGCTGGGGGAGGCTGCAAAAACCACATAATCACAGAACAGCTGAGGTTGAAAGAGATCTGCAGGGATCATCAGTTCCAAGCCCCATGCCCAGGTAGAGTCACCTAAAGTTCATTGCCCAGGGCGCAGTCCAGATGTTTCTTGAGTATCTCCAAGGTTGGAGACTCCAAAGACACTCTGGGCAAGCTGTTAAACGTCCCCTGGGAAGTTTGCCTTCACAATGAAGTGTCCTTCGATGAAATCTGAGCCTCACCGGCTGCATAGACTGCAAAAGATGCTTGCCAGCATGGGCCCTCAAGTGACCTCTCTTATTCCTACTGGTCATTGCTTGCTCATCTTGAAGGAGAGAGGCCGGTGGATGTATATTCACATGCAGCACATAAAGCAGGGAAACTGCTTTATTCATCTCCCTAAATCATTTGCAAGCTCTTTAAAATGGAGGAGTCCCTGCTCCAGCGTACGGTACCACTTCTTGCAGGTTTTGCCTGACACAGCTACAGAAATAATGCCAGATTTCAGCTGCTGTCAATGATCAGCAAAGCGAGAGGCTTATATGTTAAAAACACCTTCAGAGAGGACTATATTCTAGCAGATCTTTTCCTTCCTGAAAGGCTGGCAAGTAGTTTCATGTGAGAGGAGGGTAGATTCCCACATAGCCCTTTCTCTTGGATCTGTGAGCCGAATCTTGTTCTTCCGTTTGTTGACGATCCCTAGAAACACGTGGATTTTCCCGTGCTGGAATGAAGACTAGAGCGTGGCTCCTCTCTCTGCCCTCAAATTCAGAGCGGCTGGCTAATGAGCTTAAGCATGGCTGTCAGGACAAGAGTTGTAGTGCAAAAGGAAGAAAAAACTGTGGTTTGCTCCTGAAACAGCCTCTCCTGCCTATGGTGAAAGAAAGAAATGCTTTGATTTATAGCGAATGTTCCTTCCCAAGGAACATGCTGGGCATGCAATGGCATCTTCCTGTCACTCCAAAACAATTTTCCCCTGGAAAACCCCTTCTGATAAACGACTCCCCAACTTACTGAGTCAGATTAAAATTTAGACAACGGATCTTTAGATCAGGGATAACATTTGACCTGAAGGTGCGTGTTGTCCCACAGACTTGGGTAGCAGCTGAGAAGCTCAGGTGGGCAGTCAAGTTAAAACCACATGACATTCCATGATGTTTTTTTTCTTTAGCATCTTGATATCTTTTGTTACTCAGTATTTCCTGGCCCTTGGAGTGCTTTAAGGGGCCAGCACGGGATGCTGGCTGAGCCCACATTTCCCCACGGACACTAGTGACATCCTAGCCACCCTTCCATGTCTACCAGGCTGGTGATGACTCCCTAATCAGTGACCTCCTGGGACACGTCCCGACTATATTAATTGACATTATAATTTTACTCTCAGCCCAGCAGGCCTGTCAAAGAATAGAAATACCTCTTTCCAGAATTTCTCCAGAGTATTTCTGCTCCGTAGCAAGAAGAAATTTCCCAGGGCCCTGATCTAGTGGGTGAATGTGGAGCTTCCTCAGCTCTGACTTGGACCCTGCTGAAAGATTATCTCTCAAAGCTCCTTCTGGATTGCTTTGGTTTTGCGCAGGTCAGACTTGGTGAGACCAAGTGTTCAATATAACCCTAACCCAGGTTAGCTTACACCTTCTGTCTGAAAATGTGTCTTTCCTTCTCACCAGTACTAAAGGTTCCATTCGACTTTTGTCTGAAGATCAGTCCACTTTCTGTGGCATTGCTGAAGAGTTCCCCCATGCAAGCAGTGCTCTTGCCACCTTTTTCGGTTCCTGCAACCGGCAAAGCTTCAGAAGGGAGCGGTGACCCTGGGGGTGCTCTTATATAGAGCTTTGCAGTTGTCTTTGGCTCATATCACTTTATTTCCAGTATTTGCCCTTTCAATCGCATCCAGCCACCTAAAAGCTTCATTTGGCCATACAAGTCTTTCTCTGATTGACAAATAAAAACTTTCATCAGACATTACTTATCGGTCTCCTAGTTATCCACTGTTCTCTCTCAACCCTATTTCCTCCATCCCAATCCCATTTTTCCAGTCCCTTGAGTTTTTTTTTGTGCTGGCAGGTAGAGGGTGAGGTCTTTTCTTGGTCGTCTTTCACTTTTCTGCAGTGTTTCAGCTCTGAGGCTCTTTCCACGCCGGAAAACCCAAGAATTTTCATTGTTGTCCATTTTGCTCCTGATATGACGTGGTATTTGCTGATCCCTTGTGACTATTTCAGGCTCTCAGTTGGCAGTGGGGAGCAACCAAACTCACAAGGAGAAACAAATTTCAGGGAGGAGGACAGGAGAAGAGAAGGAGCAAATGAAGGTACAAGGGCAGGAGGGAATCTGAACTCCCACAGTGAGATAGAGAATCTGAGTCTACTGAGGCTATCTGAATTATTGATGAAATAATAAAACTTTTAAATTAAGAGAGATTTATGTGCTAATTAATAATGGAGTTAGCTCTTATTAAATGGCAACCTCTCTGCTTACACCACCCAGCACTGTTGTGATGAAAATAGCTCTGCTACCTCATGCTTCAGGCTGTACTAAAGGATCTCTGGGATTATCCCCAGAAGTCACATGCTGAAAAAAGCTCCTTCAAATTCCCTCCTCGCCTCTTTGCTTATCCATACCAGGGATCGCAGCAGAGATGAAGGGTGAAGCCAGGAAATGTAGTATGTTGACCCACTATGAAAAGGCCCAGCCAGGTGGGTACCTGCAGCTCAAAACAACAATAGTCAAGACACTGTAGCCTGCTTAATGAAAAATTAATTTTACCTTCCGTACTTAAAACTGGAGAGCTGTAGAGGCTTGCAGATGTAGGAAGCCTGTAGTAAAATAAGCCTGCTCCGCTCATGGAGGAGACTGTGAGACTTTTTTTTATTATTTTTAGGTATTGGTTTGGGTAACTAGATACTGTAATGACTCTCCTGAGAATGGGAGTGGTCTCCATCACTTGAGATCCTGGATTGGAGATCTTTTGAAGTGACATGTTCCAATTCAACAGGAAATTGTCAGGTTTAATCATATAGCCCTTTCAGCTATACAGCCCTTTACACTGAAAGGAAAAAAATAAACCTCCTGTTCTCTGGTCAAATTCATGGTTACTGTAATACCATGTTTTTTGTGTGCATCTGAGCTGTGAGGACCTTCCCTAAAGCAACTGTAGCGACACAACCGAGGGAATGGTATGTTGTGATGTGTAGAAGGGGCAAGTGAGTGGAGCCAGACTAAGGAACAGGTTCACACCTGCTTGGTCATTAAAGAAAACAATTGTGAATTAAACTGAGTTCTGCTCCTCAGCTGGAAGATTGGAGAGAAATGGTCCTTGGAGGAGATGACACAGGAGTTATCTTGTGGGATGGCTATTAACACAATTATAGACTCACAGAAACGGTGGTTGGAGGGCACCTGCTTGGAGCAGGATCATCACCCAGTGCTAGACTGGGACAGCCATGGTTTTGTCCATCTGAGTCTTGAAATCCTCCAAGGACGGAGATCTCCCACCTCTCCAATGGCTGGGGCCACATCGCCACCCTGGGAAAAAGACTTTTATCACCCGTGACCACGGCTGTTGCCTACATTACAGCACCTAGATCTGCTGAGTGGAATTTGGCTCTATCCTCTTGGTACCTGCCCTCCAGGTAGCTATAAGCTGCAACTAGACATGCCCTTGGCCTCTGTGTTGCCAGATTATACTTGTCCATCTCCCCACCCCTCACACTTCATGCACTCCAGGCCAGGATTATTTTGGTAGGGAACAGATGCACCAGCAGTGCATGGACCAGCGGTGGGTTTGATGATACTACTGGTACCATAAATCCAATACCTCTTTTTCAAGCTTGATTTTGCAGATTCAGTAACTAGCAGAAGAGAAGAGAAGAGAAGAGAAGAGAAGAGAAGAGAAGAGAAGAGAAGAGAAGAGAAGAGAAGAGAAGAGAAGAGAAGAGAAGAGAAGAGAAA
>VZSV01000107.1:380083-394590 GCA_013398735.1 Nothocercus julius | reverse complement strand
AAAGAAAAGAAAAGAAAAGAAAAGAAAAGAAAAGAAAAGAAAAGAAAAGAAAAGAAAAGAAAAGAAAAGAAAAGAAAAGAAAAGAAAAGAAAAGAGAAGAAAAGAAAAGAAAGAAATGAAGGTGTTCCTCCAGAGAGTGCAGTTGTTCTGTCTGGGGGCCAGGTATCCTACTGCCAGATTCTGGGTCCGTGGTGCATGCACACAGTGGTGGGAAGCCAGAACAGAGGCTGTAAGAGGTCAGCATGGTCTGACACAGAGCACCTCTTCAATCCTCCTGCACCCCAAGGGCGTCATCGCAGTGCACAGTGGAAAAAGGTGCTCCTTGCTGTGAGAATGGATATTAAAAATGAGTCTTAGCAGAATGGGTTCTTCTAGTTTTCAGGATCACAGCAATTAGCAGCATCGTGGTTTAGAGTTTACAGGGCATCTGGGATTTAAATTTTACTCTTCAAGGATGAAATGATTTTGCTTTCTGACATTTTTGGTTGAGCAACTAATTAGGGCTGGTAGGCATCATGATCTCAAAATAATTCTGAAACACGGGCAGCATTTTTGCTCAAGTGCTGAATATGCTGGACCTTTGATTTCTTTTTTATTTACCCCAAAATAGCTACCAATCAACAGTGGTAGACAGAACTATTTGTATGCATCTTCTCCAAGAGTGTTTTGCAAGTTATTACCTATATTCTTCTGTTTTGAGTTTAAGTTTAGCCATGAAGCTCTTTTTTTTTTAAACAAGAATTTGTAGAAAAGGTCAGCTGCTCTTGAAATGCAGGGGCTCCTAATCCTTTTAACACCATCAGCTGGAGTGTACAGGAGATAGTAAG
Organism: Nothocercus julius; assembly: GCA_013398735.1. Lineage (NCBI taxonomy): Eukaryota > Metazoa > Chordata > Aves > Tinamiformes > Tinamidae > Nothocercus > Nothocercus julius. The sequence goes on along the minus strand of VZSV01000107.1, from coordinate 393,763 downwards.
AGAATCTGGTAAAAACAAATTAGCAAGAAACAATAACAAAGCTTTCAAGAAATGGAGCTTTGGTAAGCTGCTTAGGGAAGGCCATTTAAAACTTCTTTTTGAAGTTGTACTTTCACAGATTCACCCACTATTACAAAACTAATCAGGATTCTGCAATGCATAACATCACCTTTTGTTGTTTCTCATGGGTCCGTAGACCTCAACATGTGTTGTATTCTCATATTTTTCTTTAAGAAGAATTTTACATCTTTTTTTTTCAATTTTATGTAGACTTTTCCTTTCCCTCTTGGGTATTTCGATTTTTCCCATGTTTTATTCACCCACTAGTGCACTTATTTCCTTTGAGAATCCTCTGCATACAAAAGCCTTTATTCCTTTATCAGAACAAGTCCAGATGTCGACGGCTAAACTGATCCTGCATTTTGCTCAAAATGGCAAAATCTGAGCTTGAAAAGGCTCTAATGTCCTCTCAGCAGATGTTACTGTTGCGACAATTTAACCAGGTTTGGAGTCTATTTTGTTGGCTTCACCCAAGTGAAGTTCCCATCGGTTAAGAGTAGTCTAAAGCAGGTAGGGGCACAGCTCTTTCACGCTTTTTCTGTAGGGTCAGCAAAGAGCAGCTGGAACAGATTTCTCCAAAATTGAGATATATGGTCTTGCTATGGCCTGGTAGGGTGTTGATATTCTAACAGTCTCGCATCTCCTTCATGTTCTGGGTTAAAAATATATCATTTGTGTGTTTTAAGCTGAGATGCATCTAGGCTGTTAAAATCTAGTCGAAACAACATATCCCTTCTCCTTTAAATAACCTCCAATTTTAGTATCGCTGAAAGTCAGAAGTTGGAATTAACTGTGGCATTTAGACAGTAAGCCCAACATGCATATTAAGATACATTTGTATGTCAGATTTTCTGTCTGTAGCACCAAAATTACCTCCCTGCTACCCTGCAGTGATGTCACCCTGATTTTTCCTACATACCTTCTGTCTTTCCTTACACACACCTTTGCCTCCATTAAGATTCCAGCGAGCAAGATTTGTCCAGAGCCATGAATTATTTCTGGAAAGCAGCCCAATTCATACAGGTAGCTGTAGGAGTGGTGTGTTTAGGTGGCTGTATAACAAGCAATAACTTAAATTTGCATACCTTGCCTCTCAGCTCCAACGGTTCAAAAAATCAGGAGCCTAACAGAAGGCTCCTAAATCAATATTTATGCACTTTTTCTTTTCACCAAGTGCCTGCAGTCACGTATGCATCTTGATGGTATAATGCATCGGTCAGAGTAAATCATGTTTGCAGCATCGCAGTCAGCATGACCTTCATTTCCCCCTCTGAACAGTCCAAAAATGGTGCATAGGAAAAACGGGGCGCCTCCACAAGAAATTACACATCACCCAAGACCAAAATTCAGTGTTGCCCTTGGTTTGACAGCCGTGTGGGTCTGCCAAACTGGCAAGAGCTGGGCTTTGCTTACTAGGGCTTTAGGCTTGAAAAAGCCCCACGATAGCCCGGATCATCCTCGCTACCTTATAGCAAGGAGCACGAGGCAGTTTTCCTGCCACATTGCCCCATGCTCGCAGCTCAGAGACGTGAGAGCTGCAGCGCTGGGGAGCTGCAACGCCAGGATTATTAACACTGGTGTCCTCAAATCTCGTTCTGTGGCCAGCAAACGCCTCAGCTCAGGGAAATGGCTTTTATTACGCCTCTCGGCAACACAGCAGATTTTAAGAACATGCCTTTGGTACGGCGCCATTTGGGACGGTATCGTGAGCCTCATTAGCGAAACACCACCGAAAACTGAAGCCACATGATTTTTGGCTGTCGGAAACCGGGCTCAGGAGTCTCCGGGAGTCGTCACAGATGACGGCAGGGCTGGACCGCCCCAGAGGCAGCCCACGCGTTGCATTTCAGAGTGTCTTAATGTGATGGAGTTTAGCCCGGTTTCCTTGGGAACCAAACGCGTGCAATCATGCCGTCTGTCTGTCAGGTGGCCCTCGGAGCACTTCAGCCTCTTGTCTAATCTCAGCCAAATCTGACAGTGGTCTCAGATACCAAATCCCTTGAGATTCGGTGAAACGAAATAGCCAGGGAGACAGCAGCTCTATTTGTGGCACCGGCGAGGGAGGCTTCACTGAAGTCCCCAACCCTATGAGACATCAGAGAAGACACACGCTTGTCCATTGGGGCTGGTCACTTGGACATGCCCCGTGAATTCTGCTCAGCGCAGTCACAGGAAGCTCTTCTTACTCATCCCGTGCATAGCGATCATCTCACACCCAACTGCAGAGTGGTCTTGGAGATGTCCCACGTGATGTCCCATCCTTTTGGATTCGCACCACCCGGGCGCCCTCCCTGTGCACAAGAATTTGACTCTCTTGCAGCTTGCATGGTTCAAGAACAGGTCATGGATGCAGCCTCATCCTTGTTTCTGGGCTATATGAGGACAGCCTCTTTGTTTGCTTAGTCAGGGAGATTTTTTATTAATGAGCTGTTCTGAGTTTTCTGCCTCTAACACAGCTAGTACCTGCTGACAACGTAATGACTTGCATGTTTTCTTCAGCAATAACCTCTCCTCCTCTCCTGAGGCTTGACCAGATAAATAAAACAAGCCCTTTGATTCCCCAGAGACCCAAAACATAACTGATGTGCCTACATGCTCCTTTACATGAAATCGGAGTTACCAACCCTGAAATTACCCAAAAGCAAAACATCTGTTACATTGGAGCCTATGGATCAACCATAACAGTTGTGCTCATATTCAGTGCAGGTACCTGTGTGCTAGGCACCTTGCTATGCAACCAAAATGCAGAGATGATGTTCCCTAGGAGTTTTATCAGATTTGGGCAAACCCAAGAGTCCCGATGCAAAAATATGTGAGGTCTTCCTGGTCAGCCATGAGTTTTCTCTCCATCCTCATTCAAATCAACCTCACCATGGCAGGGAACCTGCACTTTGAGGTGGTTTCCTTCTCCTGACAGCCCCGTGGCAGCTCTGCAGGTGGTGGAAACCTTTTCCCTGCAGCTACTTCCCAGTGAATTATGGACAGCGAGCCCGAACTGTTCATTCTCATGCAGCTTAGATGGGCTTGCTTTAAAGAAACAGAGAGTCCATTTTTCTTTCTTCTCTTTCCTAGGGGCTAAACTATAAAAAACACACTGAGCCTGTACCTATAATTTCTCTCTCTTTTACAGCTGAGTGTTGCTTGTATACACACAATTCAAAAAATAACTGGTTCCCAGGTTCTTTTCCCCAGTATCTTCTTTACTGTTTCCATTACAGAAAAGAAGAACTATCTGCTGTTTTCAATGTCCTGCTTAATTATGTTGCTAACTTAAAAACTCCACAATATTAATTTCCTATTGTTTTGGCTGAAGCCACTTGACTTAAAATAATGATTTAGGGTGTATCTTTTTTCTTACAGTTTAATATCTTCCATAAAACCTAGATAATCTCCTTAAAGATGAGTCATAAAACACTTTTCTCCCCCAGTTTTGTCTTGTGGCTGTGCCTGGGGGTGAGGAAGAGGGGCCATGCGCCTTTGATGGGCTTGGAGGGCATCTCCTAAAATGTGCGGGACTCACAAAATGAAGAAAACTTGAACTCCTTAACATTTCCCTGCCATAGGGGAAAGTCAGCCTGTACAGTCACATGAAAATCAAGATCATGTCTAGGAAATGTGTCAAGTCCTATGGTCTACTTAGTTTAAATTCATACAATCTGAGCACTTGCTTTATTTCTTTGTGGACTCAAAGGTAAAAAGGCCAAGGGGGAAGTTTGGGTGTCACTGCAGCCAAGGACAAATTTCCCAGGGAATTCTGTGAATTGCTCCCTGAGCTTTTTAAAAGTGACGGAAAAAATGCTATACTCACTGTCAGCTTGGATGGATCACAGAAAATTGCTAAAAGTACCGAGAGACTTCCGGTGGGGGAGATGATGTCTACTTTGGCAATTGATAGCACATCATAAGCAACCTCGTGGAAGAATTTGCATTGTTTCTATATTACAAATCTGTGGGCAATTTGCCGTCTTTTCTTTCAAGTCCAGTATTTCCCTTAAGGGAGGTTTAAGAAGAGATGGATAAAGCAAGCTACCTGCACAGATATGCATACATATACGTATTTATATGTGCATGTTTTGGAATTTGCTTCACCCTTTTCTCTGGGCTCTGCAGCTGCTTTCCAAGATCAAATTCCTAACCAGAAGTTGGGTACAGGGTAACTCTACTCAGCAGTTAAGAAGAGCTGAAGCTCTCTGTCATCTCTAGCACTTCGAAGTCCAGAATTAGTGCATTCCCCTGGCAAAGAGAGCACACCTAGTACATGTGAGTTCATCTGGACCATTATAAAACAGTGAGATTACTTTAAAAGACATCATGTGCTGTGTGTAAGATAAAATATCACTGATGTACAGTGCCCAGAGTCAACATCGGCCAAGGGGCTCAGAGCTATGAGGCTTCCCTTCAGCTTCCTAATGTGATTCAAAGGTTAGGCGGTGCTCTTTCTAGCTTTTCTAACCCATTTTCATCTGCTTCCTTTATTTAGGTGATGCCATTTTCAGAGCCAGGGATGCCTCTTACCGCAGACACCGACCGCACTGCACTAGGGCCCCGGAGCAATCAGACAACAGCTAAAAAGGAATAAATCTTTACAAGGATGGTGTCTTCGGGGACACACACACTGGCTTAAATAGCTCCTGCTTGGATCATTGCAGCAGTTTAGCCTCCCTCTTCATTACTTGGCTGGCACGTGACTGACGGAGGAAAGCGATGCCCTTGAATAGCACCTTCTCCCTCTGCTCGCCACGTCCTAAGAGGACGGACAGTCTTGGCACATCTGGGCTCTCACAGATCCCCATAAAGCTGAGTGCATTTCATTTATGTCATGCTCTGAACGAGCTCGCATGCACAGTGAGCCAGCAAGGGAAATGCAATAGCAGCAGAGCAGTCCAGCTCACCACCGGCAAGACTGTGTCTTCCAAGACACCGTCAAGTCTGGCCGCATTTTCAGAGGGTTATTTAATCTCCCCGCTGCTTTATATTAAAGGCATAGTGGTCACAGATGAGAACTACTGGCACTTGTCAGGTAATGATGGGCCCGCGTGTCTTTTCAGGCCTGGCTGTACCCGAGATGTGGCTCTCAGGGAGGGAGGCACTGGAACAGTTCACCCGCTCCTCATGCAGGGTCCAGCTGCCTCCAGCCATTCCTTGGACGAAGCCACCACCAGCTGTGGGCCAAGGGAGAGTTCAGGATGCTGAAGGTGGCATTTCAGAAATGCCCTTTGCTGCATGTGAGTGGGGCAATATCTTTGTGTCCTCCTTTTTGCTGGGAAGGAGAAACCAAAGCCCTGCTGAATGACCATGGTTGCCAACAGCTTTTGCATTTGGATATGCTGCAAAACGGATTTCCATCCATAGGGTCCAAACCTTGCTGCTGCCAGCTGCGCATCAGGATGGGAGCAGGACGGGGGGCACAGCACAGCTGGCAGGACCCACCATAGGGCCTCCTCTGAGCTTTGCCACGTTCATGTCTAGGTTACTGCTGGTCTTCATTTACAAGCACACTGAGCCCCGAGACTGCGTAACTACCAGCATTTACAGGTTGGAAGACTTTTTTTTATTGGAATTGCCAAATGCACATTTCATTTCCCTGCTGGCATCACCTGCACTGGCTGACTCGTGCTCCGGGCCCTCCTCTCACACTGCATGGTTGTGCCTTGTGCGTCAGACACATTGTTAAGCAAAACGCAACATTAAGTTAAATAAATTACTCAGAACTTTTTTTTTTTTTTTTTCCACTAAATGAAGAGAGATTTTTCCCCTTCCCCTCTTCCTGCATTTACTGCAACAATAAGCAAAGGGCACCTAGTAGCCTGGAGCGATATTCCAAACCTAATTTCCTAGCTTTGTCGATGAATGCTTTTAATTTCCCCATGCCTCTGAGCTGCTCTGCCTGGCTGGACACCAAAGGGAGCTCAGCTGGCTACAAGTGCACGGGGCAAGGCAAGAGACCAGGGCTTCAAAAGGGCCTTTTAACACCTAAAAATACTTTTAGCCCAAAATAGCATGTTAAAGACTGGCTAGGAGAGCCAGCGAAATGGTCGGAGCAATGTGAAAAGCTTTGATAGTGCTGGGCTGCTGGAGATGCTGGGGCAAAGAGAGGAAACGTCTTGTTCTTGGGTGCCTTGGATGAGGCTCCTGCATTTGGGACAAGCTGGGCTCCCAAGGAGATCAGATTTGCTGAAGAAATAGCAGGATTTCTGTTAAAAAAAGAAATAAAAAAGGAACGGCAGGCTAATAGAAGAGGCCTGGGCTGTCTTCCAGGCTCTTTGGTGCAGAAACGTTGAGTTTATCCCAAGCTGCACTGATTTCCAAGCTTTGATCATGCTCTTCCAAGAGGGAAAAGAGAAGCAGATAGTCTAAGAGAGCAGGAACTGCCACTTTCACTTCAGTATCAACACTGAGCACGTCAGCATAAAGAAGGGGTGAAAATCATCCGTTTGAATAGCGGATCAGATGTATCTCCATGGGCTGAGATGAGGCAAACTGCAATAACAAATGCTGCCTGTTAAGCATCTCCGGTTTCAGCTTGCAACCTGTGATGTGATATAGCATGAGCTGGCCAGCGTGCCTTTCCATAACCCCTGTGCTGAGCCATGCAAGCCCTGCTGGAAGAAATTAAGGCATCTTCCACGAAACAAGGATATTTCTGGGCTTTCCAGGGCTTGAAATCTTACAGGTTTTGGATAGTCTCTGCCCAGCAGACACGAATGTCCGTTCACTTGCTGCTCTGGGCTCCCTGAGCATCGCGGTGATAACTGTGTCATGCCCAACCAGCCCAGCAAGACAACAAGCAGCACGTTGCACTTCAGGCCATGCAAGTCCTTCGCAGCCAATTTTTGCCCATCCCTGCATGAACCAGTTAAAGGTAAAACGGGGTGAGGAGAACAGCTCGGTGCTCAAAGCAGAACGCCTGTCCACAAGTGGCGAGGGAGATTTTCCAGCGTGGCCGCCTGTGTGGGCAGCAGGCTCTGTAAGGGAATCTCTTTCTCTTCCCTGAGCTGGTTTCATTAGCAATGAAAGAGTCAGCAACGGTGGCATTAGACCTCTGAGCAGAGATGAAAGGGGAGCGTTTACTCTCCGCGAGACACAGCATCTAGCTTTCTGCAGAATCAGCGAAGCAGCTCTGCACCAGTTACACTTATTTCAGTGCCTGCAATATTTTCTTCTTAAGCAGAAGGGTTGGATGCTCATTTTCAAAGGGGAGATGTGGCTTCATGAAAAGCAGCATCAAACAGCCTAACAGAGCGTCCGATGCTTGTCTTGGTTTCATGCGTCTCCTGTTTTAGAAGGAGAGACATATTGCAAATTAGAAAAACCCTCAAGGAGAGGATTTGCACAAGAAGAGATGGCTAGCTCTGTGCTGTAGACGATGCAGCAGTTGCAAGCCTAGCTGCAGGGGGTGTAGGGGTGCTTTGCAAGACTGAGCAGTGCAAAGTGGCTGGGGCACGTGGGCTGTAGCTGCTTCCTGCTCTTTAGTTTTATTGTAAATCTGCTGAGCTTTTGCTCCCTGCCAGCTTCCCACAGAGCCAAGGATTAAATTTAAGAGGTTTGACTATTCCTATTATCAGAGGAAATTGGTGTGTCACGTCCAGTTCTCCTGCTGCAACATTTTCATAGGTTATATTAAACCATTAAGCTAGAACACAAGAGGATAACTCTGTGCCCTGCTATGCAGAGCAGTGTTGCAGGGGCAGGAAGGCTTCCTTGCTGGTGAAAGACCAGGCTGTTTTGGCATTTGTGGCTGCAGCAGAGCTGCTATCCCCAGGGCACATCCAACTGAGACCCACAAAGACCTGGACCATCCATGTGGGGAAGCTGGGGTAGCTCTGGCATAGGCCAGGTAGCAGCTGAAAACAACCATTGGGCCAGAGACAGCTGGGCGACTGCTACCAACCCTTCTAACTGCACGGAGAGAGGGAATTCCTGCTGTGGCACGGGGTGCGGACACTGCCAGACACTGTCCTTGGGTATTCCTCCCTCTGGGACAAATTCTCTGCACCCCTAAGGAGATATACGAGTTTTGCGGTTTGCTCGGGGTTGCTTTATTTTTCTCTCCCCTCACTCTCTTAATGCCTAGCTTGCACAACGCTATAGCTGCTGCAGATTTATTTTCAACCCGCAGGGACTGAATTGCACTTGAGGCTGTAGCTCAAACGGAGCTGTGAGCATTTGTCAGGAGCTGCTAAGTGGGCCCAGAGCCCGTGGTCCTCCTGCAGAGCATCACCCCCAAAACACGGCAGCGGGAGACCTGGCACAGGAGAGGCAGCACCGCTCCCCACAGCTTCTCAAGGTGAAAGAGGAGTGAGAGCTCAAGGCTGCGCTTGCCGGCAGTAATTGGGGGAAGCAGTTGGCAAGACACAGACGATCCTTCTCGCTCACACCTTTCAGCTGTCACCAGAACAAAATCCTAAATCAATATTATTGGTCCCTGGAGAGGTTCAGCAGAGCTAAATTAACATAACCTCGTAAATGACAGGCTTCCCCATCCATCTCGCTCACTAGCGAGAAGCCACCCGCCGCTGCTCTACTGCGGCAGCCCGTGCGAGAGCAGCTCTGGCGTTCCAAGTGCTCCCCCGTGGGCTGCAGCACAAGGAGTGGCAGCGCTAACAGAGCTACCCAGGAACTGCAAATACTCTTGCTAACGTCCAAAGCGATCTTGGCCACTTTATGTTTACCAGAGGGTAGAATAGAACCCAACTGACTGGAGCTCATCACACTCCCTCCAAGAGCCTCTTCATCCAGCAGTGGAGGCTGCTTGGGTAGAGCTGGACCTGAGGAGCAGGACAGAGCTGATTGCAATTAAATACCCTGCCGGTGGCAATGGTCACAGCTTCTTTCCAAAAACATACTGTTTTTGCACAGTATGCAACATCACCATCACCGATCCCACTGCCACTGAGGAGGAGCACATTGACTTCTCAATCCACCCTTCCTCAAAGCGGGCCTGTCCTCTGGCATCCTGGTGCTTTCTCAGCCTCCTGAAATGCAAGCAGGAAATCACAGTGTCACAGCACTTCTTCTCTCCAGGAATGGCAAGGGAATTTTGGCACGGTGTGACTCGGAGCCGGCTGCCAGCTGGATCCGTGCCATGCCAGTGCCTTCACCGGCGCTCCTTGGCATTGGCATGCAACCAGCTGGTCGCCACCACTTCGGGAACTCTTTGACCCTATGGAATAACACACCGGAGTGATGTGTAGCACAACAGTGCCCGAAGGCCCTGAGCCCTGCTGTGCCAGGCATGGCAAAAGCACGGAGCAAAACAAGGTGCCCTGGGCCCAAGAACAGACTGCAGCCCTGGTTCTGCCAGGAACAGACATCAATGTTTCAGAGCCCCATTCACGGTTGCCACTTTTCACTACAGTCTCATGCAAGCTGGAGGGGGGTTTTACCCAAATATTTCCAGTTTTAGCATGAGTGACTTCTTTAAAATGTCAGAGAGAGTTCCAGTATGCGAAAACTGTGCCTTGCTTGCACAGACTGCAGGTAAGACGATCAGACACAACTTAAAAAGCTCAGCATGTACTTTCCTTTTCTCTTTCCAGGTCACCTAAAGAGGCTTCCTGTTTTCACGTCATCAGATTCCATAATCAGATATTCTATCAGTTTTATTCATACCTGAATAAAGGGGACAGAATAGAACACTGCTCTGGGGGAAGCAAGTACTCGTGGGCCAGCTGGAGATGCTCTGCAAAGCCTGGAGCCCAAAAGACCTGCTTCTGCTCCCAAGGAGGGCTCTGTAGAAGACCCAGGAAGGGGCAACGTGCGGGTATTGGGCTGCAGAACCACCATCCAGGTGGATCAGGAGAGAGCCAGGAGGCAGGGAACGGGCACCAGAGGAGGCTTTGCTGTGCTCACCTGCGCCTTAGGGAGAGCAGAGCAATGGAGACATTTCAAAGGCCGCTGGGTTCACAGGGCCACCGCTATGTTGGACATGGGATGCTGTCAGTGCACGCAACAGGGTCCAGTCTCCTCCTCGCAGCATGCAAGCAGCAAGCGCTGGCTTTGCCCCAGGGCTCGAGTTTAGTAGAGCAACCCTGGCATTGCACCACGCTGGGATCAAGCCAGGCGGTTTTGCCAGGGGCCTGGGGTTAATAACTTGCAAGCCAGAGAGAGCTCACAGAGAGCCTTTGCTTGCAGTCACATGGCTGCTTTGAGCTGACCTGGGCAGCCACTAGCAGGTAGCACCCTCAGCCTGCAGCTGGGACTTTTTCTTGGTGCTGCTGTTGGAAGAGAAGGGTCCGTTGACAGGAGAGTCAGTGAAGAGCTCATACTTCAAAATGAATTGCAGAGCAAGCTGGAGAGATTTTTGTCTCCTCAGAAATTCATTTACACGAAGGGCTGGAGAAGAAAGAGAGGAGACCGGACCAGAAGCATCTCAATTTGGGAAGAAAACCATTCCAGATACAACCTAGTTTTCCCTGTTAGGAAATGTGAGGTTTTAGTCATCTGTTACTCCCTCTTTCTAGCAGGCGTAGTAGTCATCTTGTTAACTGTGAACAAAGCCCTTCTGCAAAGAAAGAGTTTTGCATGTGTATGGAGCTTTTCAGACATGGAGATCTCAGGTGTTTTAATTATCTTTTTAAATATCTCAGGGTCAGGGGCATGTGATGAATAAGCGTGACTGAACTGTATTTTTATTGTTCCTGGGAGTTCTCAGAGTGCACAGCAATTTTCTCCACCAGAGTTAGACTATTGTGTGATTTAACAGCATATTAAAGCTAGCCCACAGAGCAAAAGCAAGATGCATCTCACTTGCATTATCACAGAGGTGCTTTTATAATAACCATCAGCTTGCTGGCACTCCTATAATTGCTCAGCTCTGGGAGCTTGCTTTTTTTTGTTGCTGTTTTTGTTCGTTTTGCTTGTTCGTTTGTTTTTGTTTTCCCACCTTTCTGATTGTTTTAGCGGGGGAGTTAATTCAACTTTCTTAGTTTAGAGTGTGTTTGCATGCAACGGAGGCAGAGAAAAACCTTGCCTTATGGCCCAGTGCAAAAGGACCTGCTTTTCCTGCAGGTGCAATGCAGGATGACTGCATGTTGCCCATAGCCCTCTGCATCATCAGTTTGAAGCTGATCACTTGGCTCACACCATAACTGGATCTATGACATGGAAGGGGTGTCCTCCATGGCACAACATTGCCTCCTTTCCCCACAGCAGTCTCAGGAGCCCCGTCTCAGGAGCACATTCCCATAGGGAATGGGTCCCTTGTTCGTCTTTGCCAGAGCTTCGCATCACTCTTCCAAGAAGCTCTTCCCACACGTTGCCTCCACCATCAAATGCAGCTGTCAAAGCTGGAAAGAATGAAGAACTTGGACTGCTTTGGGCTGGAGGGTGCACAGGTCATCAGGACCGCATCCCGCCATCAACCCTTGTAGGTCTTGGATTGCTTTCCAGCTGCAGGTCTGATCTCCCATGAGGAGCTCCAGTCTGAGCAGCCCTCCTGAGAGGTGCTGTGCTCAGCAACAAATCCAACCTAAATATCCTCAGAGTTGCACAGCTTGACCCTGGAGTGCTGAGGTGAGAAAAGAGCTTGGCTGGAAGAAAAACGAAATACTGGTACAAAGCAAGGACCATAGATAATGCGTAGGGCCAAAGGAAGCAGCTCTGAATGGCTGCACACCACTTCTTGGGCAGAAAACCAGCGACTAGCTTATTGTTAACAGCCCATATTTCTCGTGGGAAGTAAGCGTGCAGAGTAGTAACACTAATGCAAATAGAAATTCTCTCCAGAAATGATTTCTGAGAGTGCCAACAGCATTAAAATAGTTTCCTGCTTTCTCCAGATAGACACCACTGAGATAATGGAGAACTTGCTGTAATCCAGTACTGAGGCTGTAACTTTTCACTGCAGTCACACTGCTGATTTACCAAGTAAGGAACAAATACGGAGATCCCTCCCCTGGGACTGAGACTGAGCACATGCTGGTCACTTATGGGCGAGGGATGCCAAAGGCAAGATGAGCCCCTCTAGCCGTCCCTTTTTGGGGCAGCTGGGCCGAGAGTTGGTGTGCACTGGAGTGCTGGCACAGGAAATTTCCCAATTCTTTCCTGAAACCAGATAATTCATACAGTTAAACTGTTCTTTGCTGGGGACACAGTGTGGCCCAAGACAAACTGACCCACAAAAAAAATCTCACACTGATACTGCTTCTCATAGGACTTCTGCAGCTCTTGTTTGGAATAAGCTTTCTTCCACTTTATGCCAACACCTTTATGATCAAGCTTTGCCTCTGAATTATTTCATTTCACAGCTGGCTTCCCCTTCCTATTAATCGTATTTTATGCATTTAAACTGGGGGAGAAGCTAAACAAAAGGCAGTATAGCAAGGAGAATTTAACAGGCTCATTTATCAGTGTCGCTTACGGTGCTGCTGCTGCATCAGGAAGCTGCCAGCAGTTGATGACTACCTGCTGTTTGGAAGAGGCTCTCTGGGAGTCATGGGCTTTGAGGTCCAAAGAGGCTCTCAGATAACCTGCTCTGACTGCCCTTCTGCTTTGGACCCTCACGTGCTCCCTTGGCACCATAAGTTTTTTTTTTTGCTAGGAGGAAAAGTCCCAGGCGTGGACGCAATGGGACAAGGGATCCCACCTCCCTGAGAAACTGCAGCTTGTAGTGCCTGTTCTGGCTGTGTATCTCACTGCTAAGCAAAAGATGCTCTGGATGCCCTTGGAAGCCAAAACTTCTTGCATTCTGTCTAGCACTGCGTAGCTGAAAAAGAGCATTTGGGTAACTTTATGCAGTATTTTGCATAAAGAAAGTAACCGGTGATATTAAGAAGTGACTCGTCCACCGTGGAGACAGGCTCATAGCTCCCCTTCCCCGGCCAGCTTGATTGGAAAGTTCTGGTCTCAAACCTGGAGTGGAAAATTGCAGGGATTGGTGTAATCCCCCTAACTGGGGACAGATGAGCCCTATTTCTCAAGTCTCCCCAACAAGCAGTGACACCATTTAGTGAACAGAGACAAGAGCAGCTTGTAGTTAAGGGAGAGCTTTAAGCTTATGGAGAGGTTTAAGGCTTTAGCTGCATGTTAATTAGGTGACTGATAGATTGGCATCTTTCTGTTGAATGCATAAATAGGCTCTAAATTGTTTTTTGGGAGTAAAAAGCTCATGGTGGGTTTTGCTGGAGAATAAAAGGGTGAGAGAAGATCGCTGTGGCTACCTAGGGCCAGAAGTCACCCCATTGATGGCACGGCCTGGAGCAGATGGGGGAGGCAACCTAGCTAAGGGGGAAGAGAGGTGTTTGCAAAGTTAAGAGCACAAGGCTTTGGTCTTAGAAAAGATAGTTGCACCATTACTGCATTTTCCAGGGGGGAGAAGCAGCCCTTCCCATCTGTAGGGTGCTGCAGACAGTGCATGGGGTGTGGGAGGTAGCTACAGGTGAGATGTTTTCCTGTTCCTTGCACTTACCTGTGAGAGGAGGGCTGGGACTGGAGCTCCCATGGAGTTTTGCTGTTGTTAAATGACTGTTCTGGCTTTGCAGCCCTTGCTGGCCTCTGTCCCCATCACAAAAGCAGGTGGGGTAGCAGCACTGGTATCTCCTACCTGGAGCTGGGCAAAGCAAGCACGTTCCCTCTAAAGGTCATCTGCAGGATGCTGCCATATTGCCAGCATTAGTGCTA
>VZSV01000107.1:330787-379973 GCA_013398735.1 Nothocercus julius | reverse complement strand
TTCTAGCTAACTTAATCTGGCCCTTTCTGTCTTTCAGCCTTGGTAGAAAAGGGAGAATGAAAAAATAACATTGGGAGGGGGAACTCTGCTCTTAGTTATGCTGGGAACAAGAGGCTGACTTTTCTGGGAAGGCAGCTGGGTGGGTTAAGTAAAATCAGAAGCACTTCTCTGAGATTTAGGTTTCTCTTGCCACCAAAGGCTGCTTCTATGCAGTTACTCACTTGGAGATATCAATTAGCCAAAGCAAAAGTGGATTTGGGCCAGGTGCTAAGAACTAACCCCTGCTTATGTGGTTTATTGACTCTAGCGGAGAGCCCGCTGATTTATGGGAGCGTAGCTAAAAGGAGATTCAGGTCTTAATGAGGTGTTTGAAAGCAACGACTTATTTATGAGGGTCGCACAAGTGGAGCATGAGGGTACAGCCTCTACGTAATTAAGAGTGGGTGAAGAGTTGAAGTAAGTGCTGAAATCAGCAGCGGAGCTGGGTACCAGCTCCTGCAGGACTGGCCTGACTCCATGGGCTTTGGCGGGATCCAAGCAGGAGGATTTGAGCCTGGACTGAGTGATTTGCTGGAGAAAAGCCAGTATTTTGGGATCAAGAAATGTTTGTCAGTCCTTTTCCCCCCATTTTATGTGATGTTTTGACAATCAAGTTAGTATCAATGTACACCTTTTTACTTCCTGGAGGAAAACCATTATCTTCGAGAAGATTTTATTAGTCCACCAACATCACTTGTTTTCCTCCTGTTTATAGGAAGCCTGAATCCTCAAATTGTATAGTGCCAATAAAACTGGGTGCTGTACACTGTAAGATGCAATTGTCACCCCAAATAACTCAGTGTCCGGGCTGGTGATGGTTTCAACCATCCCCAGTTTCTGGAGTACTAAGTCTTTTCCCAAAAGAGAGGGACAGACCGTTTAGGAAGTCTCCCCTACTTTGATCATAGGTACTTGATTTTAGTCCCCACTTACAACACTCATGAACACCTGGGCTGAGGTTGGAAACCACCGTGCCAGACAGCTGGAGAAGCCATTTGCTTGTATAGCCCAACGAGGAAGCCCCAGAACCCATCACCCACTGGACTTTGACCAGGAAAACCAGCCTTGTGCACTCTGTAAAATGGGATCTTATTATGGCTTGCTTTGTAGGACAGACTATGGTGCTGAGCTCCCAGGTGCACATGCTTCATGCTCATATATATATGAGCTTAAATTATTTCTGGGCTCTCTTCTGTCATGTCATGGATGGGCTCTGTAAACAGTCCTAATGAGGCTGCCTGTTGTCTTGTATGTGATTAATCTCCACCAAGTTAAATTAAGACAGCCTTCATTTCATATTTAACCTTCTGAACGTACTGAAACAGGGTAGACAATTTAATTGAAAATGAGATGTAGGTGAGCTGGGACACCTGGGCTCCCTGCACACATGCCCCAAACTGTGTGGCCTGGCTGTGCACGACGTAAAACGGGAAAGCCTGTGATTAATAGCACACGGTGACAGACATAGTATGTGCTTGGTGTCTTATTGCTTTCATTTCTCAGGAAACTGCTCTCAAGCCTTTCTGCTGGATCTTGTTTAATCTGCGGGAGGCCTGTGCAGCTCTGAGGAACTTCAGTGCACCACTTCATCAGGCCGATAAGAAGGTTTTTCTTTTTTCTTTGTAATGATTGATTGACCAAACTCAGCTTTGCTGGAGAAACTTTTTTCCTATTGCCGTGGATCCTAAATTTACTCCTACAATGCTTTAGAAATATGTTAGAGAAAAAATCAATGGAAATACTCTAGCAATAGGTTTATAATAGAAGAACTGCCTACTTCTTTATTTCCTTCCACATATTCCTGGGGAATGAATGTCATATTTTCTGGAAACTAAATATAGTAATGTGCATTGAGTGTTAACAGGCAGATTTCTCTAAGTAGAAAAGGTTACAAAAAAGGAGTTCTGTAAAGAACCTTAGAGATGAATTTTCAGTCACTTCCAAAATATTGCAGACCCTTTAAAGTGGTCAAAAGAGTTGTGTGTGTGGTCTTTCTTTTTTCGATTGTTTGTTTTGGTTCTGTGGCTATTTTGAAGAGTGAAGTGTTCAGAATGTTTGAATGGCTAACATTGATGAATGCTTGAGAGGTAGAATTAACGACTTAAAAAGTCCTTTCTGCAAAACACCCTTATGAGGACCCTGCTTTGATCTTCTCCACAGGGCATGGCTCTGCAGGAATGCTGAAGGTATTATTAGCTCTGGAGATAGGAAGCCTCGTTCCTTCCTGCAACACTATTGTTCTGTCTGGGCTTTCTTAATGAGCACCGTTCAGCTAACTATAGCTGCAGCCATGCCTGGGCCAAGGGGGTTGAGAGCTGATGGGAACACAGTTGAGTGATCCTGTCCCAGGTCGTTTTAGCAGAGGCGTGGAGGAGATGTTGGGTCCAAGAGGGCTGCGACTGAGAAGCTGCCGGGCTCAGGGGAGAAGGTTTGACTTGTCGGTCCCGGGATGCAGTGTGGGAGAAAAACAACCAACCAAAAACAACCAACAACAACGAGAAACAACCAACCCCTCGGGTTTTTTTGGGCACTTTAGACAAAGCCCTTGCTGGGCTTGGAGAAGAGCCAGCTGCCATGTGGGCCATTTTTTCCCCACTGACCAGTCCCAGGGCAGGCTGGAGGTGGCTCAGCCCACTTCATGGGCCAAGCAGGAGAGGAATTGCGCCCATGCTTGCCCTACTCCGTTCTTGGAGGAAGGCACTTAGCTCTAAGGCACCTGGGCATGTGGCTGTGCAGGTAGCCCCTCTAACCAGGAGTCCGTTTTCCATTAGTCCGAGGTGGAACTCTATAAGCTTGAGTAGCCTGATCCAAAGGCAGCCTGAAGGAAGGGTCAGGAGTGGGAATAGCTCCCACTGCTTGAATGGATTCTGGTATTTTAGCAACTCTCCAAGGACGTCTTTGACCATGACGCCTAAGGAGGAAGGTGCAAGCACCTAGTAGGCTTTTGAGAACTTGCTGGCTATATTACGAGCATCTGTGGTTCAGAAAGAGGGGAGGGAGGAGGAGTAAGGCTTAAATTTAGTGGCACAAAGCCTGCCACCAAAATACTGCTGGGTTTGCTTTATTTTGCACCCTCTGATGCATAGTGTAATTTTCAGTAAATCTCAACTTAGGCAGCTGCCTAAATTTGCATGCGGTTGACTAGAAGCAGGCTGCGAGCTGGGTTTTTCCAGCCTAATCATGCTACAGAGACGGTGCTATCACCATCACACTGCCATATGTGTGCTAGTTTTGTTATCTTGTGCTGGTGAGAAAACTCAGACCCCTAGTGCTTCCACTTAGCCAGTGACTAAGCTGGTCATATATCAGCCAGCCTGCCCTGATGAAAATGATTCTTCTCTGCCTGTCCCCAGAAGGGCATAAATAAAGCAAATTCAGGCAGGTTCCTTCCTTCAGGAAATGTCCTTGCAGAAATGCACATTGCCGAGCTTATCTCCTAGGCTTCACCAGCTGAATTCTTAACTCTCAAAACTTAGTTCAAGAGGGAGGAGGGAGAGGGGGAAAAATAAAAACAATAGCAAAAATACCGCTAGTTCTGTTGTGCCAGCCCTGGCAGTGGACCTGACCTTGCTACTTTAGGACTGGGCCAGGGAGAACGGATCCTGTTGAAGATCTGGGATTAGAGTGGCCTCCTGTCTATAAGCTTCAATGCCAGCTCAACAGTGCTCTGGCGGAGCTGGGTCAGTTCTAGGACAGGAGACAGGGGCTCTTGTACAATTTTTATCTTAAATATGCTATGTCAGGTAGGGACAGCAACAGCCCAAACTCAGAAAATTGAGTAACACTGAAGACATTGCAAAACTATGGGCATTTGGAGTTGTACAGTGCAATGGATTCCTCCATGTGATCTTGCAGAAATGGTGCTCTGGGCAACCTCTTGGGAAACTTCAAGAGAAGAAAACTTCAGGTAGGTGCTTGAGACCAGCTCTGAACCTTTTTAGCAGCAGAGCGGAGAGTGAGAAAGATCATACGGGTTAGCTCAGTGGTTGTTAGTTGTGAAGCTCTGAGATGAAATTGCAAAAGTTGGGAGCTGCCAAGTTCCTTGCTCCAGGCAATGTAGTAGGTGGATGTGTTTTTTGTTTTGTTTTCCCTTACCTGGCATGTGATCTGTGTTGTAATTTGGTTTCCCTTTCTGGCTGCTGTCCTCTGCTCTCAAATGCAGCATGTGTTAACTAAGAGCAGTCCCAGGTTCTGGCTCCTCTTTCGTCTGGAATTTGCGTGTTGGGTTTTTTTTTGGTTATTATTAAAAAAAAAAAAAAGTGCTAATGTTAGGCAATTACATATTCTTCATACAAAACTATCCTCCCAGGCATTCTTCCAGAATTTAGATCTCTTCTTAACAAGAATTCTGTCACTTCCCAGTGAGCCATGTGACCCTTGCATGTATCAGAATACATAATACTCTTTGCAACTGCAGGGCATAATGCTGGTGTGGAATATTAAGAATTAAGAGGGGGAAAAAAGCCTGACTAAAAAAATACTTGTAAGATCAAGAGTTTAAATGCTGGAAAAAGATCACATCTTGCCCTCTGAACTGCTGAATTAACCTAATGGTCCTACTGTCTTTCTTTTTTTTCTCTCCAATGCTTTGCAAACGTGGAGTGTTACAGAAATGGAAATACTGAGCTTTCAGATATAATTCTGAAATGGTGAGAAATAATGGAGAAGTAGAAATGAAGGCTGTAGGACTTGTGCATATGAATTAGGCTTCATTCCTTTTTAAGTTTTGGTACAACTGCGTGAAAGAGTTGAAGCTGGAAAACAAGGCTTTCTGTCCAGGACACGGAGTTAACATGGGTAAATAACTTCATTAAATAGGGGTGCCATATTAAATGAAGGACAGGAATACTCTGACAGCTGGGGTAAAGCCCAGGAAAAGGAAATTCGTGGTTTCTTGTTTGTACCTTTGTGTCCATTTTTTCCTTGATATTACAGTATTGAGAAGCAAGGAGCACACAAGTGCTGGGTTGTCAAGTCTGTTGAGAGGGACAGAGCTTCCTGAGCAGATTTTGGGGCTCATTGTGTTTGCTGTGTTGCTCTTGATCTTTGAGACATCCAATTCATCAGCTCCACTGGCTAGAAGCGATTCTGTTGCCATTAATAGGGAAAAGTGGACAATGATGCTTGGGACCAAGAAACAGAGGTTGCTCCATTGCCAAACTCCTCCTGCTTGCCATGCAGTGGAAGGGTTTAAAGCCAGAGTGCAAGGTCACTACATTAGCAGCAGATATCTATCTGTCATTGCAGAGTGTGTATCTGCTCAACAGCGAGCCCAAGCTAGACTTGACTGCCTGGTTTGAGTGAGCATTTAGTTTGGTAACTCTCAAATTGCTGAATTTCTTTCTTGCTTGTTTTTAATCCACGTCTGGAAGCGAAGTCTGATGCAGCAGTCCTTGTTTTCGTATCCGGATGGCATATCTATCATTTTAAGTCGTCTTGACAGAGGGATGAGATTGATGGCAAGGAGAGGTCTAAATGGGTACTTCACCTCTCTCCTAACTTGGAAAACTTGGAAAAAAATGACTGACTATGCCGCAGTCTATACATGGAGCAACGAGTTGCTGTGTCAGGTCGGTCTGTCCTTCCTTCCACTCCCAGTAACTCCTGAGACTGGTTGACAAGCCTGGCAGAGCTGCCAAATGAGCAGAGCTCCAGGAGGTAATGATGGTCGGCAAATACTGTGAAAATTAGCAGCTGAAAAGAGTCCTGATGGATCGGGGGGTTCGTGCGGTGCTAGGTCAGCCACTGCTGATGGTCAGCCCAGAGCAGCATCCGGGCAAGCTGTGGACCACGTCTTCTCTTGATGAGCAGGGAGATGAGCAACAAGTGTCATGGGTGCCATGAAGAGCAACGGGGATTACTGCAGTGGAAAAAAAAAAGGACGGAAGAGAAGAGCTTAAAGGATGCAAATGGACTAGAATTAATTCAGCTAATGGGCAAAGAGGTTGTTAACAAGGTAGGTGAAGGAAGGAGGATTTCCTTTTAATACGCTTGTACATCCTCTGACACAGTGTCCGAGTGTTTTGCAGTCCTCGGCAATGCTGTGCAGCTCACCTGCATCACTGGGGACTCAATCTCCCTTCTGATGTGCCCGCTCTACCTGCGTAGGCTCTGTGTGGTCAGGATTTTCCCTTGCTCGGGAAGGCCTGCTGGGTCTGTAAATAAGCAGGAGTTGGGATCCACAGACTCTCTGAAAGCTCTGGAGAAGTCCCATGTTCCTTGAGCCCCTCTGGGGTGAATGCGGCAGCTGCCTGGTGCAAGGAGACTTGGCTCAACTAGACTTGGCTCAACTGTGCTTGCCATCCCCAATAAACATGTGCACATATGTGACCAAGAAAGATGTTGGGAGGCTGCCCGGAGCTGCGTTTGGCCTGGAAACCAGGTGTAATGAGGAGCATAGCAGGGGATGGGGGGAATTTCCTCAGTGGAAGCGCTTGGGTACTCAGGACATATTTAGGCAGAAGGAACTGTGAGGGCATCGTTTCCTGGGAGAGGCAACTTCCCCGCTGGCTGGGGAGGGAGCCAAGAGTCCTTTCCCGGCAGGGAACAGAGAGGGGAAGCATATGATAGCATGGGGACATGCCTAGGTGGCCGTATGGAAGGAAGAGCCCTGACATGGCAGCTGGAAGGGCAGAGCGTTGGGCACAGCGGTGCCTCTGCCTTGCTGCTGCCCAGGGCCTGGCCGCTCCGGTGCCTTTTTCGCAGGGGGTCCTGCAGGGACCCGCCAGCCTTGGGGCACAGTGGAGTAGCAGGATGAGTCGTCCATCAGTGAAAGTCTCTTTTTCTAAAAACCTCCAGCTGTCTAAAAACTGACTCTGGAGAAAAATGCCCTGGTGTCTCCTTAGAGAAAGAGAATAAAGAGCACTTTTGAGTAAAGTGTGGTTACTTACCGGGAGCAATCTCTAGCCTGGCTGTGGCTATTAATATTGATTGAATTGTAATTGTCCAATCTGTAATTTTCTCATTCTCGTGAGCTCTTGCCTACCATTTCCAACATGGCCCAGCTGGCCTGCTGTGGTGGCTGGCAGCAGATTTCCCTAAGTCTCATGTGCACCGGTACTTTAAGCGGTTGTCACGCTGCCACTAACCTGACTCCGTGTTGCACCACGGTGTCTGGTCTGGAGATGCTTTTTTGTGGTTCTGTCCTCATCTTAGCATGCATGGAGAGCTCACCACAGTTCAGGGCAGAAACAGCTATTGTGTAGCTATGGGGAGAAAGAACACGGAAGCTGCAATACTTCCCTTTAGACAAACTACCATCCTCAAAGCTACAGCAGCTCCTTCTGCTCTTGGTCTGTCTAATTATGACTGGGTGCCTTCCTCCCGTCGAGTTATTTGCTTTAGTAGCCACCTTGAAACTAAACACGAGAAGTACTAAAATTGCCCCTTGATTCCATCCCTTGAGCAGATAAAGACTCCAGCCACATGGCTGCCAGCTGGGGTCAGCTGCAAGTCTTCCTATCTAATCTTTTTATTCTGTTTTCTGTCAAAGGGTCTTTTGCTTGGGAGAGGCACCACTTTGCATCAGCTCACTAGGAAAGCAAACCATCAAAATGTGCCCCTTGGCACTGAAGGATGGAAATGGTGAGGCTCAGGGGAATTTCGGTTATGACAGGTATGGCTGAGGGATATATACGACTTGGCAGGTCTTGGAATCTAATGGAAACTAACGGAAAAAAAAAAATCTCGCTTGTGTTGAAGTGTCGCTAAGCGTGAACAGGCGCAAGTTACAGCCTCTTAGAAAACGCCGGCCCCTTGCTGGGTATTGTCAAGTGTCACTCTAGTAATCTCCATTTCATTAACACAGGGTTTTCAAGGCAAGTAACTCTTAATATTTCTCAAAGTCTGTTGCGCCTGACCACAGGTACTGGGACCCATACGAAAACATGGGAATGGGTGTATAAGAGTGGGAAGATGCTGCCTGGATGCGTTGGTGGTTGTCCCCTGTGCTGGGAACACTTACTCAGCATCCCCCAAGGCTTGGAGTGTGCTGCCACTCAGGTTACCTGTCCAGAATAAACCTACCCTGCAAGGGAAATGGCTCGTCCTCGCATTTTGGGGAATGCACTTTTGTCCATGCACTCCTTTCCTGCAGGAAGGGCTCCTTCCTAGGGGAAGGTCTGATTTGCAGGGATCCAGGCTATTGGGCAGGTCATATGGAGGGCTGTAATTGCCAGTCTGGGCTCTGCTATCCACGTGGCCGGTATGAACCTCCAGCTCTCCCAAATCTTAAATGTCTCTCCAAGACATCATTCATCTGAGGACGGTTATCAGCATGTGTGGGTGTAGGATATTAGTACCGATGGGGCTGCCTGATACGCCTTTGTGCCCAACTAATCGTCACTCCACATTCGCTCTCAAGACTATTGCTGAGCAAGACCTATAAACCTCAGGTTTTTCTTCAACCAAAGCAGCTGGAGGTGACCGTGTGGGGGCCAAGCTCCTCAGAATTGCATCCACAATTGCAGTGGGGTGGTTGCTTGCATGCTGAACGTGTCCCCCACGCATGTGCTGCAACGCTCAAGCCGTGATTGCCGCTTCCCTGTGCCGCATTTCTTGGGGCGGGCCAGGAGAGCAGGACGTGCTATGTTAGGCAGGATCGGAGAGCTTTGCGTGCCTCCATCCGCATGATCTCCTGGAGACCCTCTTTCAGCTCCCAGCTGTGTCTCCCAAATGCTCTGCTGCAAGTTTCTGGGAGTAACTAATTTTACCTTAGTGCATCGAGGCGATGGACTCCATCCGACTCCGTCAGCCAGCCCAAGCCCTTGATTGGGAGAATTGCTTTTGAGCCCTCTTGTGCAACGTTCAGGACTGAGGTACTTGCTCCAAACAGGGGTACAGAATTAGATATGCAATCAAAGCATTGAGCGAGAATGTATTTCAAAAGGCTGTGCTTTCTGTGGTGCAGGAGGCTTTCTTGTTTTGCACAGCGGCCAGGCAGCAATAGCTTTTTCCTTATTATGCACAGCGGGTTAGCTTTATACTTCTCTATTGCTTACTAGCTCTGCTGGGATATTTTCCCTCTGGTATCATTGGGTGGAGGTGGGGAGCTGACATTGCTGTAAGCATGCCTTGATGTATTGCTAGCCTGGATGGAACCACTTGCAATGCAAAAAGTGAACGATGTGCTGGAAGAGCTGCTGCTCTGCCCTTGTCACTGGTGTTGTTCCTTGCAGCTTACAGGAGTCCATACGTTAAGACATATGCCAGGTGTCAATAGAGACTTTGAGGAGTGTTGAGAGCCTCGGGTTGAGGCTCGTAATCCTAGTAGCCTTTGAGAAACTTATCTGAACCATGGACACTGCATGAACCAAAACCCTGTACACAAGCTGGTTTAGCCCAAAACATGACAAGGATACTTATGTAAACCCAAAAGGGAGAGAAGTGGGTGTAGGTGCAGCCTGAACATACCATATAGGCAGGCAGGAGATGAATAGCAGAGACTTGGCGTGCCAATTAGTCACTGTCCTTTGGATGGCTATATCAGCTCTAGCACTGTTTGGTTGGTATGATAATGTTCCCTGCTAAATGAGCTGCACAGAAGGAAATGTGCAGCCTGTAGCCCAACAGGTCCAGACTTTAAATGCTTTGGATTTGGGACTGCCTTTCTGGACTGATCAGTGCATAACAACATGGAGCTCTGGATTCCCTCTTGCCAATTTAGATTTAGCTCCTCACCACCTGCTTCTTGGTAGAGATGGGAAGATGTACATCTCTTTCTTCAACTGAATACAACTTCTCTCTCCTTCTCACAGAGGTTCCAGCAATATAAATAACTCATGTTATCATGTGCTGTGCAGAGTGTGAAAGCTTTTAGAGAAACTCTACCAAACATTGTGGTGGTGGCAATTGTTAATTGGGTTCATCACATAGTTCATGGATGCAGAGCTCAAATGAACATGCCCCTTGGCACTCTCTCTGTAGCAGTATTAAGCAACCTCGAAACACCGGCAGCTGCAGAATGATGTGAAAACATGCCATTTATCACACCATTCATGTGCCAGTTCTGGTATTAACTAGGACAGCCTGATGCAGTATTTTGCTACCTCCTGCTGCAATAATTCATCTTTACCATGAAAGCTCAGCACTCTCTTTTATAAAATACTTCAGCTCACCAACTCCCTTGATAACAAAGATCCTTATTCTGCTGTCTGAACCTATAGCTCTCTCCAGAGAAACTTCATTTAGGGCAGAAGGTAAAACATGCATCTATAGGAAGCTGTGTTACTGGAGCCTTATTTTTGCAATTATTTTTTCATTTTTTTAACCGAGGAATGGCTATGTCAGAAATGCCAAAGAATACAAGTGTGAATTTTGCAGAGATAACTTCTGTTTGCTTAGGGGAAAGAAGAAACAATTTCATTCCAGTTCCATATTAGAATTTTCCATAATAATGAAAGAAAAATAGACCTAAGACCTTTTTTTAGCGTGCGTGCTGCTGCTGAAGAGCTGTCACCATGGACAAGGGCCTTTTTCTGTTGCCAAAGGCCAGTGACTCTGGAGTAAATGGTTAGGGAAGAATGTATTTGGCTTCCTTGTGTCTCAGCCCAAGTCAAGCCTTCGAGCTGTCCCTCGGCATTACAAAGAGCTTCCAGAGCAGATAAGCAAACCAAAGCACGTTGTCTTAAAACACAGTTGCGTGTTCTCATTTTTTTCTGCAGCAACCTCAGAGATGGCTATTGAGAGCATACGCCTGCACTTACAGCTGTGTTTAAAATCTGCCTCGGGGAAATCTACTTGTTTGGTTACAGTTAAGCCCCTGGTTAAGCCAGCTTTGGCAACTGGGAATGTCGTCTTCTCTTATTTTGTGTTCAGGATTGTTGCAACTAGTGTTTTAAAGCAGCTGGTAACTTTTCCGGTAAGTCTTGCTCTTCAGGATTTTTAAAGGTTTTTTTTCTTTTTTTTTTTCTTAATTTCTCTCAGTTTGGGATGGCAAAAATATGCCATCACCAAATGGAAATGAGTCAGTTGTTTCCATCTTCTGACATTCAAAGGCCTAATGTTCTCGTTCAGGGGCCTTTTCCAAAAGGTTACTTTTCAGGGTGGACTGACAACCACATTTGGAACGCAAATTGGCATGGGGAGATCTGTCTGGGTTTTCTGCTTGGTTTTGTTTCTAGCTGACTTCTGCTGCCTGTCACAGGCACACCGGGTGGCATCTTGGAGCTCTGCTCCAGGTCTGTGTGCCTCAATTGGAATGTGTATATGGGAGAAAGCTGCCTTGGCATAGGGAAGACGTGGAGCTCTTATGTCTGGCATGCAGAAATTTTGCCAGTTCTGGCTATTGGCAGGTGAAAAGGCATCGAGTTGTAGGATGAGAATTTCCAGTTGGATGTGAGAAGTCTGAGAACTTTCTCATGGGAGTGGTGCAGCCCTGGGACAAACCTAGGGAGGCTGTGGGAGCTCCATCCTTGGAAACAGTCAAAGTTTGACTGGATGAGCACCTTGACCTAGTTTTGGATGTGGCTCTGCCGTGAGCAGGCTGTTGAACCAGAGATGGCCAGAGGTCCCTGCTCACCTAAACCTGTCTCTGATGTTGCATCACCTGTGGTTGACA
The DNA here is from genome assembly GCA_013398735.1 of Nothocercus julius. Taxonomy (NCBI): domain Eukaryota; kingdom Metazoa; phylum Chordata; class Aves; order Tinamiformes; family Tinamidae; genus Nothocercus; species Nothocercus julius. Next base: position 368,377 of record VZSV01000107.1, on the reverse strand, counting down.
ATATGATAGGTCTTATGTGCACTAATACTTGTTATTGTGAGTGAGCAGGAAATATCTGTGATGAGGATCATCTTGGGTAGGATCATCCAGTATGATAGATCCAGGATGACGAGGATCATCATTGCTACCAGGTAGTGCTTGTTATTTCTCTCCCCTGCTCCTTATCCTTAGAAGATAAGGAGAAGGAGAAGGAGCAGGGGAGAGAAATAACAAGCACTACCTGGTAGCAATGGGTGATTTAACCATCAACTTTCTGAGAGTGTGTTTATCCAAAGAGCAGTTTAATAACTGAATTGCAACAAGAAATGCACTTGTAGCAGCAAAGTAGCACCAGATGCAGTGAGGAGCAAAGACATCACACCTCCGCCTTACACCTGTCACTTCAGCTCCCCAATCGAAGTCTGCAACCCTATGCAAACAGACATGAGCTTCAGCAAATGCAGCAAGCTGGGGTAAAACCCAACAGTTCCTGAGGCTGGGCCTCTATGGGGGATTCATAAAAAAAAATAATGTGGACGTTGAGAGGATAAAGCCAGAGTGTGCTCAAGAATGGCTCTCTTCCCATGTGAAACTGCTGAGAGAAACCCTTTGTCCAGACTTTTTTCCCCTCTGCACTTTTCTGTTTTCATTAGTACCATGTCAAGATGCAGTGATTTCCTCTCTCTCCATATCTTACGCGAAAGTAGCTTTCTGTGACTTTTATGGGCAGTGGCAATAATGGAAGTTTCAGTAAAAGCCCCTGGGTGTAGGAAAGAGAAAAAAAAAAAAAGGCTAGAAAATACTAATGTGTCTTAGAAGGAGACTTCTACGGAAAATAAGTCCTTAGGAAAGAGACTGTATGAGCCAGAACAGGGATAGGGCAGAGCTGATTCCCCTGGGACTAGCAGGGCCTGGGATGCTGCTCCTGCAGAAACCAAGGGAGGCCAGTCCGGAGGTACCCACAAGAAGATACCAAGAACACCCGGCAGCAGAGATCCTCCAGGAGAGTATGGAAGCAGGAAATCAGTCCAGCAGACAAATCCAACCCGGGCAGACTAATTACATAAAAGCCATTTTGGAAGGAGAGCTGCTCTCTTGTCTCCGATGGCTTCCTCCACCCTGGCAACAAAACTGTGGCCACACTGACCTGGTGCTGGCAGTGATTCCGGCTCCAGCAAGAACTTGGGCTGGAGACCTCGGGGGTCCCTTCCAAGCAGTGCTGCTCCCCAGTCCATCCGGCTGGTCACGGAATGGTCTCAGGCTTTGTCCCTGTTTTCACCTTGACATGTCCTTGTAACCCGAGGCTGTTGGGAGCCCCAGCTGACAACACCTCAACTCTTAGTAGTGCTGTCGTTGCTGTTACCCTTTTCTTCTCCGGATCTGATGTATCCACATCCTTTGGCTGTTGGCAAAGGACCCCGGTCAAGCTCCCAGATGCTGATAAGCTGAAGGGTTTATTATTATCATTATTATTATTATTATTATTATTATTATGCATGAGCTCCTCTTTCCCTGTCACTCCTCCCCCAGCCAGGAGCTCCTGTGAATTATCTCCTGCATTATCGCTTTTCCTTGTCCCCTCTCATTGAGATGAGCCTCGTCTACACCCTCTTCCCTGAGAGCTCCTCAGTGGGCTGCAGTTCCCCACTTGGCAGCACAGTTGCTTATCTGGGAGCTGTGGTAGACCTGGCACCCAGTTATTCCCCTAATACACCTGCCTGGTGCCTTCTGCAGTAAGCAGAGGCCTCTTGGGGCCATACAGGTGCTGACCGCAAGTGTGGGCTGTCGTTATTAGAAACTGTTCTTGAATGGACATATCTTTCCAGAGACATTAGATTGACTGCTCTGCCAGAGTTTTGGGTATCTTCTTTAATAGGGATGTATTTGGCCCTTCAGTATCACTTTGGAAAGTGGAGGGGAGGAGGGAGGGGATATTGCTTTCCTCTTTCCTTTTAAAAATCTGTTCCTGATTCTTTTTTTCCCTTCTGTTAATCTATTTCACCAGTTGTCTGCAGGATTTGGAGCACTGCAGTTCTCTTCCCTTGTTCTTTTTTCTTTCCCTCTTTTCTTTTTTCTTTTTTTCCTATTTTGTTTCATTGGCAGGAGGAGGGGGAAAGGAACCATGATATGTTTGTATGCAGCAGCCCTGCCTGTCACGTTGCCTGGTCCTGAGTGAGACAGGGGTTCCTTGCAGTGGACAGATACTGCATGTTGGGAGTTCACAGTGAAGCTCTTTCAGCCCTTCCTTTCTTCTGGTAACAGTCTCTTCCTTTGCATAGGTAAATTGCCAAAAGCGCTGAAAGGACAAAAAAAGTGCCATTTGTAATTAAGCCGCACATCTCTGCAAACCTGCCTTCCTCCATCTGTCCGCTTCTCCCCCTCTCTGGGCATCTCTTTTTCTGTGCTGTGGTAGCTGCAGTGTCTTCATGCAGCAAAGTCCAGGACAGAAACTTTGGCTTCATGCTCAGCTATCAGTAAATCTGCCTCAGTTTCTCAGGGGAAACCTTTGCTAGGAAGGAGAGCGCTCAAAGATCTCCTTTGAAGCCCTGATGAAAACATTGCTGCTTTTTGTATTCGAGCAGGTGCACCGCTGTACTTTATTTATATTTCTAAATAAAATGCCATTTTATAGGTATCAAAACTGGCAATGAAATTAATATGCAGTATACACATGCATTAAAGAAAAAGAAATTCTGGCAGCTGCTTTAGAGAAGTGTTTAAAATTTAAAAGGCAATTTTCCAGTAGTAGAAAACAAAGTAAACTCATTATTTACCATGGCTACAATCCTAATGGAGCATGGAGATTGTTTTATTAATGATTTTGATATTTCGGAGTTTTTTTCTTGACAACTACAAAAGATCTGTTTCTTTGCAAGGATGCTTGCTCCAGAAGTTGATGCTTTCTGTAGCAGGTCCAGTTGCTCTGGCAACTGCTTTCCTTGCAGAAGACAATCTTCGAGAAATAAGTCTCTCCTTTTGCACCAGCATGCTTGTACAACAGCTCATTTTGCTCTTCTGGGTGCTCGAGGCGCTTGTTCAAGAAAGAAATAGGGGTGAATATCTTGGACCACCGCATCACTGGAGCTTCACAAAGAAGGGCATAGCCGTGGCTTTGGCTAACTCCTAAAAAAAAAGGGCCACTGTGCCAATCTGGCATGCTGAAATAGTGTTTTGCACTGAAACTGCTAATCTCTGGACTTCAGATAGTAGGAATTAAACTGTAAATCTGAGAAAGTCCTCTAAGCCCCTCTTTAGAAAGACTTTTGCAGCATGAGCCTATAGCTTTTGTCAACCTACCCTTTTAAATCAACTGTGGTGCAAAGAGCCCCCAGCTCATAAAGCTGATAGGGTCCTTCTCATAGCAGAAAGGAACTGCCCCCTGAAACCTGTCCCTGTCTGTGAATTTTATTTAAGTAGTGCAGCAGGAAAGGAAATGGCAGTGATTTGACTTTTGTTGTTGTTGTTTGGTTGTTTTTTGTTCTGTTTCTGTCAAAGAGGCAGCTTTTAGGCTCCATTAACTGGGTAGCAAGGCAATAATGATGTGACGTGTTAATTGGCTGTGTTGAGATTCCTATTGACTGAGCAATTAGGATATCACAGTAAGAAGAGGATGCTTGGGTAAGAAGTTGGGTGGCCTGGGCAGCTTTGATGCAGAGGTTTTGGAGCCTGTTAGTTGTGAAGGTCACTGTTCTGTTAAGGGGTAAGGACTTAATGGAAAATACTGAGGCAGTGGAAGACAGGGCTCTAAGTAGCCCTTGGGATATATATCTGTATTGTTCTAAGCGTACACGTAAATGAGATTAATTTTATTTCTTTTGGATTAGCTGTGTTTTACCTAACGAAGGTAGCTGTGAGTACAAAAGAGATAACAATTCCTCCCATTGTAAGAATAGTTCTTTAATCTTGCTGATCAAGGGATATTAGTTTTGCCTTCTGCTTCTTGCACATGTTTCCTTGTAATAATTTTAGTAGAGCAAAAATCACGAACACAGTAGGTCCTAGGTCCTCAAGCTAAAAGGACTTTCAGCAAAAGTTTCTTATGAGTAAATACTACTTTAGCCTAGCCTAGCATCTCAATTTGTTCTTTTAGTGCTTAGAGGTAACTAAATTCAGATTGAACCGTAGCTTAGACAACATGCTCTGATAGGCCTTGAAAGCGGTAAACTCCCAAGGCTGATTTTTACTGTGTTTTTTTAACAACTTGGATGCAAAGCTGCAGTAAGTTATGACTGCAGGTAATGCTCCTTAAGAATTATAAACAGTTCCTTCCTTTTGCATTTGAAGTTAGTGTGAGTTACTGGAGGGAAAAAAGGGTCCGATGCAAGCCAATACAGAGCACTATATGGTGAAATGATGCAATCTGAATAAGAAAATTCAAAGGTTTAATTGCCCCAGTGCAGCCTGCTTGGCTCAGTCTTCTTGGTTTTGGTGTTCCTAAGGCATCAGGGCTCTCTTTGATCCTGTGCTTGCTTTTTGGGGCCTGGAAAACCCTCACATTTCTTTACATGGTAGCATATCATAGTAGGAACATGGGGTCCGTTTGGATTACCTGAGTTTTGCTGTCTCCCAGAACCAAGGAGGTCTCCAGTGCCGCTTCCCTCTCGGTGGGAGAGGAGGTGCCACAGCCCCCTCATTTCGCAGAGCCTGAATGAGGGAAGGGGAATCGCCAGCTCATCTGTCATTACCAGTAGGTTCAAGGGGAAAAAATGTGCACTGTGAGTCTCCTTAGGGCAGGGCTGAAAGGGTTCACTGCAGCTGTAGTTGTGCAGATGTCTTGCGGTAGCTGTAGCTGATGTCTTTTAGAAGGGAAACATCATATTTTGCTCCATGTTGGGAGCTTTTGAATCACTGAGTGTGGGTTATGCTTTCTTTTTTTCAGGGAGGGTGGTGGGGAGGAGTCTTTTTTTTTGTGTACCCTGTTCAGCCCAGTAGTTCCTTGGCCCTTAGCTGAGGTTTCTTGATCTACTTCCATGACAATGATGTACTGTTAAAAGCGAGCAGAGCTGGGGCACTCGCTGAGCCTGTGGCCGGCCACAGTGCACAGATGCTGCTTCACAGCTGGGAAAAGTAAGGCACGAAAAGATGTTGGGAGGTCGAAGTCCTCCCAACGTGTCCCCAGGCCATCTGACGTGCCTGAGGTCACACCTTGGTTTAAGTGTCCCTTCCCACCTCCCCTTTCCTGCTGCAGCTGTCAACAGCATCTCCAGAGCCGGCTTGCCCCTGCCAAACAAGGAGCAATCAGAGGGATTTTGGGATAATGGCATCAGATAGTTGAACATCATGATGCCAGCAACTGGAGGACAAAGATTGATGGTCAAGAAACACCTGCAGAAGGACCCATTTACTGCCCTGGCCACACCAGGAGAGCTGCTCCAAACTTTGAGGAACTAAAACACGCTCTGATAGCAATCTGTGCCCCTCTCTCAAGCAGAGATTACCTGGAGTGCAAGCAGCTCAGGGCAAGTTAACATTACAGAAATAATAAAACAAGTTCAAACCATTTTTTTATTCATCTAGCAAGTGCTTTCATGCTAATAATGGAAAGGGCAGCAGTATTATGTGGTAATGGGCCTCCTTTCTGTTGTTCAGTGAAACTGTACTTCATTAAATGGCAACCTTTCTGCTGGCCCTAAATAGTAAACTATAGCAGTAACAATATAAAAGCACTTCAGTATTTTATAGCAGCTAAGGCTGTCTGCTATCTATAATTACAGTCAATACTTGTACTGGAGGGAAATGCCTTAATTTTCTTAATGTTCCATGCATGGAAAAACAATCAGGCTTTTCCTGTATTTGTAACTGCATTGGTTGGGTTTAGATGAGTGCACTTTTCCGAATTATAATCGGGCCCTGGCAAAAGTAGTATTGAAGTAAATAAAGCCTTTTCTCAACTGAATGCCACTGCTTTTTGCAGCCTAATGGTGCAAGTCGAAGAGAAGTCCCAAGTCCCAGTTAGCTTTTGGATCCCTTCTTCCACATTCATAGACCTTTTAAGCCTTGATTAAATCGCGCCTGGAAAGCAGTGAGACTGGGAGCTCTCTGTGGCCCATCCTCTAACCACCAGCTCCACGTGGAGTGCCCACCCCTGTGGTTCTGCTGGGAAAGGGAAGGGATATCTGAGATATCCCTTCTTGCTTGCCTATGCCCATATGGAGGTCTAAGTTATGGTGGTCTTTGACATTAGGGTGAGAGATCCTGCCTGGATCAGGTGGAAGCTGACAGGAGGTTTTGATAGTGAAAGGACAACTAAGCAAGATGAAAAGAGTGTTTTCTGAATGGTGCTGCTTTGACTGCATGAGCCAAAGCAAAGGCACAACAGGCTGTGGCTGTCCTGCTTCCTGGCAATTCCCAAAAGCACCATCAAAAATGGAGGTAGTGTCGCTCTTGGCATCTTTCCCGTCAGTCTGTGCAGGTCTGCTGTTTGACTTTTCTCAGAGAGGTCCTCAGCCTGCAAAAAAAGCAGCATTTATTTTGCAGTGTCGTAAACCAAAAGATTTGACACTGTGCTGCAGGGAAACCGCATCTACAGCCAGCTGTCCTCTTGGTGGCCCCTCATCTCTCTCCTGAAGGGTCGCAGATGTACAGAGGTTCATCCCCACCTTTTTGCTTAGGGTCTCTTTCAGCTGATAGCCACAGTGGTCCTTTCTGCATGACCATCTGGAAAGTGTGGCATCTTCTACAGCCTGTGTCTTCCTGGACACCGATGGATCCACAGCTGCTACCGGACTTCATCGCTCGCTGGGTACAGGATGAACCTGCATCATGCTCTTGTGTTGTTGCCAGCTGTGGCTGTGCACTTGCAGTGTTAGATTTCTAGAGATGTCATTTGTCATTTGTTTGTTGGAGTTAAACTGTGATGGGTAACATATAACTTAGGATGGGGTGTGCTGACCTAAATGGATAAGGATGGATAAGATGTGCTGACCTAGATAAGGACGAGCTTGTATTCTTGCAAAAAGTATTCATCCTGGTAAGACCTATCTCGTGTTAGACACATGCATGTAAAAGTTAATGCATGTAAAAGTTAATGGGAGCTAATGCCCCCATAGCCCTATACAAACTGTGGGATATGTGACACGCAGCGTTTTTCATGGATGCCACCGCTCCATAGTGAGAATGGATTTGCTTTGCTGAGTTTATGCCCCACAAAGCCCCTATCCTCCTCTTTTCCTTGCACAGAAATATTTGGCAACAGCTTGGCCTTATTTAGTAACAGCCCCATCCTGTATTTGGCTTCTTGCAGGCTGCAGATGTGTGGCTTAACACCCTGAAGACCAAAGGCAGGTGCTCAGCCCCAGGCACGGTGCAGCTCCTGGGCACCCTGTTGTGCCCTCCCGTATGCTGCTCTCCTGCCCTGTTCCCTTCTCCCCTGCCAAAAAGAAACACTATTGGGCAGGTGCATCTGATCTCCTGCCCATGCTCAGGAGATTTTGGGGGGCCAAGACACACAGCCATTTGCTTCTCTCTCTTGCCAGATGGGCACATTGGCCCTTGGAGACCCTCTCCTTGGGAAGGTTTCCCTCTGCCTGCCACCGTTTTCTGAATGCTGGAGAAGGCACATTGCAGATTTGTGGATTTCTGGACCTCCCTGCAGGCAACTGCAAAGCTCTCAGTAATTTGTGGTTCCTGTTGCTGTATATTTGGGCACCCAAAGACTTTCCCTAACTCCTGCTTGGACTATCCTCTGCTTATGCTCTGCTTTACATGCTGCATATTTCCACTGCAAATTCTGTGTGCTAATTTTAAGCCCTGGTCCCATAAAAGTTTCTGTCTTTGCGGGAGCTGGATCTAGAGTTAGACAAACAGTGTCACATAGTTTTTGCAACTTTGGCACAACACTTCTTTAGCCGTTGCTCCTTTATCCAGTTTTTACCAGAGAAGCATCACTGCGTGGAGCAGAGTCCTTCTCTGGAGAAGTCTTGGTAGGATGTTGTGTACCAGTTGTGGTTTGGACGGGTGCCCTGCGTCTGCCACAGGTGACTTTCCAAGATGAGAATGGGAGAAACACCAGAAAAGGGGAAAGCATTCACGGGAAAAGGAAATATATATATATATATATTATATGTACGTATTTATGTATATAAGTATATATGTATGTGTATATACCTATATAAGAAATTCTTGCAAAGCATGAGTGTTAAATTTTAACAAGATCACTGCCAGTTGCTGAGCCAGGAGGGGCAACTCAGCAACCACATGTTTGGGGAAAAGTTCCCACATGCATGGGGGGAAAAAAAATAGTAATGAGCACGGTCTGATGTTGCAACTTGGTTGTAGAGTTATTAGAGGTTGCAGAGCAAATGCGGAATGTGGGGGAAAGAAAAAAAGCAAAGACCTTGGTCCAACATCTCTCCACGAGCTTGAAGCAGAGCACCGTAGAGCATCTTGAGCCAGTTATCTCAGGGAAACCTGCTGTCTGCTCACCCGCGTGGGGGTTTGGGAAGACCACAGTGACATTTCTGCTCAACATTGCATACCTCTCAGCTTTTGTCTTCCTCGACAGCTTGGTCATTTCTGACAATTCCCCCTCAGAAGTGGTGCATCCGTATGTTCTGCCTCTGCACCCATGAAAGGTTATGGCGTGTTTTTGCTGTGCTGAATGGGAACCATGCTCTCCTCCGCAGCACTTAGCTCTGTGTTGGACTTTTTCAGTAGCAGAAGTCTTTACTGGCACTGAAACATATAATTTTGCAAACTCCTACACAGCCATAGAGCACGCAGACATGCATTGTATCTGACTTATACAGCAAAGCCACAAACTAGTGGAGGTGGTTGGCTAAAATGCAAGCTTAGCGGTGGGAGCGATCAGGCTGGGGGCAGAGCTGGCCGTGTGCTTCAAACCAGACTGCAAAGCCGTGGTGTGATTATACGTATATATATATAAATACTATTTTTTCTTATGCTGAGGAGTGAGGAAAAAAAAACAAACCTGGGCTCTTCAGAAATTATTTTGCAAATTTTTCCTAGTGTAAGACCATCTGTGGTGCTCGCTGAGGCTTTGACTCCGTATCACTTGTGCGTGATAGCAGCGTGCTGGCTGCTGGAGCTGGGGCAGCAAGCGGTGCCAGTGCTGTCCGTCCAGCCAAAATCACTTGGATTTGCCAAATATTCCAGGCTTCATCCTGCAAGACTTTCCTCCTTCCTCCCCCCCTTTTAATTAGAGTCAAAAAGTTGAGCATTTGTAGCACTTGTAGTTTGGCTTGGGATTTTGCTGTTGAATTCAGATTCCCCTTTTTTCTACCTGATCTGATTGTCCAGACCGTACTGAACTTTCTGCTCATCAAAATATCTAGGAGCCACTTGTAGGGGAAAAAGCCACACCATTATTTACCGGGGATGTGGAGGTAAAGGTATCTCCTTCAAATTCATTACAAAAATTGGAAAGAGATTTCAAGTAATCTTCTGAAATTTAAAAAAAAATAGAATTTTCTTTCAATATCTCGAGGAAAGACAGGAAAATATTGGAGCTGGTTTTCCTTTAACATTTTTTCTTGTTCTTGGAAAAGGTTTTGTACAAATGTGAAAATTAATTAGTATGCACAATGTAGGATCTTGTTTATGTGAACATATTTGTTGAGAGTTTGAGGGCTGAATATTGCAGTAATTGATGTGTGCTCGTATTTCAGCTTCTTGTGGGTGCCATCTGGTCCAGTTAAGTTGCTCTGTTGTTATTTTTTAGGTATTTTTTATTATTATGATTTTGTGCTTACTGTTTTCGGGAGGGAGGAAGAGAGAGAGAGGACACGTGGATAAGTTGGAGGGAGGATGAAATGTCTGTGGAGGCATAAAAGTGGGCCCCGCTCGGAGGATTTCGGTGTGTGCCCGAACATATGTGCTTTACATTAGGGACAGCACTCTGCTAATATCAGAAAGTAGGGCCTTTACTGAAAAACAGGCTTCTCTCTGTTCCCCCATGAGCACTGTAACGTTTCTGTAGCTGCAACTAGCCCGCTCAGAGAAGGAATCGAATTTTTTTTCGGGAAAGACGTTATCGGGACAGTGCAAACATTCAGCCAAGGGTGCCACTCAGCCCCTTGGTATTCGATGCGTCTGTGGGTAGCGACATTTCTTTCTCTCCTCCCTTGTGCTGGAAGGGAGGAGGAAGAACGTCAAACAAGACAAGGGGTGCCAGCTCTTGCGCAGGAATTTAATTTTCTTTAGGGCTGCCCAGTGAAACTCGGTTGAAATCAGGTAATGAACTCAAAAGTGATCGAGAGCACCGAAGTGTCTGTGCTAATGAAACCAGGCTGGGGGCAGTGTTTCGGGCAACATGGAAGCGGTTGCTGCACTCCTGCCTGGCGACGGTGCAGTGAATGGCCCCTTTTGACAACATTTAGGGCTCCAAAGCACTTTGGAGATGGCCTTTTCTTCACAGAAGGGATGAAAAAGTTTCTTAATCGAGAATTAAGATGCCATGAATTGGCTTGCATGGATAGTATGGTCAATACCTCCATGTATGGAGGCTGTATACTGCTCAGAGACCTGAGAATTACAGGATAGAATTTAAAATCTCTTGTTTCTAGTCAATTTAAGATACTCAAAGGAGTCTTTTTGTTGTTGTTGTTGGTGGTGGTGGTTTTTTTTTTTGTATCTGTTCTTAGATATCAGAGCCCTTTTACTCACCATCTCTTTGCATAATAGAGATGATGTGATTGACTAGAAAGAGACAAATCTCTGGATAGACTCAAACGGAACTGGGCTCAGTCACTGAACAGCATCTCAGGATGTCTCACCTCTGGTGAGAAAGATGTGATGCAGCCTGGACCACAGAGCCTTTGGGACGCAACCAAGTTTTCAAAGACTGGAGTACTCTCAAGGTTTGTGAAAGAAATCACTGAGGAGAGAAAAATGAACCCTTTCCTCCCACAAGTGATGCTGAGTCATTCTCTGTTGGATAATGAGGCAGAAACTCAATTATGGCAGAAGCCAGACTGATGGGGTTTTTGTCTGGCAGCACAACTGCCTTTAATATCTGGAGAGCTTCGATCCAAGTTCAGCTCCATATGGTAACTTACCTATCTTCTGCTTTGGGTGAAACCCATCTTTTTGCCCTGTACATCATTGGTTGGTTGGCTGTCTTAAGAGCATCCTGCCACCCGTGGTGTCTGCGTTAGCTGCCCAGATGGCAGTTTACCAGGAGGGTAGATGAGTGTTAACAGTTCCAGCAGCACTTTCTGGGTTGTCTTAACCTTGTGTCAGCATCTAAGGCCATGCAGCTAACCTTATCTAGGCTCACCCTGTCCTTCACCTCATTTTGATAGACCACAGCCTAAAGGACTATGGCACTTTCCGAAGCTCCTGCACAAGAGGAAGCCTCCTCAGCCAGGCTTGATCTCGCAGCATAACCCTGTTACACAAGTGTCTACTTCTGATTGCATATCTAGGCAACCCAGTCAGTCTCTTAGCTTTCTTGTGCCAGGAGATGTCCTCTTCTGTCTCTGCCATCCTGGGCCTGCACAGACATGGCTGTACCATCTTACCCCTTCCATACATTAAAAGGCAAGGAGAACAGTAAGCATTGCTCTTCTTTCAGGTGTTTGATCCCACCAAATGCCAATTCAAAGATCGTCCTAGTGGCTTCTGGCATTCGTTATCCAAACAACTGCCATGGTCCCTGAGATCTCTTTGTGCAGAGAGCTTTGCCACAATGTCCTGTGCTGTGCTTAGCCCTGCTGGTAAACAAAAAGACAGGTCCCCACAAGAAAGCTTTCCAAAACCTTTCTGCTAGCGCCTGAAGAAGAAGAGACCGTAAATCAAACACGTTGATCAACTTGCAGGGCCTAGGGGAAAAGCAAACCGATGTGATAATTTTATTGTGTTTCAGCAATGATTTCTGTGCTCAGGTTTTGACTAATGCTCAAGTTCTGTATCAAGTACCCCTGAAATGGGTGCAGCTTGGATTAGGCCACAGAAATGAGGTCACCTTGTCCGCAGTGCTGTGCAAGTGCGTGGTGCTGTTTTGCAGGAGTTATGCTGAAGGACCACACAGCTCCATCATATGGTGCACAGGTTGTCCTTAGCCAGCAACCGCAGAAAGAAAGGGGGCTGCTCTAGAAAAAATGACGCCCTGCAGCCCTTCCTAGAGCTCAAGCTATTTGGTCTTTTGGGAAGATGGAGAAAAGTAGCTCTATTACAGAGCATAAGGACTCTGCGGGGAGAAAATAGTGGGTAATACAGGCCGTATTAATCTAGTGAAACAAAGCATAACAACAACAACAACAAAAATCTGGAAATGAGAGCCAGGAAAATCTCTTTGAAACAAGCCGGGATTTCTCGCAGGGAGGGGGACCGGCTGCTGGCGACTAGTGGGCACAGCAAACTCTCCTTTTCTATATTGCTGAGGTCAGGGCGAAGTGGCACGTCTCCCCCCAGAGAAGGGTGCCCAGGGAGCCACAGGTGCAAACCCTGGCAATAGCTCTACTTGGATTTTGTCAGCTTTAGGGCACTCGGCTCCTTCCTGCAGTTTTCATCACTCTTCCTGTAAAGAGTTAATTCTTAGCGGTTGTGCTGCTTTAAAAATAAATAACTTGAGTCCCAAACGGTGCTTGTTCCTGAATCGCTCTAGTTAGATGTGCTGGTGAAGGAAAATCCACGTGTCCGCCTGTGCGTGGATGTGCTGAAGCTCCTCATGCTTCTGCAGCCCTAGACTGAGGAGCCCGTCCTAGTGCTCGGGAAAGGTCCTCCCAAACACTGCCTGCTCCCTAAGCCTTGTCTCCTCCTAGCTCTGTGCTATGGCAGCTGCCCTGGAGCAAGCAATTGCTCCCCAAGTTGCTTTCACACTTGAATGCCGCAGTGCTCACACTGTCCACACACCCAAGAAATGACCATCCAAAAGAAGAAAGTAATTTCTATTCATCTAGAATGTTTAAGTAGTTTAAAAAATGGTCTTGTAACTATTGGAAACACAGCTATACTTCAGTCTTCTAATTTTTTTTCCATTGCTTTTGAGAAAAATAATGTGCTAATTAAGCAATCTCCTCCTTGGTCATGACTTACTGTTTCACAGCATGAGTCTCTTAATCGTATGTAGAATGTATTATTTCTGGTGATGCTTGCTGAAGTCAATGCATTTTTTTCATTGGGCAGAGAGGTTGCAGGCAGACCTCTAAGTCTCTGTGTGTCCTTTCTCTGTAACAACCATTTTCTGTATTTTTGAGCATTTCATTAAGCCTTTCCTTTTCCCCCAATACCTTTTCTCAGTAGTCATCATTTCTTCATATCTTTGACTGCTTTTTCCAAGAAGCCTTAGGAAGAATTCCAGAGGCACTGTATTAAGTTACAATCATGTCTCAAATTCTCCCTTTAGACAAAGCATGCACGTTAAAAAAAATCTCCACTATAAAAAGTGAGGTGTGCTTTTCTGTCCCACTGGCTATTTGCCCATTGGATCAGTCCGTGAAAAAAATAAAGAGGAATTCATCTGGATACATGAACATGCATCCTATTCTCTGAGAGAGAGATTTCTTTAAGGTGACGTTGTTGTTTTCCATTGGTATGGTTGCTTTCTGCTGCCTTGGGTCTTGTTTGAAGATGATAGTTACGATGTTGGGTGCTTAGAAAGGTGGTGGCACCCAGCCAGGTGCTGGGTTGTCCACTCTTGGGGTCTTTCAAGGTCTGGACAAAGTCACAGCTGACCTGATCCAACAGGGGCAATAGACCTCTGCCAAAGGTGAGGTAGGTCTGGAGACCTCTCAAGATCTCTTTCGACTAGCATGCCAGTGATCTTTGGATATCTCTTATTCAGTGAAATCTGGCATTTCTTTGATTTTTTTAATTTGATTCTAGTGTTTGATGTGCTACTGACCATGACACACTGTCTCCCAGAGCTTTGGATAACTGCTGACAACAATCTGCCAAAGGCAAGACCTCCGTTGCTGCCCCAAATATGTCATTTCCAGCCCATGCTTATCCCGATTCCCAAAGTTTTCTCTCTGCGCCTTCATCCCTGCACTTAACACAAAGAGCAAATTCCCAGGGAATACTTGGAGGGACTGTACAGGACAAGTTGGCTGTATTTGCTTGGAGCCTTGAGAAACCAGAGATGTGACCAAAAGTTACGTAGTGTTAGCAGTGGGGATTTAAAGGTAGACACCTGCGTCAAGCTGGGTGGTTGTCCTCCTGCCCTCCTCAGTTACATGTGGTTAGAAACAGCCTGGAAAGGGTTGACCCTTAGTGTCCTCAGCATATACAGCCCCTATAAAGTCTTCTGAGGCTGCTCATAGGACCGGCAGCTCAGTAGCAGGTCACCTTAGACAAGCCATGCAGACTGTTTTGTTTTATTTTAATATATACATATCTATCACTCAATAGTGCACCAAAATGGTGAGAGTCTGGCTCCTGCCAGCATCTCGGGGGCCTGGCGAGATGCTTTTCCTTGCAGTTGGCCCAAGGTTAGCTCTTCTCCTTATTGCGCATCCTCAGGCTGTCCAGGCTGCATTGCCTTCTCCCAGGACAGACAATGGCTGGATTAAGTGGATTACAGTTCTGGTCAAATAGACTCAATACAGCATTACACATTACAGTGCAATTAGGAAATTAACACAAAACCTGAACCAAGGGAAAGGAAAATGTGCCAGAGTGTGCATAGATATTTTTACTGAAGAGTTTCTCAGCTATTCTCACTAGGAGCACCACCTCTCCGGCTTTTGTTTTTTTCCCTATTTAGTTTGTTCATTTGCCTGCAAGGATAGAAACCTTTCCATGGGTTTTTAAAATATATGTGTTCGGACTCCATTTTAAAAATTTACCAGCCAAAGAAAGAAAACTGACATTAGAGGAGACCAACTTCGTAACCTCCTCTCCAACATTTATTTTTTTCAACTTACCTTTGGAAATCAGGCAGATATTGAAATATCTTTAAAAATTAATGTAGTATAAGCGAGAACCAAGTAGGTGGAGATTTAATTTCTGCAATACCAGCAAGCAAAATAAAACAGCTCAACTCCTAAGGAATTGTCAGAAAAATGTCAGCTTTTCTGTGTTTTCCTGTTAGCACATAAAAGGGGGAAATAAAAAAGGAAGACTCTCTCCTTTTTGCTGCTCAACAGCAAAGTGTGCCAGACTATTGAAATAGAAGGGTGCTTTCCCTTTTCAGAAAAAGTCTCCTGCACTATCATACTAATAACTTGCATCTACAGCTATAAAAATGGGCCAAAATTTTGTATGGTCATTGCCTGCTTTTATTTTCTCTTGTGTTACTTGTTGGTTTGCGTTGGAGCTTGCCTTAGTATGCACACCAGACCTATTAAATGTGGCCACAGTTTGACACCCACCCTCAGTTGCTGGTAGGGAGTGGGATGCTAACCAAGAAAACAGGTCTTGTAGGACCCAGCAAAGGATGCTAACATTTTGTACCGCCTATATCAAAATTACTTGATTCTTTGGAATTGCCTAATGAGAGGGCTTATCCGTAGGTCCAGCATCACCACAGTGCATCAAAGTGCTCTACCCGGTACTGTGAGAGGGCATGGGCAGTGATCTTGAGCAGCCCCTTGGACTCAAAGAGCTTGTCAGGTTCCACAACTTGGAATTCGACTAACTGCTGACTCAAGTGGTGCATTTTAGGGACTGGTGTTGGGGTATATACTGTTTAACGTCTTTATTGAAGACTTAGGTGGTGGGACAGAGGGTACCCAAAGGCATACTGGTAGATGATACCCAACTGGGAGGGGTGGACCACATTCAGGAATGCAGGGCTCTTCTGTTGTTACTATTGATGGGCAGTAACTCACAGCACTGCTAATAGGGCAGGGATGGTGGAGTCAGACCTTACAGCACACGGTTAGTGGAAACCTGTCCCAAGTATTGCAGTGAAGCCAGCAGATACCAACCCCCAGGACAAGATCCAGTAGTACCTTTTGGATTTTTTCTTGGAAAGATGACTTGTGGAGCAAAGATTTCCACATCAGTTTTTCTTTTGTTTAAATTTTTGGGTCTTTCTTCAACAAGATCTGGTAGTTAAAATATCTTTGTTTGGTTTCCTTAACTTCATTGTAATTATTTTCAAAATAACTTTGTTCTCCCTTCCTTCTTTCCTTCCTTTCCCTCCTGTGTCTTTTTTTTTTTTTTTTTTTTTTTCTTCCATTTTCTCTCCCCTCCTGGACTGACAATGAGAAAAGGAGAGAAGGGAACACCTTTTCCCAACAATTTATTCTCCAGGTATCTCCCAGTTGTTCTCTCTTGTACTGATGGGCAGCTGCTGGCCCACTATCTGCATCTCATTTCTGCCTTTATCTCTTGCTATTTGATGAGCATTTCTCAGGAGTCAGCTAAGGCAGTGCAGACAGAGTGTTCAAATGTAATCACTTTGTAGCCTTTGGTGCAGTGAGGAATCAGAAGCATTCAAGGCCTGGGAAGCTGTGCAATGATAAATAATAAGAGAATCCAATTTGCACAGGGAGTTCCAAACACCATATGTCACTTTGCTGAGTTTGTGGTTAGTTTTTCAGCTTTCAGGTGGAAAGGCTTGAAGTATTACCAGATAACTGAATTAATGGGAAATTGTCAGCTGTGCTTCATCTCTGCTCCTCTGCAACCCAGTGGTTGAATTGCAGGTGGCTCTGCCCCATCCCTGTGGGCAAAGCAGGTTTCTGCTGCAGGCACAGCAATTTCTCCTGGTGGGTTGTAATGATTCCATTCTTTTGTAGCCACTTCAGAGTCCACCAGGTTTGGCCCCAGACACTTGCTAAGAGACTCATGCATCCCAGTGCCTTGCTTTTTCCCAGATGCATGGGGAGAATCTTAAGCAGCATCACCTGTCTGTGTGCGGGGGCACTAAGAGATGTGTGCAGCAAAACGCTGGCTTCATCCACCCACCATCCTTGGGCCTGCCTTGGAGGCGCCTGTGCCACTCCTGTGACCAGGTGTCTTTGCTTTGCTGCCTCCGGGTGCTGAGCTCCTTTCCCACAGCAGCTCCGCATGGCAGGACCCTGGATCACAATGCTGCACTTGGCGCCACTGAAACCCTTCCCCTCCTCCTAGTTTTTCTTCTCACTCCAAGAGTTGAAGTCTTCATGGTCTTCCCATCTTTTGCACTGCAGAAGCCTCCAGCTTTTTATCATCAGCAAAACTGATCAGAGCAGCTTTTGTGCCAAGATAAGTAATAAGTTGTCTTGCAGCACCAGCTCAAATGTTTCCCTCCTTCATCTTGGGGTGGATCTGAGACTTGTCTTTGGCTTCGGGGCTTTGTGGAGTGGCAGAGATTCTGCAATAAGCTGGGGCCACCTGCTAATTTGGGATGTCTGCATGGGACGCAGAGGACAGGTAGGAGCAGCTGGAGTAAAGAGCAGATTTTATACAAATGATCCAAGCAAACCCCAGCAGAGCAGCACCGCCCATTCAAAGCAAGGGAAAAGGGGGAGTAAAAGGGAATCTAGGAGCTGTTTGGGAGTTATTTCCAGCTGCTGATAGAAATAACACCCTTGACAGACAGCAGAAGATTAGTAGTCCAGAAGGTTAATGGTCTCTGCTGCTCCTTGAGCTGTCAGTTCTCAGCACTGTTCATCAGTCCCAAAGAAACAGCTTCATCTCCATTGCAGTAAGTCAGGTGAAAAATAAAACTTAGATCTCACGTAGGCCTGAGAATGACAAACTGAAACAAGCTTATGTGTGGCTTCTGCTACCAGCCGCCGAGAGAAGCGCAGCCCTTCCCAGGGCAGCTAGACCATGGTTGTCCCGTGGTCTTCAGAGCAGATCACGCACACGGGTGGGATCCAAGGGAGCAGCAATGCCACCTCCGTGCTTGCTGCACAGTGATGGGAGCCCCGTTCACTACCCAAATAATCCAGGCAGATATGTCCACACACAGTGGGCAACAGAGTTCAGAATGTGTCTCTCTAGTAGATCTCTCCCCATCATCACGATGATTCATGGAGAAGCACTAAAATGGCTTAAACCAGTAAAATGCAGCAGAAAGTTCATTCTGATTTCTTTCTGCTTGTCATACATTTCTGTTGAAAGGCAGGCTAGCTGGGTCACAGCAGCGATGCTAACGCCGCATTTGAACTCTGAGTGCTGTAATTAAAGGGCTTTGGGGGCCCTGGGTGAGGCTGCAGGGCTGCAGCGGCAGGGACGATGTCGAGCATGCCGGCGCAGCGCGTGGGCTTGTGAGCAGCCAGGGGCAGGGACAGGAGGCTCCCACATTGGCCAAAAGGTCCAGCAGCTTCCTGGAGAAACGGCTTGCGGTCTTCGGCAGCTGGCCTGGGGACATTGCCAGCAGATCCCCTGTTTTCCCACTGCTCTTTGTGCACCCCTGGGCATTTTCACCCTCACTTTGCGGATGGAAGATTGCAGTGACATGGAAGAGCTTGTCGCTGCGCTGGCAGTGGATGCGCTTTAAAGGGCTTTCCAGGATTGTGCAGCACAAGGGGAGATCATGGAAATGGCGTTTTGCTTGATCTTCATAGAGCAGAAACTTTTTATTCCTCCAGCCTTTGAAGCAACTTCACAGACTTTGAGGATGAATTGTTTAATAAGCCTTAATAAAAAAGAATCAACACTTTTTTAATGGAATACTGGATTTACCACAATAAGTCCAATTTTTTCAATTATCATAATGTGCTGTCTTCCTAATACCAGTGGAAAAATTGAGACATGCCATCAGTCAGGAGGCTCAGTTTGTCGGGAAGTACTGAAGAAGACCACCACAAACCCACAGCACTGAGGCAGCCCAGAAAGATGGAAACGTGCTGGTTTGGGACTGAAATAGTCCTTGGGCAAGCTACATCAGCTTGCAAAAGGAGGGGATGAAACAGGTACCCAGCTGAAATACGTGCCCGTGTGCTGTGTTGGATGGGAGCGATGGAGGTTGGAGGGGAACCTCCTTGGGAAACTGAGGCTAGCATCTTCTGAGCCCATGAAATCTTGCTGGTGCTCTGACTTCTTTAGACAAGGATTTATTTGAAAACAAACAAACCAGCAAAAGAGTTGGGGGCTTCGTGCAATTGGACCTTTCAAATGGCAAGTCAATAAACCAAGGGTCAAAGGAAGAAAAGCTTGTTGGTTTGGCTGATACAAGAACTGTTGTGGGATGACACATCCTCCTCACAGTCCAAATGATGACCTAATCCTAATTGGCACAAACCTCCCTCACTAGCATTAATTGCCTGTGAAAAGAAGGTGTCCAGTCCTAGCTTCTGTCATTCCCACAGGCAGGAAGGGGTGCAGAGGCTCCTGGTGGAGAAGGTAGTATCAACAAGGGTCACCATGCTACGATTGCTGCCCCTGCTTAGCAAATCACTCCCTTGCAAACTAGTGTAGACCCATCTGCTGTGAGCCTGCTCTGCCTGAGTTAAGCAGCTACATGCCGCCCTCTTCAGCAGATGACGCTGCTGGTTGCCACGATAAAAGCGGCTGTGATTTTTCCCCATGGGGTTCCATTACGCCACGTAATAGCCGAGGCCTTGTGCTCCATGGGGCATTACTACGTGGATCTATGCAGAAAGGTTTTGTCTAGTCTTCCATCTTCTATAGAGCCAACGAGCAAAGCACAGGCCTAAGGGAGCTCCATCCTTGGAAGTTTCCAGGGTAAAGCCACAACCAATCTGAGCTAGTGCTAGTGATGGTCCTGCCCTCAGCAAGAGGTTGGGCTAGAGACCTGCAGAGGCCGTTTCCCACCAGCACACCTCTCTTTGCTATGAACTAGCAATCTCCATGCCAAATCTTTGCAAACTTAGGAAAATTATCATCCCTGCGCTCCGAAGAGTGAAAAGGAGCCACAAATTAGCAATGAGCAATGTGTGTCCAAGGCGCAGCTCAGGTCAACTTCTGTTCTGCTGCACTTCTATCTGCAGGCAGAAAGAATTGCTGACCACGTGCACCAGACACTGGTCCTACCATTTCCAGCCAGAGAACTTTTTATTTTGGCACTAATTTTGCTAGATCACATGTCCACCATCCTGGTGTAAGTTCTTGGTTTTGCTCCAGAAAATGCAGAAGTCTTGTGCTGTTATTCAGGAGATGAGTCCTGCCAAGAATGGTGGGAGACGTGAACATCCCAGATGGAAAAAAACAAAACGGTGCCAAGGGGGGATGCAAGAGCTGAGAGTTTTCTCCCAGCTAATTAATGGCCCATCAACAGCAGTGCTATTTTGTACACGGCAAGAGAAACACAAAACTTGGATCAAATGAGGTTGTTGCAGATTAAGTTAAGTGGAAGGATGAGCAGGAACCAGTCTGGAGCATATCAGAAAATGAGTGAGGTATGTGCATGTGGAGATGTCTTGGGCTCTCCTCTCATCCAGGATAGGTCAAACCAACCAGGAACGGGCATCCCAAGCAAGAAGCCTTTTATGGGAAATCTGTATAGGAGGGGTATTGTGAGGAACCTATAGGCTATCTGAAAATCCCCTGCAGAAATGGTGCTGGGAACAAGCATAGATTAAAGACTGTTAGTTACCTCTTTGGGTTCACAAAAGACAGGGAGGAGGCAAGAAGAGCCAAAAGACCTTTTAAGTTAACCGGATACTAAATTTTCCAGGGAATGTTGAACACACACTGTGTTTTGGGTGGTTTCCCATGCATGTCCGCTGAATATAAGGTTCCAGGCACTTCTTTCCCCTGCTGATAGAAGAAAAGAGCAGCAGCATGTTTACCTTATAGGATTGCTTTCCTATGCTGCTAGTCCTTGTCTTGTTCTTGACAACATTGGTCCACTACTCACAGGAGCGATTAAAAGACTCCAGTGGACTTATCTGGAATGAAGTGGTTGAACTGATGTTACTCTGTCTTTCCCCAAATTATCCTTGTGATTTTTGGGGCTTTTTTTTTTTTTTTTTTTTCCCTGCAGGATGACATTTCAATGAAAATGCAAAAGTATTCCATCTGGCTCTGCGACTGGTTGAAAGCCAAAAAAAAGATATCTTGAACTTTTCATTTGAAAATAAATTTGTCAGGATTTTAGATATATAGATAAATTCAATGGGAAAAAAAATAAATTCCCCACAAAATGCATCAAGCTCTTTCTTGCCAGGGTTGGGTTATATCTCACCTTATATCTCACCTTTATTCCAGCAGCTTAGGGACCATGCCAGTGGTGTGACCAAGTTTCAACTCCCAGCCCCAAATTTTGTCTCCCATCACTTTGCAAAGTCCTGCACTTCTCCAGAATATGTTGGCTGAACTCTTTCCCACAGACAGCTATATGGTCTTAAAAGATGAGCAAAATATAAATGTAGTACATCAAACTTGCCTCCTGACTTTGTGTATTAACAGAGCTGGTTTAGTTGTACGACTAGGGGGAAGGTTGTCCTTTTAAACTAATATTGGGTGTTTTAACAGAGTGACAGCTGCAGTTCATTGCAAATGCTTAGTCATCCTTAGCTATGTCCTTTGCTTTTGTATCATCTTGCCAATTCCCAGATGTTTTCAGGAGGGTGTTTTTTGTTCCAGCTTAAAAAAAAAAAAAAAAAAAAAAAAAAGATGGCTGCTGGGAACCTCTTGAAATAAAAATGTATTTGAAAAAATAATAGGAAAGCATTTCAGCAGCAGATGTTCTTTTTCAGCTTAGCAGTACAAAACACAGGAGCACAGGAGCCGGGGTGGAGGCAGCCCAGCGAGTGCTGCCTTCGCACTGCTCTTGCTTCCCATGAAAGTGTAGTGCAGCCCACTGAAACATCACGTTTAAATACCAAAGACAAACACAAAAACAAAAAACTACCTACCAAAAGAAAACATGGCCTGATGGTCCATGCAATTACCTGAAATCAAGAAGAAAAATGATCTCCATCTCCCTTGTGGGATGGATGTGTTTTTGTAACTGATGCTAAACTTCTGCTCAAACCAATCTGCTTTCTGCTTCAAGGTGGGGAAGGAAATGATAGATCTTTCCCAAAAATGGTTTCTCATGACCACTGCTTGATGTATTAATGTCACTGTGGCACAGGAGGGACTTTCTGGAGCTGATGAGTCATGACGTGTTGGGGCAAGCAGGTATCTCCTTCCCAAATTCTGTACTAGCATCAGATAAAGTGAGCAAGGAAGTTTGAGAACTGGTATTATCAAACTTCTCTGTGCAACTAGGAAAGAAAAAATCCTTTTTTCTTTTTTTTCATTTGAACTGACTATTTTGAGTCTAAAATTTGAGAATTCCAGTTCAGTGGTGCGGTGGGGGAAGGAGGAAGAAAGAAAGGCTTTTTATATATTTTTGAGTCATTTTGATGTTTTAATAGATAAAAAAATTCACAGTTTCCTATGGGAAGATCTTTCTGAAGATGGCTGAGCTCCTGTTTCTAGCCTCATTCCTTTGGTGCCTGCAGCAGCCAAAACTGATGGAATACAACATAGTTCTCTCTTATTCTTTATGAATTTATTTGTGCAGAACCAGGCTACTTAATGAGTCTTCTTAAAAACCCATCACTTTCAACAGCAGCCCAAATAAGCAGATCTTCTATACATAATGGGGTGAGACCTTAATTAGGCCACCTGTGGGTCAGAATAAGGTTGAGCTGCTCCTGCCATACTGGTATTTCTCAGGAATGGGGCAGTGGTCCAGGGTTACTAGACCTCTGCACTTTTCGCCCTGCATGTTCACAGTCAGCTCCACCTGCTCACCGTTTCTTCCTCGCAGGATTTCAGAACAGACACCGATTCTCTTTGAGCCTGCTGAGTGAATCTAAAAACATCATGGTTTATGCTGATCGCACAAGCTGTTAAACCCCCTTCAGGTTGGCCAAAGAGGCCATGAAAATGCCTTCCTGGGCAGTTCTCATGACCATACCTTGGCATCTGATACGCTTCATGTTCTGTCCTTGTCCTTTACAGCCAGTACCATAGGGTTTTGTATCCAGTCCCACCTTCTCCTCCTGTCCTCAGTGCCATGCCATGCAGGACGATGTGCTCAGGGAGGTGTTGAAGTCCCTTCGTTGATTCTAACTGGAAGCCAGACAGCTAGTAGATGTTATCTGCATAACTTCTGCATTCAGCAGGGCGAGGGAGGTCCTTCTCCCCCTCTACTTGGCTTTGGTGAGGCCGTCCTGGAGTATTGTGTGAGGCTCTGGGCTCCCACAAGAAGGACATGGAGCTTCTCGAGAGGGTCAAGCGTAGAGGAACGGTGATAATTAAGGGACTGGAGCATCTAGCATACGAGGAAAGACTAAGCAAGCGGGGCCTGCTTAGCCTAGAGAAGACTGAGAGGGGATCTGATCAACATGTACAAGTACCTGGGGGGAGAATGTAGGGAGGATGGCGCCAAACTCTTCTCCGTGGGGGCCAGTGACAGGATAAGGGGTAATGGGTACAAATTGAAACGCAGGCAGTTCCATCTCCATGTGAGGAAGAACTTCTTTCCTGTGAGGGTGCCAGAGCCCTGAAATGGGCTGCCCAGAGGCTGTGGAGGCTCCTTCTCTGGGGATCTTCCCAACCCGCCTGGCTGCCACCCTGTGCCCTGTGCTCTGGGTGTCCCTGCTGGAGCAGGGGCTGGACTGGATGATCCCTAGAGGTCCCTTCCAACCTCAGCCATTCTGTGCTTCTGTGTAAAGCCAGGAATCGTGACCACCACCCTTCACCCTCTTGCAGATTCACCAAGCAGCTTCCACAGAGGAGGTCCAGCTCAGCTCTCCTGCCTGGGGCTTCCTGAGCAGGGCATACAAAACCACAGCTGCTGTTGCAATTCAGTGCCTCTAATTAAATACTTAGCATTTCTGGAGGCTGACACATACCTTATCAGTGCTGCTTTTTAAATACCTTCCAGAGTACTTTGTGTGTCCACCAAGGGGTTTTCAAAGGGATTTTCACCCTCTTGCATAATATCTTCTTGCTCCTTGCAGAGAATGTATTTTCTAATGTGTCGCTGTAAAATGTGAGGGATTCTTGTTTCTGCATGTGTTAATCATCACTTTGGGAATCTTCGCTGAAGTGGCATTTTCCCAGCTAATACCGGGAAAAATCCTGCCTTCCTCAGAGACCTAGCAAAGCACCCAGTGAATGGTTCCTGTGAAGAGAGGGAAGAACTGCGGAGGCAGAAATCTCTCTGAGCAGCGTTTTTGTAATGAGCTGGTCCATTATGCATGCGCTTTCCAGAGATCTGCTGGGGATTTCGGTTTCGCTGGAGAGAAGGTGGTCTCAGAGAGGAAGGGCAAAGGCTTGGCCAGGTGCTCATATTGTTACTTGCAACCAGTCTTGGGAGCCCTGTGCAATGAGGACGAGTTGGCCTCAGAAAACATCCTGCAGCCTTGGGTGCAGGGAGAGGAGGGACCAGACCTTCCTCTCGAAGCTGTAACATAGTTCAGATGTCAGGAACAGGAGTTTTGCTGGTCCTAATGCTTCCTACTGATTGTGGCAAGTCTTTTTACCTCTCGTAGTTTGCTTTTCTCTTCTAAGAAGTGAGGCCGTGTGTCCCAAGCAGATAAAGCATTCGCAAGGCAGAACAGTGCTGCAGTATAAATTGAGAACAGTCATTTGGGATTAAATCTGTCCCTTGCTAAGGTAAAAAAAGGAGCTGGTAGGAGCCTCTGCTTTCTCCTACATGTATACGGAGCTGGACAAACACAGCACTGCTGGCACAGTGCAAAGCAAGGGCTCGAGGAGGCAGAGGAACATGTCCAAGTTGCATTGAATCCCCAGCTCAGCACCGAAGAGCCCAGCGGGGATGCTCCAGCATGCACGACAACATGCCCTGTTTTCAGGGAGGACAGGGCTCATCCTGTCCTGCAGGACAGATGTGGAAGGTTTGTTGAGCCTCAACTCAACTAGGAGACTAGGAGAGGGGGCAGCTGGAAGGCCAAGGAGACCTTGGGTCTTCTCTGTAGGTACAGATGCAGGTAGGTGGTGGTGAGGTCAAACAAATGAATGGGGCAGATTAAACTGAGATGAGAATAAATGCAACCTTTTCTAAGTGATTTAGTGAACAAAGGGTAACTTTGTGATGAGTTTCTCCAGACTGGGGAGGTAGTTTCGCCTATATACCAGGTTTCTGCAGGTAGTGCTGGGGAGGGGCATGGCATATTTTTCATAACTCTCTGAACACTTTGTGCATTTTGATTTGGTTTTATGTGTTTTTTTTTTTTTTTACATGTCATGTATTAAGTTCTTTTCAGAGCTCATTATCATTTCCAATATTTCTTCTATGAGAGCAAATGGTTAGTGCCAAGCAGCTTTTTTTCTGATGAATACTGGTCCTAAACCATGAGGAGACCTCCTAGGAGCCTTGGGCAGGTAGATGGAGCCAAGTAGAGACTAGAGCAATGGGGCAGCAATAGCTGGGGGTGGCTTGAGAGAAGCCAAACGGGGAAACCATCAGGAAAGGCCATTCTAGATCATCAGGACAGAGACCTGTCCCCATCTCTTACACTCTGGTCTCTTCCCTTTCCCACCAAACAACATTTGGCAGGTTTGCCTCTGACTGCAAGGAAGAACAAAAGCTTTGGCCAAATCAGCAGCAGCTGCAGGCTGTATCCATGTAACCCAGATCACTTATTGTCTTCCTATTTCAACGCAAAGAGGATTTGCATGAAGCATTCCCACAGAGCCTGTAATAGTGTAGAGATGTGCCATTACACACACGGCTGCTTCAGGTGACCTGTAAATCTTTTATACAATGTCAGCCATTGTATAAAATATAAAATGACCCAACACCCAACCTAGGATTTAATCATTGAACCTGGAGCAGTTGAGTTTGGATCACACTCCATTGTAATTAATTCATCCTCATGTTGCCCCCAGTTATCCTCCTTCTCCTGTGAGAGTCCACGGTGGTGTGGTCCTCAGTCAGTGGGGAAGATGAAGGTGTCTGCAGGGTCCAAATCCAGCAGGGAAGGTTGCGTATGGCGAGGAGGCAGGATGTGACCAGCTCTTCCCTTCCACAGCCTGGTGCGGAGCCCAGTCTTTCCCTCTTGTACATGGAGGTATCCATGACCATATTCCCTCCTCTCCATCTCATCTCACTTGCTCCTCTTCCTCACTGTGGAGGAGGTTGGGAGCAGGGCGGTGGAAATGGGGAGTTGTCCCTCTAGCTTGTGTCTACTCTGGCCCCTAAGAAAAGGTGGGTTGCGACTTCCAGGCAATTTGTGCGCTGTGAACACTCGAATCCTTGCTCTGCAAAGAGAACCGAGGTCCCACGTCTCTTGGGTGGCCATGACAAATGTCAGCCTGTCTTTAACACCAACCAGAGCCTCCAGAGCTGTGCGTTTGCTGCGGCATCCCCGACCCCATCAAGTCGTTCCTCTCCTCTCGGCTTGCAGATGGGTTGCTGCAGAGCCCAAGGCGACCACGTTTGCCCTGAGCCCACGCTGCTCCAAGTGAGTCACCATGTGCAAACCGCAGCGGGACAAAAGCCTCTCCAGAGGAGTTTCTGGATGCTGGGAAACCTCTGGCCATTTCCAAAATCGGTTCTCCCAGTAACATTCAGCAAGGGCCTCTCGTTCATACGCTTTATCCTTGCTGGTTCCAAGAGCCAAGGTCATGCAGGGAAGAGCTTATGCAGAACAACAGCACTAGCGATAATAAAGAAAAAGCAGAAAAGACACGCAGGATAACTGTATCTTGGGCAGTTATTAACATTTCTAGCAATGGTCCTTCAAGTGCTCCCTTTATATATAGCAATTAGTTAAACCTTGCAGTTAACTGACATGGCTCCAAACTGCATCAGACAAGGAGGCCCCCAGGTAAGAGCAGAGCAGCCGTGAGTCGAACGCTGATGCTTCTGAGCAGAAATACTCAGCTGTAGATTTGGGTCCTCTCTCCTCCACCAGCCTCCTGGCTGACCGCGAGCGTCAGCGGAGCGGCGCCAGGGAATTATTTATTTCATGGGGAAGTATTTATTTCGTGAAGGCTGCGTAGCTGACAGCCAAAGCAACCAGCTTTGCAGGCTTGTGATGGGGCTTTGGCTCCATGGGAAGGCTGGAGTTATCGGTGGCGCTCCTCAAAACATGTGTTTGTGCGCGTGCGAGATAACCAAACATGCCTGCTTTCTTTGCTCTTTTCTGCCGATTAGGGATTAATCAATAATTGCCATCCTAACGAGGAGGTGTCACCCTGGCAGCAGGGAGCTTCCAGCGGCACACTGCAAAGCGGGGCAACCCGCGAGCTTGGAGGGTTGTCCAGGGCTGAAAGGGGTGCAGGGGCTGAGCCCTGGCAAACTCAGTGCCTTGTTGGGGCTGGGGTTTGCCCTGACATGGCGACAGATGTTTCTTAACTGCTGCCTCCGAACCCCTCGTCAAGCTCGCCGTGGCCGAGTGACACCAGTTTGTGGGGAGGTTCAACGGCGGCATCAGGGTGGAAAGGGGGTCAAGGCAGAGGGCAAGGCTGCAGGTTGAGCAAGATACCTGAAACCCACTTTGGTTCTACCTGCAGGACAGGGAGATTTTGAGGCAAGGCCCTGCAACGTGGAGAACATGCTGAAAACATCCGCTTTTGTTTTTTTTCTAACAGGGATCCTGGATTTGGCACCAAGGTCCCCACTTACGCTGCCCAGTCAGGACATCACTGACTGCTTCCAGCTAAGCAAGACGGCTTAATTATTTCTTTAAAAGGCTCTGAAGCAATTAAAGGAGTGACGGGAGATGTGATATATTGCCTGTGCCAAAAATGAGTCAGACAAACTGTCGCTAGAAAAAAAAAAAAAAAGGCTCTGGTGACAATTCAGGGTCTTCTGAAACCGACGATTGAAGCTGGTTGGTTGGGGTTGCTTGAGGTTTTACCTCCTCCTAAATGCCTGGATGCATCCCATCCATCCGGACGAGCCGATGGCTTTGCAGAGGGGGAAGCTGCGGAAGGCGAAGCCAGAGCAGAGCTGGGGTGCAGAAGTGTCTCTGCTCAGACTGCAGGAAAATTTGGCAAAGTGCTTTCCAAAAGAGGAGGCGCTGCATGATCTCACTGAACAGTAGAAGGCTTGGTGTTTGTTGAGGTTGTCTCCAGGAAGCCTGTCCCCCATGGAAGATGTGTAGGAATCTGCCAAAGCTGTCAGTGCACCTATTGGGGGCTTTGCAACCCAATGAGTTTAGCAACTGCAGGGCTGCAGAGCCTTTCTGTGCATTGCAGCTTTTTTGAGGGAATTGTTCCAATTGCATTTCTCCATCCTTATGCAACAAAAAATAGCAGAAATCATTGCAATTTCCCCCTCCTTTTGACTGTCCAGGGCAGGAGACTGCCGCACAGATAATGGAAGTGCTGCACAAAGCCATCGCGCAACGAAACCAGAGGCGCAAACGGAGGAGGAGGAAGTTGGCCGCGTTCATTTGAAACCAACCTCGTGGCTTTCGCAAGGGCAGCCCGAGCGGCTCCTTCGCAGGGGCTTAATTAGCAAAAGGTTTCTATCCCTGCTACAGCCTTTGAACACATCTCACATCAAAGGCAGGCAAGAACGGGTAAAAGCTCCCCCGTAGAGCCAGCCTGCTCTCCGCTGCTGAAACCAATCCCCAGGCAAGAGCTGCGCACCCCTCTTTTTCCATTTAATGTGTCACCATTTACAGTGGTTTTCCACTTGTAATGTGTTGTAACCATTCGCTGTGCTAACGATAACACGTTATGGCTATTAATAGGCGCCAAACACAATAAATACCCCTTACCTGCTGTTCCCAGGAGACAGGAGATATATATATATATATTTTTTTTTCTTAGGGCTTGCTAAGGAAAATTATGTAGCACACATTTCTGAGAATGTTTTTTGAAAGGTTTAAGACATCAGGAGGATTTTGTTTGCGGATTTAGCTTGATCTGGCAAGCAGGCTCTAATATTAAATCCTCCTGAAATCTGCCATCAAAAAAAAAAATATTCAGGTCCGGGTATTATTAGAACTGCTGGTCTGGATGGTTTTGGAGAGGGGTAGAGGGGAGCAGGACATCGTGCCCTGGGGAAGGGAAGAGCATTAATGCAGCACTGGGCTGGGCAGCGGGGATGCTGCTCTGGTGCAAGCCATGCCGCACGCGCTGCGAGCAAAGGCAAAGGAAGCCTCTTCCCATGGCACACCGGCAAATTAATGTCAGGCGAAGGCAAAATCCAGCAATAAAGTGCAATATATACTGGTCCTGGAGCCGTGTTCCTCAGCTGGCTCCTCGCGCGGGCGGCTGAGGGGCTGGCAGGGGATGCAAAAGCCCATAATTGGTTTTCCTCAGCATCGCTTTACTGCAGCCATTCCTCAACACTTTGCATGGGTTTAAGGCATTCGGGCTGTTATCTGTTATTAAAAGCCAAAACCCAGGAGCTGTGTCTGTGGCTTATGCTGTTTGCACGGGTTTCCAGCAGCCAGACCTGGACTGGGCCATTCACTTGCTGGGCTTCTCGCTCTGCAGCCATGTCCCAGCTCACTGATACTGAATGGAATAAAATGCATCACTCGCCGTTTGTGGCAGAAGAGGAAAAGCTCCCTGGGCTAGCTGAGCGGGGATATTCCTTCAGAGGGGCCGTCTGCCTCCCAAGAAAGCCCAATTTCCTGGGCAAACCACCCTGCTGGGGCTGCAGCAGCTCCCAGCCGCAGTCCTAGAGCCGTGGTGGCTCTTGATGGCCACTTCCACTTGGCCATCGCTCCATCACCTCCAATTGCAGTTCCATTTTGTGTCTGTTTTTGGGTATTTGTGTGTGTGTGTGTGTGTGTGCTGGGGGGGGGTGGATTTACACACTGTTGACAAGTCAGCTGATACAACCAACGCAAGCGGGAGTGTTTCGGTACAACGAGGCCGCTGTGATTCCTGCCACCTCTCATTAATAACTCGTGCCCAGCGAGAGCGACTCCCGATCCGCAGCTCCCATTTGCTCTGCCGACAGCTGATCGCTGCTGCTTCTTAGCCCACCGATGCTAATGGGTAATTTATCACCGCCCCGTCTGCTTGGTGAGCACCGATTTCTTGCCGCTCCGGTGTCAGGAGAGCAGCTGCTTGGGTGCCCGACCTGGAATGATTCTGCACCGATCGCTTTCACACAGTCCTCGGTGCTGCAGCAGCCCAGATTAATAATAATAATGATAATCATGTGTATTAACAGCAACAATGATAATAACATCAGGACTTAAGTGAGATGGACTATTTCCGAGGCCAAAAGGAAAGGAGCTGGGACCCATTTAACACTGCAGATCCAGGCTTAAAAACAAACAGAGGGAGCAATAAAAGCAATACAATCCCTGGATTTCCAACTCAGGGATACGATTCCTAGTAACTGAAGCCATTGCCCTTCCTGGAGACAGTCCCACATTATGAGGAAAATCAAAATTAACCCCTTCACCCCTGCACAAGGCCAGGCTGGTAAGGACCCAGGCTTAGCCTGGGCGCACAAGGCTGTTTTTTTCCCCATTATTTTCCACCGTCTTTGCAAGCTTAAGCGAAGGAGCAAATTTCACACAGTTTTGTCTCTGCAGGTAACGTTTCTCCCTCAATAGTGTTTCCGAGGGAGAGAGGCTGAGCAAGGCGCTCGGGCAATGAATCAGAAAACAAATATCTTCACCTCAGTATATCTTACGTTTTCATCGGAACCTTTTGCTGTTAGCATTTTTCCATGTTGACAGCTATAGTGTTGGATTGCTTCTAGCAGATGTCTGAGCACTTTGGAAAAACCCTCCTGGCCACACAGCACTTAAAAAAATGTCCAGCTTTTCTAACCGATGTTTAAAATAGATGGAGAATTTTCCTAAAGAGCAGAGAGGGAAATAATAATAATGGGGGAAAAAAAATCTTGGAATGTGCCAAGGTCAGACCAAAACAACCTGTCTAAATCTAACCCCAAGCAAGACATGGAAATATCAGGTATTGGAAAAATAAGAGTTCAAATACCTAAGGGGGCAAATCAGTCTTGCCCCACCTCTCCTGTAATTCCCCCTAAGAATGGAAAAACTGTGTGAGCCTGAGTTACCTGACACTTGTTTCGAGCATGCACAAACCCAGGGCAACCTGGCCTGCCCAAACAACCTGATAAATATTCCTCGCAGTCAGCAAGCGACAGTATATACAGGCCATATAGTCATCCATGCGTGGGGCAGGTTACGGCCAGAGCTCAAGGGCTTTCGGAGTGGAAATTGTTCAAATGCTTCTGGAGCCCCTAGAGATGCCCATTGCCTGAAAAGCCCTTGGTGGGGTGCTTAGCTTGAGCTGCCAGGTCGAGGCAGATGATGCCACCTCCTCCTAGACTCTCACATGGCAAAGCACCGCGTGGCTGAAGGCACCAGCTGTTGGCCATTGCAGACCGCCTTTTTGCAGGTTAACCCCCAAACTTTTCCGGCTTCACCTGGAGTTAGACTTTCTTCTCTCCCCTGGCTTGAATTGAGGGTTATCTGCATTTAATGTTTCACCCGAACGAGACTGACCTCCTCCAGGGCCCAGAGCGAGACGCTGGTGGGGTGCTGTCCTTGGGGCAATGGAGCTGCAGGAGTTCATGTTGTATAAGTCGCCTCTCCTAGCTGAGACAGAGTCGGTGCTGGTGCTGTGATTATGGGGCTTGCTTAGAGAGCTGGGGACAGAGGCAGGCAGGGCAGCGGGTCCCGTTGTTTCACAGGGGAGCAACCCCATGCAATGGTCTGGGCAGGGCCGTGCATGGGAGTCACCAGGCATGCTGAGCCTCACTAGGGTTGTCCATGGCTCTCCAGACCCTTGCTGGCACCAAGCGTGGTCCTTTGGTTGGGAGCAGCAACACAGGAACCTCGACAGCAGCCAGAGGAGCCAGATGACCTCTGGTTGCCTAGCAAACATTTCTGCACATCACAGCCTGTTTACACACATTGGACGTGACTGTTTCCAATGAGATGCCATCTGGAATAAGAACGGGCATCTTCAAGCGTGTGTTTGAGCATTCGGGCAAGCTTAGAAAGCAGACAGAAATGTGGAAACCAACATTCAGCTATTTCCCAGGCTCATGTACCTAGAAGCCAAGCGCTCCAGCTAAACAGATTGTGCCCTATTAAATCAAAACAGCGCGTCGGCAGTAGCTCAGCTCACAAGACGTCGTCTGGATCATCGTTAGACGGCGGCATGTCCATTGGCTATGGATACTTGCCCTGTGCTCTTCACGAAAATGTCAGCGTGTCGCTGCCTGCCTTCCCTACCCCAGACGTGTTTCAAGAGAAGTGAATCCCGTAGGAGGACAAACTGATTTCCTCAAATTTTAATAAAACCCTGCTATTCTTGTTTTAATTTTAAAAAATCCCAAATATATCTTCTGGTTTGCTGCAATTAAGGATCTAGCCCTAGAGAATCATAAAAAGAAGAGCGCCCAGGTTCATGTGACTTCTGGATGTCATGGAGGGAATGCTGTGAAGCAGCAGCTCTAGACAGGGAAAGGCCATTGCACAGCAGCTGAAGTGAGAGCTCAGAGGCCGTGCAGGAACGCGGGTGTGCATGAGATGGGCTGGGAAATGTGGACCTCCTTAGCACGGAGCATCTCAAACCTCAAACTGCAATGCTGCTGTCAGCTGCCGCTCCAGGCCAAAGAGGTTGTTTCCATTAGTTGCTCATCATCGCTGTCTTTGGTTTCATACATTTCTACCATGCTACGGAGCTGAGGACTGGAGGTGACAATGAACGTTTGCTTTTGATGGAGAACCTTAAGGAAAGACAGCAGTGAGTTTTAGGGGATCCCAGAACTTTGGGCTATCTGGTATTGCAGATAATGCCCCACTGAGTCCAGTTAGTGCTGGATGCACAAGTGGTTCTGGATTAGGTTGCAGAGTCTATTCTCTGCTGCAAAAATAAATGTTTTTCACAGCTTGGCAGTGTGGGAATGCCTGGGCTGGGAGGGTAATATACTGCTTCTCTGAGAGCAGATATGCGAGCTGAAGTCAAAATCAATTAACCTGATTCTCAGGTAGAGCAAGACCATTTTAAGCGGCTGTAGTAATGGAAAGGGACTTCCTAATTACAGTCAATTATATTTATAGTCACTTCAGGGAAGTGTTCCTGGACTTCAGGTTAATTGATGGACATTTAACTGGAGACATTGAGCACCATTAGAAGAGCCACAACAGATTCTCTTCTCAAGGATATTCACAGCTACAGACTAAGCTGACACCGAGTTTCTCGATTTGTGGGCTCCAAGACCTTTCCCAGTGCAAGGACCTTTAAGTTCCCTGGCACGGGGCTTCTCCTCCGGAGCCCTTCCAGGGCTGTCTGCCGCTTGCAGGCAGCGCACGGCTGCTCCGGGCAGCAGGACAACAATCCTGCTCGGAGCGGAAGGCTGAAGAGCGTCCGCTTTTCAAGGACACCTCGCGTGGCAGAGGAACGCGGTCTTAATGCATCTATCCAAATTCATAATGCGCTTGTCGTCATGGTATCTAAGCATTGCATAATGGGTTTTAAAACCAGAGCAGGGGCCTGGGGCTGTCATTTAAACCTACTTATATTTGGAAGGCTGAGGCGGGATGGGAGAGATGCGCAGAGATTCGGAAGGGGCCTGCTAAAAGCAAGGGGCCACTTTTAACCCAATTTTAGCCAGATGTTGCCAACCCACCTCAGCCTTTTCCCTCTAGGTTGGAAGGAGGACGTGGGTCCATCTTCCCCCATGGCACTTAGCTGGCCAGGCGCAGCTGCATCACTCGTGTCCCCTGCACCAACTTCACGGGCTTGCAGTCGGTTTAACGCAAAGCCCCGGACGCGATCCCAGGGGGCTGCCAGCAACATTAGATTTTTCTTGCCCCTCTTCAGCTGAAGGAGCCTTTTGATACCCCCAGAGGCTGCACACACGAAACCCGGGCGCCTCCTGCTCCTCTCTCCCATGCACAGAGCAGAACAAGCCTATCGCTCTCCTTGAAAGTGAAATACAGGAATATTTCCAGCCTCCGGCTGCATCCCATTGTCCTTTTCTGAACCCATCCCAATGTTTCAGTGCCCTTGGAAGGGGCACGGACAGGTGCTGGGCACACAAACTGCTCAGGGCCAGGCAAAACTTTTTTTTTCCCTTTTTTTTCCATCAAAAAGTGTCTGTGGATCAAGCAAAACAGCACCCAAAGCAGTGAAAAACGGACAGAACGTTTTCATGTGGCAGAGATTTTCATCGAGAAGCAGCCCCCCGCCCCCACATCCCATTCAATTTCTACAGCTTTCCGCTTTCACATAAATAAAGTTGTAGCTGATCCTTTGAGTAATCTCAGCTTGATATGGCTCCAGAAAAACCTTATATTCCACATCAGAACTAATGCATTGCAGCCCATAATTCGTGCTCAATTGCATCGGTTGGGCAGTATAACCACACCATGACTTCTGCATATCCAATCTTTCAATGCAGCTAGCAGAACTGGGATGGGAAGGCGGATACATCTTCCAGGAGTGACACTGCAATGTTGCCTTTTCATTCCACTTTGTAATTAAATCCGGTATTGGAGCATTAGCATTTCCTGCATGGTGGAAATTTGTTGTCTGACCAGCTCTAATTAAAATCCACTTGTTTCGATGGGATACACTTATCATATAGATTAACTAAATGGCCTATTGCATTTATTATATGCTTTATTATGCACACATATATTTCATTATATATAGTTCCTTGGAAGACTTTTGCTCTGGAAATGGTATCAGTATTGATAACAGCACTAAATAGCTCCGTGTTACACTTGTCACGCAGCCAGCCGCTAATCCTTTTAGCTGGGCTCTAATAAAATAATAAGCTGGCATGGATAAAAAACTCCTGACGACAGCAGAGGCTTCTGGTGTGTTCATGAACTTCCCTTGAGCGATCCCTTCAGTTCAGAGGTGGGAACGGAGCCTGCTGCACTTCCTGCTCCCATTTGGGCTCCTCGGCTTTCCGAACGGAGGGAGAGCTCCGGTGCAAATGTCCCTTCCAGTTCCTGTTGCTCCTGCAACAGCATCGTGCTCCATGTCACCTGGGGAACGGATGTTTCCCCCCATGTCGCTTTTCCGATGGGATTAATTTGTCAAGCTTTATGGGGAATGGCTGCATTTAACACGGGGAGTCTCAGCTCCCCCAGACCCACCAAACCCCGGCGGCTCCACAGCGGAGGGCAGATCGCTGCCTGGCACAAGGGATTGGTCACCGAGGTTGCAGCTTGCTCCTTCTCCTCCTAGGTGGCATTTGGGATCGTAAGGAAAGGGCAGAGCTCACCCTGGCTTGGAGTGGGGATGAGGGACCTGCCCATTGCACTTCCAAGTTACGCGTTTTTTTTCCATTTTATTGCTCACATCAGACTTTCGCTCTGAGCCTCTGCGTCTGCTCTGCTGCGAATACTAATCAGGTTTAATACGAAGCATCAGTCATAGCCAAGCTCTGCTACAGCAAATATCTCGGCATCAGGCAACAATTCTTCAATCTTAATGACGCCTTGCACAGGAAAGCTGCTCCTGCTCTGCCCGGCTGAGAGCTGGGAGGCAGAGATGAACTTCAGACTGCAAGCCCCAATAAGCGGGGCTGCTTTACATTCTTTCCCCGGAGCAGGCGGGTCCATAGGTGCTGCTAATGGGCTTTCAGCAATTCCTGCTGACTTGGCAAGCCTTGAGAAATAAAAAAGTCCCCAGGTCCAGGCCCAGATGTTACTTCTCCCCCTGAATGTGTTTTCCTTGAGTATTGCTGTGGTTGAGCTGAACACGCGTTGCTGTGAGGGAGGACACACTCAGAGCTTGGCTCTCTATGGATACAGCAGGGAGATGAGCTGTGCCCAAAGGCATCAGGGTGGTTTTCTCGAGTTT
The DNA here is from genome assembly GCA_013398735.1 of Nothocercus julius. Classification (NCBI taxonomy): domain Eukaryota; kingdom Metazoa; phylum Chordata; class Aves; order Tinamiformes; family Tinamidae; genus Nothocercus; species Nothocercus julius. The sequence goes on along the minus strand of VZSV01000107.1, from coordinate 332,851 downwards.
TGCAGCAGGACATTTCCTGAGTTTAAAATGTTCCGAGGAGTCATAGCTCTCGTGAGAAAAGAAAATATTCCGGGATTTTCTGGAAAGCGGCAATGACGTTTTAGGACTGGATTTCCAGGCAAGGAGTGTCAACGTAGGGATGCCGAGGTTTCCTCCTCCTCCTCCATTGCTCCTGCTGCTGCAGGCTGCCGGGTGCTGCATCCGGGGCAGGGCTGATGCTGACCAGAGGGCCCCGCAATCTCTCCCACAGGGACGGGAGAAGGTTATTCCGCCCGTGGCGTGCGGCTTTGCATTAGCGAAGCTAATCAAGGTTACGCTATTATGGGCAGGCTCCCCTCTCCTCGGCATAACCGCGTGGCAATCTCAGGGTGGCTCTTGCGTGCATTGCATTGGCGAAACTCCCCTGACCGAAACCTGTGTGCGAGAGCACTGAAACCGAGAGGGCTCCCTGGGACTTGGGTTTCAATCAGAGATGCTTCTTTCCAGCCTTCCTAGCCAGAAGAACAGACAGGGAGTCTGATGTGGCAAACTTCCAGTTTTCTAATGCAAAGCGCTGTGTTCTTGTCCGCAGCGATAACACGCAGCAGGCAGAAGGAGCGCGTCTGCCGGGAGCACCCAGCTACGGCTGCTAATTAGCACCTCATAGATCTGCGAGAGGAGGATCGTTTTTCTTTCATGGAGAAACTGGGTTAATGTGATCTCTTACCAGGGAAAAAAGGGAGCATTAAATAATTGAGATGAGAAACAGCTGCAACGTGGGCAGGTCAGACGCGGGCAGCACAGACCAGTGTGGGAGCTCTGCAGAGCGAGTCCCTCCAAGGGGGCTGGGATGCAGAAGGGAAGGGGGAGGGCATGGGCAGCTCTGGTTTCCCTCCACGTTTAAGAACTTATTACTTTAGAGAGCACCATGGCCTAAATGAAAGGGATGACTCACCCTACTTAGTGGTTTTAAAGCATCATCGGAGGATTTTTATTTTATTTTATTCTATCTTCTTTAGAAACCGTGTTATCTGCTGTGTGTCGTAGGGAGCTGGCGGAGCTATAAGACAAACGTTGCTAAGAAATTCATGTGCTAGGCGGAGCGAGCTCGGTGCGGAGAGAAGAAACGAAAGAGCCATCCCCAAACCCTGTGCCGCAAACGGCACCGCCTGCGTGCGGGCGCGCGCGCTCCTCTCGAGGCTGCGGCCGCGAAGCTCAGCCAGAGAGAAGGCAACGCCTTGTGCTCCCCTCCGCGACGAGGTCGCCTCGCGAAAACCTTCTTGACTCTTTGTTCCGCCTTTGCCTTGGAAGTCACCTATGACAGGTGGAAATTGCAGTTTCTACTCACACGCAGGGCCATTCACCCCGAGAGGATTCTCTGGCCAACAGGAGCTAATCCTGCTGTCATATCGTTTGCCCGTAACCCACGGCCCTGCTAGGAAGTCTCTAGGAAAAGGAAAAAGCGTGCTGCTCGCCAAGATTAATTGCAATGCCCCTACGCAGCGATTTGGGAGGCGCGAGAAGGTGACGGGCAGCAGCACTGAGCTGTTTCGACAGCAGCGCTTACCTAGAGCAACCCCGTGTAATTGCTCAACCGCGGTGCAGCAGCAGGTTGTTCTACAAGAAGATGCCTGTATTAAACAATTGCTTTCATTAGTGGCGGTTTCTGCTCCCCTAGAAGAGCGACTCCATTAAAGAGTAATTTGCAGCAGTCCCTTGGGCCGAAACTGGATGAATTTTGGTGCCCCGCCACGAGCCCTACGTGCATCTGAGTGATCTTTGCAGCTGGAATGGTTTGTGCCTTATCTCTGTGCCTGCTAGTGAAGGACTTTTTCACTTGCCCAATTAGCTTTGAAGCTAAACTTTTGAAGACGTCATCATAAAGGAAATGCAGGGTAGGGGTCAGAAAAAGATGGCAAAAAAGTTCTTCTGTCAAGCGTTCCTCGCCAAAGGTATTTCAAAGTTACATCCAAAGGCCATGGTCTCTCTGAAGAAAAGAAAAGAAAAGAAAAGAAAAGAAAAGAAAAGAAAAGAAAAGAAAAGAAAAGAAAAGAAAAGAAAAGAAAAGAAAAGAAAAGAAAAGAA
>VZSV01000107.1:310684-330717 GCA_013398735.1 Nothocercus julius | reverse complement strand
AGAAAAGAAAAGAAAAGAAAAGAAAAGAAAAGAAAAGAAAAGAAAAGAAAAGAAAAGAAAAGAAAAGAAAAGAAAAGAAAAGAAAAGAAAAGAAAGAAAAGAAACATGGCAACTAAGAAGAAAATTGATGATGTGTCTTACTGAGTTATTATCACTATTAGGAATTTTGCATGCTTGCAGTGCAACTCATGTCCAGTAAAACAAGACAGAGGTAAGGCAAGAAAGAATATCACTGATTCTTGTGTGTAGATATTTATATATATACATGTTTGTATGCATACATGCATATATCCCAGAAACGGAGATAAGAGGAATCGGGACTCTCTCGGGAGCCCTTTCTCCCCAGAAAATGAGAGCGCAGCTTCATGCTCGTGCCAGGTATTGCACCGAGAGCAGGCAGGAGCCATCGCTGCAGCCATCCTGGGCTCTTCTGTCTGCAGGAGCAAGACAGGGTCCCTTTGGGGACATTCGCCTCCCAAGCTTGGTTATGCGGTGCAGTCCTGAGTGCACTGGAGGAAACGACCGCCTAGTCATGGCTTTTGTCACCAGGGGAAGAGGTTGAGCTCAGGCAACAAATTATTCAGAAGAAATTATTTGCCAGACTCCCATTACGCGCCCTGCAGAGTGGAAGGAGTTGAAACATCGCGTGCAATTAGCTTCATGTTGCAAAACCCTGCTGGGATGTAAGGAAGGCCTGGATGCTGTGCTGGGAGGGCCGCGCGGCTGACGGCTTCAACAACCGCGCAGGGCAAAGCGGGCAGAGGCAGGGAGAGCCTGGGGAAGCAAGCGGACCGACACAAGCGCAATGCCAGGGTGAGTCTTGGCAGGACTCAGCCTTGCCCGCGGTGCTGAGATGCAAAGCTCACGAGCGTTAGCGCTGGAAGGGGCTTTGGAAAATGTGTTGCACTTAGCAAGATGTCGCCGAGGGCCGAGCGAGGCCAACACCAGCTTTGCTTGCGACGCTGGTGCTTAATTGCGAGGTCTGGGCTCGGTTCCTCCCATACAGCAGCCCAGGACCAGGGATGGGGTGAGAGCACGCTCGGTGCGAGGGGGAGGCAGCGGCCGCGCGGTCTGCAGGGTGAAGTGAGAGAGGAGCAAATATGGTGTATTCTTAAGGAAAATGTACATCGAGTATTTCCAGGAATTATAGCCAGAATCTATGCAGAAAGAAGTTTTTAGTGCTCTTAAGGGGAACGCAGATCTTACAATAAATCAGTTTAATTAACCAAGCCCAAAACAATGTTTGCATTAGCATCTAGGAAAACAGAGGCTCAAATCACTGCGATTATCCCCTGAAATCTCTCACAAACGAAGCTTAATAACATCTGCTGCTTCCTCAGCTAGAAAAGAAAGCAGCAATAAAGGAGAGAACAAGGAGCCTGCCGAGATAGGGGCCTTGAGAATAATTCCTCCAGACTTCTTTTCTTTTCTCCAAATCAGCAACTGTGGCGGTGACCCTTAGAATAACCCACAGTGATGATTCAGTTGCACAAACTGTAAATAGCGCGGAGCGTCGTTACTTCACCTCTCCATGCATTGCGAGGTGGGACAAATCTGCCGTAAAACAGCACTTGCAACTACCCCATCAGTCATTTTGTGCTTTCAGGAAAGGGCTTGCCTAAGAAAGAGCTGAGAGTGCAGCTGAGATGTGATTGCACTCAACAGCCTTAGAAAACACAAGGTAGCAAAAGGGACTGCTGTGTTTTTCTGAAGTGTTAGAAGTACCTAACATATGCATCTGTTATAAATAAGAAGCAGAAACGCAAGCTAAAATAAGGAGTACAGGGTGCCTAGGACCAACCAGTGCATTCCCAAGCCCTAATGGGATTTAGGAAGAAAGTCAGCTGCCAAGAAGGGTCTGCTTTGTGCAGCTTTTGATAATAAAAACTAGGTTTTGTGGACAGGAATGTTGTGGCTGTGACAACGGAGAGACTAAGCAACTGCAGGCCCCGATCCCTGGTACCGTGCAGGCAAGCAATGCAACAGTCGTCCTGCATGCGGCGGGTGGAAGGCGGCACAGAGGCTTCCTGGGGACCAAAGTGCGAAACCCTCAAGAAGCGGCTGCTGTGCTTGTGGCACACGCTGGGAAGAGCGGAAAGGGAAGCAGTGAAATTCACAGGCAGAGGCTGAAATGGTTTTGAAGCAGGGCCAAACGAATGGAAATGGAAATGGGGGGGGAGAGGGGGAATAAGACTCTTGCATGATCCCTGGGGAGGTCAAGGGTAGCGAATGTGAGTTAGGTTTGTTGTGCTGCCCAACCTGAGATGGCCCCTTCCTCTGCCTGCGCTGCAGAAACACAAGCGGAAAGTCGCTGTGATGCTGTGAAACAGGGGCCGGGACACGTGGCAGCCGGGTGACTGTCCACGAGATGCCCTGCGATGCAGCTCTTTTCTGGGCTGCCTCCTCTCGTGGTAGTTTCACTGCATTTTAATTGGGTACAAGACTAGCAGGGTCAGGCAGATGAGCAAAACCAAGGGAACAGACACAACCATTCTTATGTGATACCCTTGTTAGGTGCTCATTAAAATCACCAGGACCTTCACTCTATCATCTGCAGAAGTCTTAACTATCAGTGCTAATTGCATCTGGGGATTTGTTTAATTAAGCAAGCAGATTAGTGTGGAGATCTGCAGGAAAAAAAGCTGTTGCTTGGTCTCAACAAGCGTAAGCTGCAGTGAGGACACCTCTGCGTGTGACCTGGGGGCTGGTGGGCTTCAAAACTCCTCACTGGTGCCCTCAGAGCAGGGTTTATGTTCCCTTTGGGGTCTTCTTCATCTATAATATGCAAGGCAGAACCAGGTGGCCATATCCACACCTATGGCATAAAGCTTTTTACACCAAAAGCTTTAACTTACAGTTTGATTTCCAACTCGTTGTAGGTGAAATAACCACAGGAAGTGAGATCCATAGGGATTCTGAGATAGAGTAAATGCTGGTTCTATAAAATACATTACAAGAAATGACATTAAGGGAAAAGCAATCGCCATTGCAAAAGTTAAGCACTCAGAATTTAGCAAGTGACAGACATAAGGTTGCTCATGCAAATCTCATTCCCTGCACACACATCACTTGAGTTGCTGATTGCAACGCCATGTACTATTTTTTTTTTTCCCACATTGCTAATGTTTCTCTCATGGAGGAAATTTGATTTTTATTAATTCCATAATGTGAAACTATAATATATTGTCAACGCAGATTCCAGCAAAGCAGCCAGGGTGACAAATGCTGACAACTTGAAAGTGGCTGCACAGTGTGACTTGTGACCCTTGTGCTGCACAGTTTTGTGCTCTGCTTAATTTTCTTTGGAAGCAGCACAAAACAGTAAGTGGGCTTTGCTATATACACCATCCAGTGCCTGACATTATTTGGGGAAAGAGAGATCTAATTATGTGGAGATTAGTGTCTTCCAGAAGAGAGGCTGCAAAGGACCAAAGCATGGCACCAGCAATGTAATAGTTCATCAGTCTCTGAATTATACTGGAATAATAAAAATGTGAGTCTATAAAGGACACAGAACTCACCAACTCTGACAGCGATGAAATATCCAAGCAGAAGGGATAATGCTGCCTCTGGACGTGAGCTCAGAGGTAGCCACCGGCTTTGTCCTTGCCGCAGCAAAAAGGAGAGCCTCAGGTCTAAGGATGCATCCAAAAAAATCTACCCTCTGCCAAAACCAACGTGAATATTTCCAAGAGAATTTTAAAAAAAGCTGAGGATTGCGGCTCTGAAAGTGGGGGATGTGTTTCACTCCCCTGCTCTCCCACAGCGTGGCAGGTAGGGTTGAGCATCCCATGCCACTGCTGGCATCAGTGCCCTGAGGGCTGCGCTGTTGCACGTTCTGCTGATGCAGGAGTCACGCGTGCTGCGTTGCACCGGGATCTACCCCACTCATGTCGCATGCAGGTATAATGTGTATGTCCATCAGGTTAGGAAAACGGATGAGGGTTAGTGGAAGCAGAGAAGCGACGGCGTTTCGTGGGCAAAGTTAAGATGAAATAAAAGCCATGGAGTTACTGGGGGACCCAAAGTCACCAATAGCTCTTTGGCCTGGCTGGAAGCCCTGGAATCTGGAGTAATGCATCCCTGCTGGCCCCACACACAGCGCTACAAATATCCACTTAAAAGGAGGCTACCTCCGATGGGAAAGAACAGGGAAGTGTGGCAATCTCGCTGAGAAGGCAAAGAGCCCTGATCGGGTCTGTGGAGCAGCCGGGAGCAGCTGGGAGAAGCAGAGGCAGCAAAACTGCTACTGCGGCTTTCGGTTCCAGCTGCATGTGCTGCAGCAGGGCAGGCCCAGGGAAGCCAAATCCTGCAGGCCTCTCTCGAGACTGGAGAGCTGTTTGATGTTTAATTAGAGGGGGGGCGAGAAAAACAAAAACAACAACAAAAATGATTTAAAAAGAAGCCTAAATATCCCCACTTGCACTCTTGCCAAATGAGACCAAGCTGTGGAATATCTTGGGGGTTTTCGGTATTTCACATTTTGTGCTTTTTTGACGCTGCTGTGGGGAGAAGGGAGTGAAGTGGAGATTACTCAGGTTTGCATTCTCACATGTCAAAGCAAGTCCACTCCTGTCTCTGCCGCCACGGGCCAGCGGGGAGCTCGGGAAGCTCCAGTCCGGCTCCCTGCTCCAAGGAGCTCCAGCAGGTCCGCAGCACCTGGAAACCATCTCCTGATACACTGATATCTATATCGATGTGATATAGATATATAGATGTGAGTAGCAAAAAAGAAAAAAAAAGTCCTTTATTTTCAAATGCAGTAATAGTTGTTCCCCTCTGCTTTAGATTGCTTAAGGAGGACACTTAGATGAAGCCAAATGGAACCACAGATGTTTCGGTGGCTGATGAGAGCAAACAGGTTTGTGCAGGACTTCCCTGTTTCCTTCTCTTTAATAATGGGGGTGATTCTTCGTGTTTAGGCTCTCATCAGCATCCCACATCAGTCAGCTCCTGGGAAACACTGACAGCATGCAGGAGACACACGGGCTGGGACACACCAGGCGTCAGGGTCCTGTCAGCCTTCCACAGTCACACAGGATCTCCACAGTACTCAGTGACTGTTTTTCTCTTTCCACAGAAAATGTTTTTTTTTTTTTTTTTTTCTTAGCAGAAAATGCAAACCAGGAATATTCGGCCACAGAGGAAAATGTTTTGTAACCTGCCATGGTGTTTAGTTTGTCACAGGCCATGGAGGTTGGGGACTTCATGCTCCCATTCTCCTCCAGAGGTGAAAATCTCTGCTGGGACCACTTGGGGCCCCTGGTGTGCCGGGGGGCACAGAGGACATGGGGATGACAGTGAGGAAGAAGGCAGGGCCTTGGGAGACAAGGGCGTCCTGTGGTGCAGCTCAAGGAGCCCCAACCTCAAATTTGGACCTGGAGGTAAAATTGTTGGGATGGAAAGACAATTTTTGAAAGGGATTTTGGGGGGGGCTGGAGGTGAGGAGGAAGGTGTTCTCGGAATATATAGCTTTCCATGGCAAATCCAAGTGATAAGGACCGCTTGGTGTTGTAAAGACAGGGTACTCCATATACAAGTGTAGCACAAATCTGACACATATCTTTTACTCATATAAACTTACAAAAAGGAAGAAGGAATCACCATTTTCATCTGCATTGCTGGCTGTTTTAGTTGCTACCATTTTTTTTTAGTACATGTCTCTGGGTGAAAAAATTAGCGTCAGCTGAGATGGAGCCGGTCTTGAACTGCTCTTGGCATTTGTTAAGAAACAAGTCACCAGAGAGAAGGAGCTCACAGCTGCCCAGCTCAGCTGTTAATGCAGCTGGTAACCGAGGAAGCTGATGGCCACCTTCTGTGAAGAGCTGGATGGCATCACAGATAGGAGGAGAGACAGCAGAGCTGTGGCAAAGCTCAAAGGGAGACACCGTGGAAAGGGAAAGCGATGCTTGTTTTAGACAAGAGAGATCTCGGTCATTTTACTCTTCCCTGACCGCTCGCGAGCAGTGAGACTTGTGGCCATGAAGGTGTGTGCAGGTTCCTCATGGCGACGTGGTGCATAAAGAGCAAGAACCCTGGAGGCCTCATCTTCTAGGTTCCCCTTGGAAGCATGATGGTTGCTAGTACGGTTTAACGCAGCTCTGAGCCTTCTGGCCAAGAGATGGTACTCTGCCTTCATGCACCATGCACCCAGCAGGCCTGTCAGGACCTGCCAATCCCTTGGCATTGCCTACAGCCCTTCCTGGGTTTCACCTCTGATTAGGAGCAACCTACATAGCACGACAATCCACAAAAGGGCCCGAGCCAGATCCTCTCTGCTCTGACACTAGATGGAGTTTGTTGGCAGGTGCTCCATGCCCAGAAGAAAAGCTCTATGAGCTATGGCACAGCAGAGGAAACAAGCCCTCTGCATGGGAAATGACAGAATCACAGAATGGCTGAGGTTGGAAGCAGAGCACTGGCACAGGCTGCCCAGAGAGGTTGTGCAGTCTCCTTCTCTGGGGATCTTCCCAACCCGCCTGGATGCCACCCTGTGCCACGTGCTCTGGGTGCCCCTGTCTGAGCAGGGGTGTTGGACTAGACCATCTCCAGAGGTCCCTTCCAATCTCAACCATTCTGTGATTCTGTGTGAAAGGAGGGTTGTCAACAACTTGTTGCTTTCTAGAGGTACTTGCTCTTTAGAAGTCCATGGGTGTCATGGGAACCGAAGCCCTGGGTTCATAAGTGCAAAACAGACCAACGCTGGATCCCCAACGGATCACCTCTCCTGCACAGCAAGAGGGCTCATGGATGAGCCAAGCAGAGAGCACAACTTAGGGTACTATATCGAAGTCGAATATCCTACAGTGTGTCCAATAACTTGTTGGTCACTGAGCGTGTTCACAGCACGTTACCCCCAAAGCATCTCTCATGGAGCGAGCCAGGAACCCTGCACTGCATTGTACCCCGCTTCAGTCTTTGCCTCCTTCCACATTAGTAGCACTCTGACAAAGATTGGTCTGGCCTCGGTTTCTGGCTCTTTTTTTTTTTCTGCCTCTCAAATAGAAGTAAAATCAAGTTGTGATGAAGGGGAGCTGTGCCCCGAAGGGGAAATGTTTCAATAGCAGAGAGAAGGGAGATAAAAATCCTGTTCTCCTTAGCCTGGTAGTAGCCAGGAAGAGCTGTAAGTCTCCTGGGAGGTCTTGTTACTGAAGATCAAAGAGGCTCAGAGGAGTCTTGCGTGCTTTGGAAAAAACCTCCAGAAAGCTCTTAGCTCCAGCCGCAAGCCTTTCCCCATCCAGCAACTTAGCCAGGGCAATATCTTGTGAGCCTCCTTTAGATCAGCAGCTGAGAAGAGCAGAGCAGAACACAAGTGGGATTTAATGGCCCTGTGCTTATTTCCAAAATATGCTCATACTCTTTGCGGACGCTCAGCATGCAGAAGCTTCATGCAGCAAGCGGATGATATAAAAGGCAAGGTGGGGACAACGCTCATGGCTTGGATGCAGACTGCGGCCTCGCTCCACGCTCTGCTCTGCAGGCTCTGATCCTGGCACCGGGTTTCCTTGGAGGAGAGGAAGAGATGGCATGGGAGCTGCAGGCATGGACCTTCAGTGCGGTGTCACTGCTGAGCCACGGCTACCCAAGCAGAGAGCCGTAACCCATACCTAGCCCATAACAAGACTGTTTATCCAGAGACGGAGCTAATAAGCCTGGCTACTATTGCCAAGTCAGGATTTTCCCAGCATGCAGGTGCTTTATTTTGTTCTCAGCATAATTCTGCAATAAAAGCTGTCCCCCCCTGCCTAGGTATTGGTGGCAGATAACAGGCCTTAAGTGTAATTGCACAGTTAAGACAACTCTTGCTGCAGTTGGTGGTTTCTTTCCCAAAGAAATGATACAGGCAAGAATGTTTGCACTTGGTCCCTTTTAAGTTTTTTGAAAATCATAAAAAGCTTCATCTTCTGAGCAGAAAATAGAATAATATATTCACATTTTATATTCAGCGTGTTGGTGCTTTATTCTGAATGACAAGAAAATAGCAGGCAGACCAAGTATCCATCAGCTGGATCATGTGCTAAGAAGCACATGCTACTGCCTGCTTTTGCAATGCGCAGCAGTCACTACATCTCCACAGGCAAAATATTTGGCTTTGTTTATAGATGTTTAAAACATCTCTACAATTTGTCTTCCCAAGTGACTCGGTATTTTCTAAGCGGAGATCAACAAATGCTTCTCAAGGTGTGCTCGGATCCCCGAGTCCTACAGGTTGTCTCAGCACATGGCAATATAGAAAGTCACTTATGACTCTCTATCCAGGCTGCTGAGCCTGTAAGTCAAGGCCGTTTCAAGGCAAGGAGGTACAGGAATGAGACCGTCTTCAACACCCAGCCCATTAAAGCTATCTAAACTCACACTCTGGCACCTGCAGGGTTTTCTCACAGTCTCTGGAGGTACCTCGTAGGTGTGTCACTACAACATTAGGGGCAATCCAAATGTCTAAGAGGAGTGAGAACGCGTACGTGATGACCAACCTGCCTTTTATTCTCAAGGGTTTTGGCTTTTCTTCTCCCGTTTGTGCCCAATTCCTTTTCTCCACCACTAAGAGCAGAAGTACAGGACAGCAGCTTCAGGAGCTGCCTCTGGACAAAGAGGAGAAGAGATAGTTCAGCCAAGGCAGTTTCCCCAGCTGGGACCCCAGAAACATCCCATGCAACAGAAAGACAGAAGAATCAGGGGTCGACTTTCCTCTCCAGTTTTAAACCCCTTCTCCACTTGCCTCTTCTGTCACTGGCAGAGTTGGGTCTGGAGGCTGTCCTGGAGGCTGCATGCTAGCGATAAGCATAAATATTTTAACATTTCATATTAATGAAATCGACTACTGTGAGCCCTAAAGATAATAGCCGACGAGCTGTCACTCAGAACATTTTAGGCACAAACAGATGCATTTTCCCTGCAGCAATTTTCCTCTGCAAGAATAGTGATATTATTAAAGTTTGCCCAGAGAGCATTTTAGCAGCTCATTAAACACAGCTGCATATTTTGTGTAGCATTAAAGCAATTCACTTAGTAATTAACTAAATGTATGATAAGACTTTTTGACTAATATTGCTTTTCTCCTGTGAGTGATTTCCATTCATCTCCATCTAGCATTTTTCTAGTCCGTGGCACAGCGGGGGACACTCGACTTCACCGTCCATGGCAGGGATGGCCCTTGAGGCCACCGCGCTATTCTGACAGCCCGTCCACCCACATGCCAGATCTTTCTCCAAAGCGACCGTCCACCTCCACGCTGGACCTGCCAGGTGTTTTGAGGGTGTCTTGGTCCCCTGGGACTGTTAGACAGCAGAGTGGGCTCTTCCCCATGCCATATCCATCGGCAACGTGTGCTTTGCCAAGCCAAGGTGCCCACGTGCTGGGACACGTCGGTCCCCTGAGCTTCACAAAGATGCATTTGTTGCCCTCCTGTTCCTGCGCTGGTCTCACCAAACCCCCCAATGCTGCAATGGCACGCGAGGTATGGTGCGAAGGGTGGGTGCAATGTCCAATTCCTCAGGATATTTGGGATGCTCCCTAAATTTATAACAGAACCACCCCTCCCTCCCCCCCCGGGCATTGAGCATAATAATGTGGGCACATTTTTCAGCAGCTTCCCAGAGTACTAAAATTAATTGGTGTAAATCTTGTTTTGCAGTACCCTGGTCTCATCGCTGAATCATTCAGGTTCCCCTTTGTTCACTCCCACCAGTACGGAGTATGTGCATGTGATGTCTGTAAGGGAGAGGGAAAACCCCTGGATCAAGCCTCATTTCATTACAGACTTTCTGGTGCAGACTGGCATCTCTTTGCCTTGTAATTACAACGCACCCTGCAAAATCCCCACGTTTAGCAGCAAGCAGAGCAGGGCTCGGAGCCTGCCTCGTCTTCTGAGTGTTTAGCGCAACTTCATGGCTTCACTTATTCCACTCAATTTGTGAAATGGAGCTTTGTGTGTCAGTGACAGGCTCTAACGGGGTTCCCTAGGAAGCCCTCGTGGCATTGCTTAACGTGCTGCTGCACGGGAAGATGTGACAACGCTCACCAGCCCCTTCCCAGGCACTGGCAGCCCCAGCCCAGCAGCGAAGAGCAGTCGACAGCAGCATTTTTGAAATAGCTCTGGAGTCAAAGTCTGCCATCGACAAGCAAACAGGGCATTTGAGGAATCATCATTAGCAGCCTTTCTCTGTTTAAACAGCTGATTGAATTTCAATATAGACAACCATGACTGGGCAAATGGGATCATATGAATATTAATAAACACCATTCGCTCTGCACTGTCCCCAAGGTATTATTTTTCCCTCTTGTTGAATGCAAGGAAGGTGCTGTGTAACTATGGAAACATTCAAACTCACTTAGCACAAGTTATACTGATTGGGGAGGGGGGGGAGGTGAAGAAAATGAAATGCTTTTTTCTCCAGCAGATTTCTCATAGTTCCCAGATGAACAAAAATGAGACACGGGTTCTCTTAGAGAATGCATTTCTCTTGTTCTGTGCAGTTTAATAATCTGCATGCAGTCAAATGCTCTGTCTTGGTCTGTATGTCCTGGATCCTTCCAAGTATCCGGCTGAGCTTGGGGTTTCAGTGCCTGGGTGCTGCACCATGCACCATCTACACAAGCAGGAAACAGGGGGAAGCAAAGGCAGGTCAAAGACAGTTTTTGCTCATGCCCTTCCTTGTGAGACCCTCCTGTTCAGAGGGAATATGAAGGCATCAAACAAAATTAAAAATCAAAACAAGCAAACAAAAGCATAAACCTGGGGGGAAAAAACGAGCACAAAGTAGTCAATTAAAATGAGACATTACCATGCATGTATGGCTCAGATTGGCAGGGTTTGAGACAATAAGGCAAGACGCTTATGAGAACATGAGAATGAGAAAAAGAGAGATGGTAGTGACAGATTAGGCTGAGTGCCAAGCAGTGAATTTATTAGTCATGCTGGAGAAAAGGCACACGTGCTCGCGTTGCATTTCTGCCTTGCCTTGGGAATGGATCAGGAGATTGGTCTTGTATCAGAGCAGGAGGAAACGTTTCCCCATCCTTCACACCACGTCAAATAGTTTTTTATGATAGATGAACACATTTTGATCAGCGGGCCCAAATAATCTGTAGCCACAGGTCCAAAGACGAGAAGAGATGACCCCTCTTGCTGTGGTTCATTCTTAACTGATTCTGGAATAATTTCAACTGGAAGGAAAGCCACTGAGTCCAGGAAGAACCTCTGGAGCACAACTACTACAACCCCATCACCACTGCTCTGACTAGCTGTTTTTTCTTGAGGTTTTTACATGCCTATACAGCTGATTCAGCCAAGCAGTCCATGGGAGGCTGCTGATCTCATACAGCTGCTGGAAGCCGCAGCACTTAAATAAATGTCCAAGGCCACCCTTCCAGAGAACAGCATTTGCCACACATTGAGTGTCTGGGTCAGGTTTTTGTGAACAGGTTGGCTAATTCATTTTTCAACTCCTTGCTTCTCTCTGGCTGGTTTGGTGATTTCTAAAATAGCCTTAAAATGCATTTTCTTTGATGAGCTTAAACAGAGCTCATCAGGTTTAACTTCTCAGCAGTGTTTTTTATTTTATGCCATTAACTCCTGGGGATATAGCAGAAGGCTTGATGGTTCTTAACTGGCTTTGAAGATGGTGATTTTATTTTCACAACCTTTTGAGTGTTTAAGGTTTTGTTTGGAGGCTTTAGCATGAGTGTATTTTGGAGCACATTTTTTGAGCTGCAGTGGGACATTGAAGCTGCTACCTTGTTCATTACGAGGCAGAGGAAGAATCTCAAAACAATATTCAAAGAATGTTTTTTCTGAAACTTGGTGGGTCTTTGGCACTAGTTCCTTAAAAGGTTTTTGAGACTCTCCATAATCCATCCTAAACTCCATCTCCTGATAATATGTGTCAGGGAAAGGCTCAGTCCAAGCATTTATCTTCTGCCCTGGCTGGAAACAGGTGTTCTCCTCTGTGCCTTTAGTGCACACCCTGAAAACAACACACAGGGCAAAGAAGAAATAAAAATGCATCTATAGCTTCTGAATAGCAAAAGCCCTTCGATCCATTTCCCTGTGCAATGGGTTGCTAGTTTCTGAATCAATGGTGCAGCCTTGCACTCTTGCAAAGGATATGTATCCACCTCTCCTCTTGGTGGTTCCCCAGCAAGGGAACAGAACTACGCAGTGCACACAGTGGCTCAGCGGAGACATTTCTAGAAGCGCAGGCAGCTCACTGCTCACTTCTGGTGCACAACCCTGCAGTGACAAGGCCTTTTCGTGGTGGTGGTGGTGGTAGTGTCTTTCCGGGAATCCTTCCAAATAGCCTGAAGACGGAGTCTTACAAATATCTCTGCATAGAATTGCTCTTGGTTGGGAATAAGATGCTTGGGGACATAATGTGCCTTCATCAGAGTACACTGTGTTCTTTGCTCTATGAGAAGCAGTCACACCAGAGGCCCTCTGGGCTTAAGACCATGCTTCCTCATCAGGGTTTACCCTAAGCCCTGAAGCTCCCACAACGTTAGCTTCAGTTAAAGGCTCTGAACTGTACAGCCTTACCCTGCCGCGGGACTCCTTTGGACACATCACTGCTCTGCGTCCCGTCCTCCCTTTTGAAATAGAGGCAATTGGGCAACATGAGTGGTTTCAAGGACCAGTACAGACCCAGACCAAGAGGAATAGCACCTCCTTGTTTTGGTTGCTCCTAAAATTTGAGATCTTCTCCTCAAGGGCTGAAGTTGTCCATGTTGGGCCAACAAGGCCAGGTTTGCAAAGACAGGAGGAGGGAGATGAAGCACTGGGGTCAGTGTGATCTGCAGAGATGTGGCTATGCCAGTTTTCACTGCTGTAAGTAGTTATTTCATTACTGGTGCTAGATGTATTCCAAAAAAAGAGTATATTTTACCTGAAGCTGGAGTTCCAGTCAAATTTTTCAACGTGGTTCACAAAGGCAGACAAAAGATTACAGAAATGGATCTCACACCCTGATCCCTAAACCTGGGAAACTTCCCTTTGTGGCCACAGAGCAATGAAGAGTACAGATTTTTTTTTCAGCTACTGTTGTGCTGCCTTAACATGTTCTTCAGTATCCCCTCCTGAATTTCAGAGCCTGTTAAGCTATGAAAAGGGCAAGGTTCCCTTGGTGTGTCAGGGTGTCAGTATCCCAAGATAAATTAAACAGCCAACAGGGAACTCTCACTGTGGTGTTTCTTTGGATGTTATCCCAGCGGACTGAGTCTTGTGCATGCAACAGTTAACCCCAAAAGCTTTTTGAGGGTAGCTCTTCCATGCACGTGGTGCACGCGGGATACGTGCCTCAGAGCTCATGTGAAGGCCGGTTGCCTGGAAGTATTAGTGTTGTGCCTCTTACACCCAGCTGGAGATTCAACAGTGAGACTGCCAATTACTCTCCCCACATCACCTGTAACCTTGACAGGTTTGTGCTTTTGCTTCGTGAATGCATCTCACTTCGGTGGCCACACAGCCAGTACTCACTTTACTGCTGGTTACTTCCCAGGAGGTTTCAGGAATGACTCTGCATCCTGTGAGCATTGCACGCAGTGCTCCATAACAGAGCCCACGTGGCAGGGTGCCTCCAAGGACACTGCTCCCCTGGTTTTTGTCAGCTGAAGCCTCCAGGGAGTGGTGTGCAGCATGACCGTGAACAGATGCCACAACCAACATTGCTGCAGCACCTGAGCCACTTGCATGAGAGCTCAAGAACAAACCCTCCAACTAACGCAAACAGAGGTGAACCAAGCGAAAGGCAGGCTTGGCTGAGTGGAGGTTTGCTGGCAATGGTCATTGTGGTAGACAGTAGGTCATTACTCACCTGGGTCCTTGGGTCCTCTTCAGTGTGTCTTTGTAGTTGAGGTCTGCTGCACAAATGTTCAGGAAAATGGCTTGAGTTGAGAAAGAGCTACTCATGTGCTTTGCTTTCTTCTCCTTAAGTGTCCTTTCACAAGCTTCTGCTGAAGTCTGTGTTAGTGGAATATATATGCAGTTTCTTTAGAAGGATGCCAAGCAAGCAAGAAATCAAATTACACATTACATATAAGATGCTACTTTTTGAACTTTAAACAATTGCTTATAGCAAAATTTGACTAGATCTGCCTGCTACACAGTTGTTGTTCTGATTTCCAGGGATTCTGTAATTGTTTGTGTAGGATGCATTTGGTCACGAATACCATATGTCCAGAAATCTTTTGCTCTGTTTTGAGCAAGGGTTTGACCTGAAAGACCTCCAGAACTCCCTTGCAGCCTAAATTATTAAATGACTCAAAAACTGTGAATTGTCTCACTGTCTATGTACCTATTATTGGGGACGTTTATACCCAGCGTAACCTATGCTAAAGGATATGATTTTAATTATCCTTGGAAAAATACACTGTGGTCTCCTCCAGCTACGAGAATTTTGAACCAAGTTGTGTAGGCTACACTGTAATTTCAGAAGTCATCATACTTTCAGTGACTGTACAAATGCTGTTCTTTATAAAAACGGAATTCTCAGCAGCTTTAGTAATGTCAAAGAAAGAGGGCTGCCCTCAGGTCTCTGCAGGTAAGAGGGACAAGCCCAGGCAGGAAAGAGTCAAAGCCTGCAAGGTCCGATCCAGAGCCTGGAGTCATACAAGGGTTTGCAGCATCCTTGCTGGACTTGAGAGATGTTGGCCTGCCTTTAGCAGAAAGTCAAAAGGGGAACTGTAGCCCCATTAACAAGATTTTGCCACTACCAAAGGAAAGCCATAAACTTGATATTGATCAGGCAGTACGTAGTCTCCAGACTTCCTGGGATTTTCCTTGCCCTGGCTTTGGTTTGGCAGCAAAATTGCCGAAGTTTTGATGCAGTTACCAGCGATCATCAGCGGTCACCCTGTGTGGTAGCAGCAGATGCAGGATGGTCCCCAGCCACGAACACAAATCATGGTGTTAGTCAGGTCCCCCCAGCAGTACTTTGTTGAGACCCTGGCAAGCCAGCCGTAGAGATGCCAAGGAGCAGAAAACCCAGATAACTGGGGACCATTGGAAAAGAGGAGTACAGAGCAGGTTGCGCTAGAAAACTTCACAGCTTTTTCACCTATCTGTGGAGACGGACAAGTCCTAAATCTATTTTGCCCACTTTCATTCCATATTTCAGACCCTGGCATGAGACAGCTCAGCTGCCCTGGCCCAGATCATTACCAGCAGTTCACAGGAGCTGCAGACAGGCAGCGTTTTTGAATTCATAAGTGTTGCATTAATTTTAAATTTCTTCATACTCTGACATCTCGGGGAGCAAAGGAAAAAAAAATCTCATCAAGTTTTTTCTCTAGAAATGTAGTTTAAAGAGGAGATGTCAGTATGTCAGTATTTTTTAATTTTTTAAAAGTTCTCTCAACTGAATGTAGGAGGCTTGGCTACCAGACAGCAGGACACTGGGAAACTTTGCAGCCTGTTAGCCCTGGGCACTCCCCAAAAAGGCAAAATTCCTTGTGCCAGTAAACTCCTCAGCTCATACCATGGTCTTGCCAAACACAGTGACTAAGCGCAGGCAGGGTGAGAACTCTCTAAACTGTCTTTACCTGCTGGCTCTGTTTCCCCTTTATGCTCAGCACCAAAGGCCAGAGCTTATTTCACAGCCTAAGCACATGCACCAGAAGGCTGTCCCGACTCATTGCAAAAAATTGAGATGCTGCAGGGAAATAAATAATCTATTGGTCTGACATACACCATTAAACTGCATCAATAAAAGATGAATATGGGGTGACTTATGACAAATACTGCACTGCTTGCTTTTATTTCTTTAAATACAGTGTTTCTGCAGAGAGCAAAGTGCCCCAGTAGGCAAAGGAGCAATTCCAATTCCGCCCATGTGGATTTACTGCTGGTAGCAAGTGTCCCATGCAGAATTCCAGCGCTCCTTAAGGAAGCAAATTACATCTTTCAGAATGACCAGTATCTACATTGCTTATTTTGTTCTTTGCTGCTTGCATTCATGTGCCAGAGGCAGGCAGAGATCTCAGCATGCAGACAGGAGCCTGAAGCTTTATTGCATTTCCTGCTGCCGGTATTTGCAAGAGGTCAGCAGACGTGAGGATCTGGCTTCACCCCGTGTCCTTACCCAGCTGCTATTCCTACGTGACGTCTCCCTGCACCCTCTTTACTTCGCATCAGTCTCTCAGGGAGCAAAATGAAGAACACCAGCAGCGAAGCCTGCTGTGGCAGACCCCTGGAGTCCACTTGTACCAGCACAGCAACTGTGCCAAGACCCTGGACAGGTCCAGTGTGCTGTCACCATGTGAATCCTGGCAGTGCAGTGCCCGTGTCCCCAGCCGTGCTGCTGGGAGGGAGAGCAGCATCACGGCGCCAAGGTCGGCTGCACACCTGACTGCTTGCAGGTGGCTTAGGAGATAGCAGCCTTCTGCTTAGTAAATGAGCCATGCCAGACAAGGGGAGCACTGTTCATTACTGCAAGCAAAAGGGAGAAAGCGCACTCGCTAGGTAAAGGGTTTAACACTTGCCGTTTTCTACTCTATTGCCAGCTGCTGCCGCAAAGAAATCAACTGTGATATGTTTGATGCCATGTGCCATCCAAATAACCTGCCATCCTGCCTGCCACTCAGTGTACCTCTATGGAGCTGGCTGCGGAAAAGCCTCAATTCACCCATTTCCAGCTCTTGCTTCAGTGAGTTATTGATGTGTAGGTCATAACACAGCAGCACGGCAACGTGACAGAGTAATGATGGTAGCAGTCACATTAACCTTTCCATGGATATATAATCTGCCACATGTTGGTTGCACATCCCTTTTTAAAGAGTGGGCTTTGGGGTCTCACAGATGCTATCTTAAAACTATTAAATACTGAGGAACATAATTGCTGAAAGACTCCTAATGGCCATGCGTAGGGAAGGCAGAAACGTGCGGGCGCCTTCGGAACTGTGAGTCTCTTTATGAGCTTTTCCTGGCTTCATGGGCAACACTGCCCTGCAATTGCATATTAACTGTTCTGGATGGCCAGTGTGTCTGCTCATTTCCCTGCTTCACTGAGAGCACTGCTGGCAGCTGCCAGGCCAATGCTGACCACCCGCATGAGGAAGGGCAAAGAGGCAGAGCAAACAACAATTTTGTGGGCTTTTTTGTGTTATTTTTTGCTATAGGTGCATATGTGGGTATAACACTTCATGAGGAAGCAAGGGTTTTGCCTGGCACCACGCAGTGCTGCATTTCTCAATGATGCATTGCTGCAGTCACCATAGCTTTGTCATGTGTATGCAAAACAATGCAGACACCTGGGATTCATGTGTCACCTCCTCCACTGATGGCACGTATGCCCAACTAATGTGAAGAATGAAGGATCCAGGAGTGGCGAATAAAACCAGTGTCAGATCACCCGGTCTATGAAAATCTCAGCTTAAAAAAAAAAGAAAAAAAAAAAATTGTAAACTAATTCTTGGGTCTGCTCCCTCTCCCTGAAAAATGCACCAGGCCAGAGACAGGAGACTTTTACAGTTTGGTGTACTAGATACCCTTGGAAGGCTTCAAACCACCGAAAGCTGCCTGTTTGCTGCTGCATTTGCGCAACTTGCATAAATTCAACATGCAGCTGTAGCATCTTTACTGTCACCTGAGGCTGATCCTTGGTCCATGAGTACAGTGACTTACACAGTGATATTGGAATTTTGCAGCAGGTAAACAGAAAAAAGGCATCACCTTGCAAGCTGCTGGCGGGAAGAGGAAGGTAGTGTTGGGAAGGGAATAGCTCATTTCCCTTGCACAGAGGGAAGGATGGACCAAATGCCACTGCTATTCATGATCATTTAGGGAGAAAAGTGAGGTTTTGGTAGAAAACTTAACGTACCTTCTTGTATTAAAAGGCAGCAGAAATTCAGGAGGGCTGCCCTTGGGGACCCTGCTGATGGCATTGCTGTGGCCTCTTCAATGATACCTTGCCAAAAACAGATGAGGTGCACTCGTCAGTTGTCAATGTACACAAAAGCAAATGTCAAAGCTTGGGTTTCCATGGAGAGCATATCACATTTTCCCCTGGCAACCCTTCCCTAGGCAACACCAGGAGCTGGCTATTGTGTTTGCAGAAAGGGGCTGGATTAGGGGGGGGGTCAAGGCAGGCATCCCTATTTGTCCTTTACCCAGCAGCCCAGGCAGGCAGGGAGTGCTCAAAGACTCCTTGCTGCTTGGGAGTTTTCTCTACCCCAGCACTGTTTCCGTCAGACCCAGAGGACCTCCTCAGCACATTCTTAAAAAGGCATCGCTCTACCTTTGTTGCTAAATGGCTACGTGTTCCTGAAGCTGAAAGCCTCCTCCACTACGGTCTCTTGCAACCTGCCTTCTGCTGCCTTGCCTCCCATCAAGCCCTGGCAGCTGGGAGCTCAGAAATTTGTTTGCTGGAAGCTGTACAAGACAGTCACTTCTTCCCTATCAAGATGACCCAAAGTGTGTGAAGTCTTGCTGAC
Source organism: Nothocercus julius (assembly GCA_013398735.1). Lineage (NCBI taxonomy): Eukaryota > Metazoa > Chordata > Aves > Tinamiformes > Tinamidae > Nothocercus > Nothocercus julius. The sequence goes on along the minus strand of VZSV01000107.1, from coordinate 312,294 downwards.
TCCACCAAGCCCACCCTGTCTCTAGAGTTGCTTCGATAGGCGGTGCACCAGGCAAAGAATAGTGATTATTTTACTGTTTCTTCCTGAAACAAAAGAGCTAGACTTTGCCATTATTCAAAGACAGGAAAACCCTCAAAATCATGAAAGTCTCATTTGCGAACATTACAGACCGCACTGCTCATCCTTTTCTGGAGCAGGCAGCATGCCTTTGAATGGACTGTTACGAGCCTGCATTGCTGTCTCTCCCAAAAGTGACAGTGTCCACACACCAATGACTAACATTGCTTTAAATCTGCTTTACTGCCAAGGCATTCAGTCATCACTGGCAGGGGGGAGAGGGAATCAGAACAAAAAAAATGACAGAATTCCCTGGCAGAAGGGTCACTCTGTTCTCTTTTCTGGGGGGTCGTTACTGGGGACAGCCCAGACATGTATCCTAAGTGTGGTGGGATGCTGGAAGACAGATCTCTGTAAAGCTCACACGGGGAGACTTAGCCTGCTATTTCCACTTCTAAAGAAAGGACTTTGAGTTGAGCTGGGGGAAAAATAGTGGTTCAAAGTAAATGAAAAAATCTCTCACAAGGGTCTTAGTAAAGCAAAGCACCCCAAGGCCCTTTTGAGTCTGCCTACAGCTGCTTCACCTCATCTTAGAAGGTTTTGCTCTCAAGTAACTTTGCCCTTTGGAAAGCCTTTTCTTAAAACAGGTGGAGGAAATAATTTCAGTAAGTGGCTCTCCTGTAAAAAGAAATAGGTCACTCTGGAGTGAGAACCTGAAGCTGGACACAAGGCAAAGCACATCCACCCCAATATGGGGACAGCAGATGCTAAACAGCCACTTCACAAGCTGCAGGGTTTTCTTCTCCACAAGTCTGTTCAAAGCAAATTTATTCCCCTCAAGGAGGCACAGAAAGCAGCTTTTCCTCTAGAACATTCAACATAAATAAGTTTAGTTTTCCACGTGGCACAGTCACTTCCAAAAGGCAGAACTGAAAATACCTACGATGGCCAACCTATCTGCAAGAATTAGTGCGATACCATTTGCTTTTTACCTCTAGAGATAATGCCAGGGTGGCACCCTGGTGCCTCAGTGATGGGAGCCGAGGTGCAGCTAGCGGGCCTCGGGAGGAGGCGAAAATCCCGCTGAACGGATTATGCCTCGCATCGCTTTTCAGCCAGTGCCCTGCGGGGAACTGTATTTTACAGCTCGGCGGCGCCGTTTTGTTCCACAGGGTACAAAGCAGCTATCACACGAGACGAGATATATATATATATATATATATATATATGTATATAATATATATATATAGTTTTTGCACCTTAACGCGAGTTACACCGCGCGTTACCGCGACCGCCTCCCTTCCTCGCAATGCGCACCTTTCCCCTCCTCCCCCCCAAAAAAATGGCGCCGGCGCCGGCCCGTCACGTGAGCCCCCGCCTCACAGACCGTTGTGGGTCCTGCCGCGGGGCCGCCTCTCCGCTTGCCTGATCGGTCTCCCGGCTCAGGGAAAGGGGCTGGTGTGTGTGGAACTTCTCGGCGAGGCACCGGGCAAGCGGAAGCCGTTGGCTTTCGCCACGACTTCTCCCCTTTTTTTCTTTTTTTTTTTTATTTT
>VZSV01000107.1:262158-306283 GCA_013398735.1 Nothocercus julius | reverse complement strand
AAAAAAAAAAAACCCCAAAAGGCAAGTTGCATTGCAAACACTCTTGACAATGAACTAAACTGTCCAGTCCTCTTACATTTTGTTTTTCAAATGAATGTAATGTTTCTTAGGCAGAGGCTTTAGGATGTGATTTCATAGTACAGGACTGTGAAAGCATCTAACAGCTTGGCTCTTAGAAGTGCTAATAACCAATGCAAACAAAGCGATGACTTTCCCCAGTAATGTTCAGCGTGCCAATGAATCTGGCACAGATCACTAGTCTTGTTCCTGATAAGCTTCATGTTGACCAGACATTTATGCGATTTTCATAGAATCATAGAATCACAGAACGCTTAAGGTTGGAAGGGACCTCTAGAGATCGTCTAGTCCAACCCCACTGCACACGCAGGGTCACCTACAGTCTGTGGCTCAGGACTGCGTCCAAGCGGGTTGATTTTAGTTAACAGTAAAGTGTTTCTCCAATATATAACTAAATATGAAATGTAAGGGAAAGTTCTTCCTTACAAATATGTTAGAGCTTGTTTGTTTTTGTTGTTTTTTTCTCCTAAGAGTTTCATGAAGATAAGGGTGATGCAGCTGCTGCACTCTGCGAGATTTCAAAGTGGGTTTTTGCAGAGTCTCTCACCACAGGATTTCTTATCAAACATGGTTAAGAGAGGAGGTTCTAGTATGGATAAATTATTGACTGAAGGGCAGGAAAGACGGTCAGAGCTCTTTTGATGGAGTAAAGGTTTTATGCTCATAAACCCTCTGGGAGAGGAGGTGAGCAGCAAGATAACTCATTTTGCTGCAGATGATAAGTTATTTGAAGCATAAAGGAAAGGCTGATTGTAGAGAGTTGCTGACGGACCTTAGGAAGATTGAATGGGTTGGCAATGAAATTCTGAATGAATTACAGTATAGATAAGGCGATGAAGAATGCCTTAATATCCAACAAGCTAAATTAAAACTGGAGAAGACTGATAGAATGGTGAGGAGGGTCATCAGAAGCAGTGTAGCAGCAGCTGAGCAGACCAGGACTTCTCTCATAATTCTCCCAGAAGCTCTTTTCCAAGATGAGAAGTCTGCTGTTCTACACAGCATGGACGAAGTAGATAGGAGTTGGCTTTTCCTTCTGATCTGAGGAGTGGGCCATGAACCAAGCTGAATGTGATCAAAAGAAGCTTGTTCTTTATACGGTGGGTAGCAGACCTGTAGAACAGCTCCACACTGGAGGGGTCTACACCATTCTGAGGATGTCACCTGGACTGAAAATAACGAGGGACTCAGAAATGCTAGGGAAGGCAGTCGTACATCTTTCCTGGTTTTACTCTTTCCCAAGCAGCTCCTGTGAGTTGTTGTTGGAGACAGAACAGGGAACTAGATGTGCCATTAGCCCGAAGCAATACATCTGTTCTTAAAATTCCCAAACGAGGTCATTTTTCTAGGAAAAAGTGTTAAGAACCAGATATATTAAGTCTTGGTGTTTATTAAAAAAAAAAAAAAAAGTTTTTTCTTGGCAATTAACAGTAGATGTGCTCACATATGTGCACAGATCATGCACAGGCCTGCAGGAAGCGTGTGAGGTGTAACAGTGGGGAAAAAGTAATCACGCCACTTGTGGTCGTGTTCCAGGTATGGAAATCCATAAATATGAGAAGAAGACAGGGTGCAATTTTGCGAGTTGCTTTGAAGTAATTTTCAGCTGTAGGCAATTAAAGGATGTAACAAGAGAAATTACAAATGCTGCCACACAATGCAGTTTTAAATTTCTCTGCAGATAATTGATGAAAAAAAGGGCAGATCTATCGTAATTTTTATAAAAGTTCTTCTCAGCTTAACTCTTCATTTAATCTTGCAGATTAATAACTTGTCATTAAAAGCATATTATGAACACAAAATAGGACAAGAATTGTGTGCTTGTAGGTTTGGTGTTAATGTTATCTATGTACCCTACACAAAGTTCTATATTAGGGTAACTGCTAACTCAGTAGGAGTTTTGAAATAAAAGGAGGCATTTGAATGGTGACTGATATATTGTTTGTGGCTGTTATATGCTACAACTCTAAATAATTTCTCCTCTATTCTCTTTGAATTTAACCAGACATTTAGGAATGTTTTCCTTCTTATTCTGGTCTATTTGTTTTCAGGCTGTTCTTTATTTCATGAAATTTTATAATTTTCCCCCATTTTTTTCATAATGGAGTTTTATTATCTACTTTACCTTTTTGATAGGAATGAAAGAAGATAAATTTGCATTATAAATATTATTATAACCATTGCTTTGAGAGAATTTTTTAGAATTTCCTGCTTCATTACCCCAGTTAACTGAATTACTTGTTATTTGCCTAGGAGAAGGTACTGTTCTAACTTCAAAAAAATGGGCTGTTATTTTATTGATAATAGATGTTAACAGAACAGGACAGAAGTTGTACATATATTTTGCATTTAAAGTCTACTTGAAAAGATTGAATTTAAATGTCTTTCCTTTAGGAAGAAGTAGATTTTTTTTTTTTGTATTTACAATACAATTTCTAAATAACGAGCTGAATAGTTACTTTCAAGACTGGAAGAGTGTATATAGCCTTTTTTAGATTCTTGAGTGCACATACTGTTTAGATTGATTATTATGTAGGTGGTAAAAATACTGATTTGGGATAACTCATGTTCTCAGTTCTAAAGAAAAAAACACTCTGTGCCAGGCAGTAAATGAAAGTGTCTTGCTTTCATTGATGTTGGTAAGCCCTGGTTGTAATATGTTCCTGTTGGCTAATAAAATAGCATATCTGCAAGTTTTAAATGAAAAAAATTAACCTTTAATTATTTAGGCAAAGATGTTACACCGTTCAGTAGGCTGATTTCAGATTTGGATTTCATAGTGCATAGAATAATAACGTATTTTATCACAAAATAAGATATTTTGTGATGTGTGTATTTATCCCTGTTGATTACGTTCAGGAGTATTACTGCATGTTTTGCTGCTAGGGGAATATTTCTCCTTTTAGAGGATGGTTTCTCACTCTATCAGCAAAACGTTAGAAGCCTTCTGGCTTGTTTCTGTTTGTGATATTTTCTATTGCAATGTTGTTCCTTGCTATTGCAACTTGCTTTGCACTTCAGGACAGAAGGTGTAAATCTAATTCCCTTTAGAAATTAAACTATATGAGTAAATGCTCCTTTTTTTTCCCCCTCTTCTATATATTTGAGGGAAGTATTATTTTCAAAATGAAAATATTCTGTATCCTGACACCTCCATGTCTTCATCCTCAGGATTTACTTCTGTGCCAAGGAAAGGGAGTTGCTGTTCCTATTCTAGCCTGGCATGGGCTCTGCAGACACGGTGTTCCATCTCCATCCCCCGGAGCGTGACAGTAGAGCAATGCAGACAAAGCAGTTTCTTCAATACGTGTAAGTCTCGAGTTGGGTTACAATTAATATCTGAAAAAAGTAGAAGAGGAATGGAAAACTTTGCTTTGGTCAGGCACAATCATTATGAAAATCTTATTTATAATACTTTTTCTTTCTTCTGTTCCATATCTCACAAGCTTACTGTTGTAACTACTGCTACTGAGCGATCTGCATGCACAAGGTCCGTTTATTATCTTTTAATAGCAAGTGAGGCTTCATCTCACAGTGAATACATTTACTGAAATTATAAATTGTATGTTTATTTTCCAAATGCTTTTTGAGCTAGAGGCAAGACAAACAATTCAAGCTGCGCTGTCTCAAAAATTAACTGATTAGAAAACAATAAAGGGCTAAACAAAAAGTGTTGACAGTGTCCTGCTAATTGTCAGCCCAGCTGCAGTATTATCTTCCGTTTCTGAAAGGCATTACATAGATGCTTGACATAATTGAGAAATTATGACTTTTTAAATTCATGCTTGGGTCTATGAACTGAGATAGCTGAGGGGCAGATCCTCCACCTGTTTTGCAGTTCCCAACCTGTGGTATTTCCTCATGGGGGAATAGAAGGAGCAGGAGAACATCTCTGGCAGAGATAACTGCAACAGTTTGAGTCACAGCTCTCTGACTTTCTATAAGGCATATAGTACAAGAGCTCTGTTAGAATAGACTTTCAGAAGTGACGTTTTTTTCTTAGCTTCCTGATGTCGGATAGAAATTAATACATTTATTTTCCTTATATATTCTGAGTAAGTGGGGCTTAAACAGTCATGCTACCTCTCTGTTCCCTTTACTCAGTAAACTTGACCATTTCCATCCAACTCAAGGGTGGTAAGGTCTTCAAAGACCAGCAAAGGGCCACAACATGAACCAGGGTAAAGAATCTTTCTATGCAGAAAAGATTTTCTAAGCATCCCAACTGCAGAAAAAAGATCAATTGGAACTTTCTCTTAGGCACCTAAGCAGTCACAAAATAAGAATCTAAGTTAAGCACAGTTATTATTTTGTTTATCTTAAATTAAAAGTGTAGCACTGCAAGTCATTGCATGTGGTTATAATTTATAGGTTAGATGCTTTCTTAATTATGCTTCTGTTCATATTCATAAAGGCCAGATGAGGTCTGTCTTACCAGGAGTTTTGTCAGCTGTCATTTCCCTTGTTAGATGACTACATTCAGAACACTTGCTGCAATAACATCCTATTGTTTGACTTAATAACATTTTAAGCAAGCTACATTTAGCCAAACTACATAGAATTACTAACTGTATTTAATAACAGCTTGCAAGAATTTAAGTGTACCTACTTTATGTATCCAGCAGATACAGTAGCCATCAGATATGGAAGACAGAGTTTTATGCTTCAAAGTGCTGTTCCGACATCAATTTCTATTATAGAAATCAGTCTGTGGTTTTGTTTGTTCTTTAAAAACAAACAAACAACTGGACAAAACAATATGATGCTGTCATTTTTAAAGTGCTCTGCTACTTCATTTTGTAAGCTATTGGTAGCCATGTTGTTAAGAAGGCAGCTTGTAAAATGTGTGTTGGACATAAACTTGGTTCTTAAGAACCATTTGCTGCTTCTCAAAGCAATCAAGCAAGCTGGATAAATAAGAGATCCCACAGGACTGTGAAGAGTGGAGTAATTGTTTTTTCTTTGTTCAATTCATCATGCGGTTCATTTGGAAATGTAAAATTATTCTATTGATTTCAAGCATGAGCCAACTCTACAGAGTCCCCATACTAATAAGGTAATGATATATGGAGCATACAGTGCTACTCTTTCAATTATGATTACTCTCAAACTTTTACTGTTCTTTTTCCACTTGGATGCATGCACTGAAAAAAAATGCTGCTGAGTTAAAAAAGCAGCAAAGTTTTGTTTGGTTTGAATGTAGCTTTCCACTTGTGAACGTAAATTTTAAGTCTTGCAACCCAATACGTCTTGCCTCAAGTTGTGATGGGGCTGAGGGTCTGTCACCTGCTTGCCATATTTTTGGACAGTGTTTTCTGAAGGATATTTGGGAGCATGTGAATTGGAAAGGTTGATGTTGGAGAAGAGATATATGCTGAAAAGGGCCATGGAGAACTGTGCTTTGGAAGTATCTGGAAAGAATATTGAAGTGCTGAAGGTGGCAAACAGAAGCTGTGTTTGTGTAAGTGGAAAGTAGGCTGGCTTAGTGCCTGGGGAGAGCACGTAGGTGGGAAACTCCCAATACCCAATTCCTGTGGAGTTTAAATGGATGTTGAGGCCGTGGCAAAGCATCGGCTCAATTCAGTGGGTCTTGAGAGGAAGGGAAATTCTGGGACTTTATCGAACTGACCATAACGGGAGCTTTGTGGCGCAGACTTATTTGCAGAACATTTGAGGCCAATGCTGGTTTTATCTTAGCTGTTAGCTGTTTGCTTTTTCAATTTACAGTGTTTTCTGCCACTGCAGCTTTTCAGATTCTCTTAGGTACAGTTTTGTGCTCTATCCCAATGATATTAGTGGTGAGACGATAAAAGGGAAATGGCTCTGCCTTGTCCAGCAGAGTCCTTTGACCAAAGAGCTCCATCGATGGCTGTCCCTCTGTTCCGACTACATGCATGAAATTGCACCACTGTAAAGCTTCCTTGTGATGGTGTCCAACAGCATCACTGTCTTCTGCTCATCCTGACCAGTCACCTTGCTCGCCACTGTATCTTTCTCCTTTCTGCATGTGTTGTCAGATTGTTAGCCACTTACTGTGATGATTGTTTTTTTGTTTTTTTTTTTTACTTCTGTGAAGTCTTCTTTCTTCTTTAGAAAAGCTCTCAAAGGCAAAGAGGTTGTTTTTGGTAATATTTTTGATGGATGGCTGAGGGTTTCATAACTGCTCTTCTTGCTGAACTGTTTCCCCTTTTTTTTTAACATGCTAGTGTTCTTTGAATAGTTAAAAAACTTCAAAATTCAAATGAAGTAGGATATTAGCTATATAAATCACATTATGGCACTCATGTTCTCTAGCAGTGGAGTTGTTTCAAAAGAATGGCAGCATTAAAAGATGCAGATATGACGGTTTTATGTGAAGCAATTTTCAAGTGATATGTCACCCAAATGACAGTCCTTTCTGAGCGAGGAGGGTGACAATACTTTTCTATCTCATTAGTGCAGGTTTATTTCTCTTCCATCATAGTCTTAAAAGTGTTAACGTCTTCTTGTTAGGAGGGTCATCTGTACCTTCAGTTTGACCTTTAAAATAGTTTAACTCATTTAAAGAGGAGGAATTGCAATTATCCCAGGCAGCCTGTGGTCCTTATCCAGGCCCTGGCTACTGCAGTCCAATAGAAGTGTACACAGGGGGTTGTTCTTGTCCAATGGCATATATCACTGAGCCTGTAATGAAGTAATTTAAACTGATCTTGTTATCCAAGGCCTAGCTCTCTCCCTTCTTCCCACTCACCCACTATGAGAAGCAATTAGGTTTACAGTCTCTGAAGTACTTAGGGATTTCACATGCTTACTCAGAGATATTATGGAAGGGCTTGATTTTTTCAAGCCGTTTTGGATATCTTCCTCTGATAAATCTTGCCTCCTTTACCAGGATGTCTAAACAGAGCCTAGCATGTGCAAATAACATCTTGGTGGTACCTGCTTCAGTCCAAATTCTGTCTGAGAGAATAGGGCAATTCTATGTTCTGTGCTTCTCGGTGTATCTATGTTTTCATGTGCATACATATAGGCTAGTAGATCCCACTCATCCTGATTTTCTGTACAGATACTTGATTTTTCAATCTTTGACAAGCGATGATAAAAACAAACAAAAAAAACACAGTTGCATATGTTTCATGGCAGTAGTATGTGAGGTATGGACGCTGTTTTAACTGGATAGCCCCAGATTCGGGTTGAAATACGGTGGCTGTCACTGTCGAGGGCAGCAGAGACATGCGGACATGTCATGAATACTGAAACAGTCTGATTTGGTCTCAGAAAGAATACCAAGCTACTGTGCAGAATTATGTCTGCATGAAATAGCTTTGTCCCCAGTCATCCAAATTCTGCAGTGATACCCATCAAGCACAATTTCCTCAGCATCCATTGGGTATCCAACTGTATGCAAGACTAACAAACTTTTATGTGAAACTGTAATTATATCAGTTATGCTTTCCTGCTTAATGTATCAATTGCATTGATTACATTTGGGGCCAAATGAAGAGGAAGAGCTTAGGTTTTTTCTTGCTAGATGATGTTTCCTCGTAGGTTAGGATATGGACTACAGGGGATAACGTCTTCGCAGGGCTTTTAGACTTAGTTTGTAGCAACCAAGGGGGAATCATTTAGGCCAGCAATGTAAAATCACACTCAGGAGTAACATGTGTTGTCTCTGCAGGCTTTCGCTTGTTGTAAGGAATCGTACTCAGTATAAACCTCTGTGTTATTTACTGGAAATACCTGTTCCTGAAACCCTACTTTTAGATTGCATTTTATATAAAATTTTCCCTGTTCTCCTCTATGAGTCTGCTTTGGATAATTTTTTTTTTTCCTGTCTGGCCTAACTTAAGGATCAGAGTTAAAAAAAAAAAAAAAAATCCATTTAAAAAGATTGTTTTATTAACTGAGTATGACTACTTTGGATAAACAGTTGCTGAATTACCACTAGTCACTGCCAACAATAAAACATGAACACTTCTGTTGTTTCAATAATAACAATACTATTAAGTTTTTTAAATGAAGAACAGCCTCCACCTCCACCACTTTTTACAAGGGGGGTGTCTGTGTATGTGTGTGTTGAAGAATAGTCGTTTTATTGGTTTTAATCAGGAAAAGGGGAATGATTATAAAATGCTTAAAGATTAACAGTGCTAATTGAGAGAGTTGTTTCCTCTAATTTTGATTTGTGACTGTGCTTTATGTCTTTGGTGAAGTCATTTCAGGCAAGCAGTTGTTGTTTTCTTTTTTGTTTAGTTTTGAGGAAATGAAGCAGACCAACTGTGTTGAGTTTGCAAACCTCACTGAAATCATCGTTGTTGAATTTGGTCTGCTGACATTGACGCCATCTTCTTAATACTTTTCAAAATGCAAAAAGCTAGAAACAAAACATTTGAAAGAGAGCCCGAAGACAACATATATTAGCCAAGTTAGAGCCCTGTTTTTCTTGTTAGCTGCTGTGAAGAAGAAATAAAACTTCTCGGGTTTTTGTCTGAATTTACAGCGTTATTTACAGCTGTTTTGGTTCTTTGTTTCAGTTAACAAGCTTTTATCTATTATTGATTAAGTTTGTAGCAGGATTTATGCAGGATTTGAATTACAACTGTCCCGAGGAACCCCTCTCTGTTGGGGGGTTCCACTAACATGTTGCTGAATTGCTGGCTTTAAAAAAAATGTAAAACTCTCCTGCCAAAAGCACTGTGGCAGCGTACTGGAAGTTTGCAGTTAAACATGTTATTCATGTGTAGCAGTATGAATGCATCTTTCAGGGTAGTACTTTCCAGCTGTAACATTTTCTTTGTAATTTCAGAATGCAATATTTTTTTCTCCTGGTTATTGAGAAGTTGCCCCAAATTTTCCTGTGGGTAGAATGGAACAGTGGTTAAGTTACAGAGATGTTCTTTGTTTCCAGCAAATTTGCAAACATGCCTAAACTAGGTTTCTTCTGCAATCCACACGATCCACATAATGAGACCTGTTTCTTTTTTTCTTTTTTTTTTTCTTTTTTTTTTAATGGAATTATTAAACCTATATAAATAAGCAAGTAGCCCTTAGCTCTTCAGCAGTGTAGAGAGGATTTTTAAAGTTAGTTTGTATAAGAGTACACACAGGAANACACAGGAACAAAAAAAAAAAAAAAAGAAGAACAAAACAAATAGAGGTAGAATGCTTGTTGTGGAAACCCAACAAGGAAGAAGTGCTGTCCGTGAAAAAAGAACCCATCAGAAGAGCAGAGGATGTTGGTCTTACAGGGAGGATTTTTGATGGCCACTGTGAAAACAAGCTCAGTGTGCAAGGCTTTGGTCTGTGTTCCCTAAACCTATTTTTTCATAAATAGATATGTTTATCCTTTTGTAGCAGTGTTAGATTATTAGAAAAACTGTTTTATTATGAAGACGATTTAGCATGGAAGACGTGACATAGAGTCCAAATTGCTAGAGCTAATACATAGAGGTGCCTTTGTAGGGATATTTTCTAGACTGGCCCAATTTAAACACTGATTCCTAAAAAACGTCAAGGTGTTTATTTGTTATGTGACATATCTATGTTATTTGCCATAATGGGCATGTACGTAACACTGTCAGAATGATTAATTTTCTGAGGTCATCAGCACTGTGCAAGTGTATTAAATGCAACTGCAGCGCCTTCAGGCTTAGAGTTGCTGTGGCTTGTGATAGGGAATTCATTTAATGATGTAGGTCATCAGGTAACCCTGTCTTTTCTGGTTATCTTTTTTGTCATTGTAAGATCGAACCCTTTTTAATTGGACCATTCCACCTCCACCTGTATCTCAGTGATGAGCCTGTAGAATAATTTTGATGCATCATGTCAGTGCCCTGCATTAAAATTTCCTGTTCAATAGGGTATCAGTTTACTGACAGTTAAATTGTCACTGAGAACTTGTGTAATTTAAAAATGGGTGGATTGCTGTGTTCTCATTAATACCAGTATTAGATACTAGCCATATAATCAAAGTGCTAGAAGGATTAACTTAATTATCTAAATTTCTAAAATCGCACCAAATCCTTCTTTAGGAGGATTACTTACTCCTTACTGTTCATGAGCACCAACACGATGACCTCTCTGGAGGCTTGCTTTCTTCAGAAGAAATGCTCAAATGCAATTCTGAGTAGTTTTAAAAAACTCACTGGAATACAGAGAGACATTTTGTTGTCCAACAACAAAAGTTAGTTGCATGATTCTTACCAGAAGAGGAACCTCCTTAAAATATCACAAAGAGCTGCGGACTTTGGAAAAACAGAACCGTGTTGAAGGACAGATGAGTAGGAGGGAGTTTATCTTAAACATCCTCTACAATGATGACTTCTTCCTCTACTCTTCTATCCATTGATCCTCAGAGCTGTGGGTTGGGGTGAAGTAGTAGAAAGGGTGGCTCCCCCCTCTCTCCACCCCCAAGAATTTGGAGTCCATCCTGCTGTTTCAAGAAAGTCTCTCAAAAACAACAGGTATTCAATACAAAAAACTATATGATTGTACTACAATAATGTGTAAGAGATTTCTAGGAGTAAGTGAAAAATGAAATGAACTTAGAGAGCTTGAGAATGACCTTGGCTGGTCCAACCAAATGTCCATCTAACCCAGCATCCTGCCTCTAGCAGCAGCAGATGCTATGGGAAGAGTGTAAGAGTAGGATGAGCATATAGGAACACTTCCTCAAAAAGTCCTCCTAGCCTTCAATGACTTGTGACATGGCATTTTGTGCATCTATAGCTCTAGGTGGCTTTTTCTTCCGTGAATTTTTTCAGCTGCTTTCGAACCCATGTAAGCTTTCTGCCATGAGTGCGTTCTCTTTTCTGGAGATGGAGAAGCCACGTATTCATTAGAGAAGACAAGGTCAAGGAAATGCCCTCTGCACTTGGGTATAAAATGCCGAGGTCTGTGGTGCTCCTTCCTTGGAGGAGCATTTGATTCTGAAGCTGCTGACCTGCCCCTGGGAAAATTATCAGCTTTCGGTCCTTAAGCAGCTGAGTCTAGACTGTGTCATTTATGTAAAGCTGTGAATTGCTTTAGGATAAATAAGCAGCATGTACTCCTCAAAAATGCTGTTTTATATTTCATGTCCTGTGGCGTATTTTTTCCAAAATCCTGTTTTTATTTTGGAGGGGAGTGGTTAAAATAGCTTACCTTCCTAGAATTCATCTGCTAGTAAAAATAAATATTTGGAGCCAAAACCTGGAAGGAAATGTTAGCAATTAGAAAGCCCTTATAAAGTTTCTTAAGCTAATAGATGTAATGATACATAAATGTAATGGCATTTATGGGCAATAGTGCATTGGAGTAAGCACATTTATTATGACATGTTCATAAATCATTTTATTTTGTCAGTAATATTAGTGTCTTCAGTTCTCTGCTGCTGTTTTGCTGCAAGACAACTGTCATCAGAAAACCTTAAGCAAAAATTGCTTGTAAGAGGAAAATGTCAGTGTCTGAAGTTGTTTTACAAAATTAATCCTTTCTTTCCCGTTTAGTTACATCTACAAGTAGTGTTGCCATCATTTTTTTAACTTAGTGTTGTTTGTCCTTTTCATTTCTTTTTTTAAGATTGTCTAAGCAAGCCGGGAGCTCTCATCTTGCAGGAAGCAAGGAAATCTCACTGTTTTCAGGATCTTGTGTCCAGTTTATGACGTGGTTTATAGCAAGACTTTTTGGTAGTACTTGAGAGTTACTGAGGTATAGTCTAATACTCACATTCCACTAAGACTGGTGCCTGAAAGTGGGGGATAGTATGGAAGTGCACAAAAAAACCCATATCCTTTTCAGAATGTTATGGCCATCTTTTATGTAGAAGATAAAGTGGAGTGGCCTCACGCAAACCTATTATTAGCAGTTGTTGGTGATCAGCTTACATAAAGCGTGCTTTCAACAAAATTGAAATGTGAAATTTTTTTCTAGGCCACAGCAATAAAATCTTACACATCACAGAGTTTCTCTTTTTCAGTTAGCAGCTATGCTGTTTGGTAATTGTCTGCAAACGTGGTGGCCTATTATGGCTGAGGCTATTTTAGCTGTGGAAGAATGAGCACAGCTCCTAATTTTACTGAGTTGGTGCAAAGGCAAAATCAAGGTAAGACCACAGATCATTAACAGGCTGCATTCCTGTTGTTGTCTCTTCATTTCAGAGCATCTCCACTAATGTGAAAAGCAGAACGGTGTTGCTCATTTCTTTACAGGGTTGTATCTTCCATTAACCAGGCTTTGCTCCTGCTTCTGTGGATGCTCTCCAATCATCTAGATCCTTGGCTGCCAAGTCAGATTGACCTTTTTCCCACTGCAGTGTTGTCTGTCCATCTTCAGCAATATCCCCACCATTTTAATTGTCTTGACTGCAGCCTATTTCCTTTTCTGTCACTTTGTTTTAAAATCAGCTTGATATCTCCCATCTTATAAAGAACTCAGCCTGGCAGCCTGCAGGCTTCTCATGTGTTTCATGAAATTCAGTGGCTTTCCAAACGCATGATGATATTATTATAGACTGATTAGCTGAACTGCACTTCGGTACCAAATGTGACATTTTTCTCTGGTTCTAATTTTGTCAGATTTTGTGCAGTGCTTGAGGCTAATCCCAGTCTCAGCCTGGGATTCATCTTTACTGGCATTGACTTGTCTCCTTTGGTCCAAAGCAATCTCCCTCCTCTGTGACTTTTGCTGCTTTCCCTGTTTTGACATTAAGTGATTTTTATCATCAGGATATTTAGAAAATGGTTCCAGGTGTTGTTTTGTTTTGTTTTGCTTTGCTTTGTTTTGACTGTGTTACCAGCTCAAGTGCTTCCCACTCTGGTCTCTCAACTGCTTGTTCCTGCAGCTCTGTAGCCTCATCGGTAGTCAGTAGGCCCCACAAACTGAAGTAGATGCAACAGTTTGAAAATAACCCTGCAAAGAAACACATATGTGGACTGCACCTTCATTGCAATGAGTTTCCAGGCCAGCAGCATTATCATAAGTACACTGAATCTGCCAGTTACACAATGTTTTCTGAAAAAACTAAGAAGCTTAAGTCTGGGTGATCAATTGCCAGCTTTCCAACTCCTGCGTCAGTCTCATAGTCCCATTTAAAAACATGAAAAACTGTGTAACTAGATACATCACCTGCCTACCAGTATTTATTTTTATTAAACTTTAAGGTAATATTAATTTAGAGTAATAGTCAGAACTATTATCTACTGTGCGCTACCCATTCAGCTGATGTCAGGAAGTAACCTGCCTGTTCAGCACTGAAGTTCTCCTGCTTGGTGAATTCACGTTGCTTTGGTGGTATTTCAGTGCTGCCTGCGAACCACACTGAGCCATTCCTCTTGCATTTCCCATTCTGATACCCGATGACATTCAGTCACTTGGGCCCACTCTCCAGGCAGCCGTAAAGTTTTTCCTCCTCTTTCTGCTGCTACTTTTGGCATTTAGCACACAGTTATATCTATTGATTTTTGTTGTTGACTGGAATTTTTTTTTTGTGGTTGGCTGCTCAGGAGTTGGTTTTCAGCCATTTGGTAATGTTACTGTGGTTTTTACCATTAACATCTCAACATTAGCGTTCGCTTGAGTGTCCAGACAAAGAAAGTGTGTTTTCAGAAAGTTATTTCCTCTGGGCAGAGAATAAAGCCTGCCCAGATGCAAACACAGTTCTTGCATCTCAGCATGTAAGACATGTGATAAATGTCACTGTTATCTGCAGTCCACAGACATTTCCACTTGTTCAGCCTGACATGAAATCTGTCTTGCTCTTTTTGGCTTGCTGAACTATTGCTAGACTTTTTAGGCCATTCTACTGTTGCCCATCTTGTGGGAACGCTATTTTGTAGCTTCCTGGACTTGTAGTATTGTGTGTCTTTCCTTCTCCACGTCCTTTCTAATGTACTCAGTTTTGGCTCTTTGTTTTGCAATTGTATTTCTCAAAAGAGAGTTACATTCACCTTCCCAGTTTGAAAAGGACTTTTGATGAAAAAGAGGAGCTCACACCTTTGAAAGAGACGCCTAGATAATCCATTCAAACTCAATGCAAAAGTAAGCTTGGACAGTTAGCATTAGCTCTAGAAACCATGGCTTGCTCCAGTCTTCACCTTGCTGTCACCACAGCAGAGCTTCCCCAGCACCAGCGCAGCTGCCGATCTCTCACATGAATTTATCTGCCAAGCGTGGTGGAATTGTTTGCTGAGAAGCTGTAGGCATTGGAGTATAGTTATTTTTCTTCCCCTCTTTAAAAGTGTTTGCAGATGGCTAAATTGGATAAAATGGAATCAGCCTGCAGTCCGAGACAAAGATTGTAATTGTCAAAAGAATGTTGCCTCTGGACGAAGCACGTAACATCAGTCTGCAAATAAAACTAATTGTGCGTGCCAATTCCTTGGTGGCAGCCTTCTCATCTGCTCTACCAGGCTACAGTACTGTCTCTGCAACGTCTTCCTCATGTCAACAGATAATTTTGGGTTAGTTTTTGTTTATGTTATGAGGAAGTAACGGGATTCCTGCTGAAATACAAGTCAGTCATGAGCCAGCAACGTACCTTGAGGCCAAGAAGGCCAGTGGTATCCTGGAGTACATCAGGGGGAGTGTTGCCAGCAGGCTGAGGGAGGTGATCAGTGCAGAATGGACATGGAGCTATTGGAGTGAGTGCAGCAGAGGGCTGCTGAGATGACGAAGGGACTGGAGCATCTCTCCTATGTGGAAAGGCTGAGAGCTGGGTCTGTTCAGCTTGGAGAAGACTGAGGGAGGACATTATCAATGCGTATAAGTATCTAAAGGGAGGGTGTAAAGAGAATGGGAGGAGACTGTCCCATCTATCTCTTTTCAGTGATGCCCTATGACAGGACGAGAGACAGAGGGCACAACAGATCAACATAAACGTCATAAACGTTAAGGAAAAGTCTGTGTGTGTGTGTGTTTTTTTTTTTTTTTTTTTTGTTACTGCAAGGATAACATAGAATTCAAACAGGTTGCCCACAGAGGTTTGTGGAGTCTCCTTCCTTGGAAATATCCAAAAGCCATTGAATGCAGTGCATGGAGAACGTGCTCTAGGTGACCCTGCTTGAGCAGGGAGGCGGATGATCTCCAAGAGGTCGCTTCCAACCTCAGCCCTTCTGTAATTCTGTGAAGCTTCTCGTTTCTGTAAGCTAGGCAAATAATAGGATGAATTGAACTGTTTGCCTTGTTTTAAATTGATTTTGAATGTGCTTTCATAAAACATGCACTCAGCTGGGTGCTTGGCTTATTGCAGTCATCACTGGCAGTAGAGGCATACCTGCAGCAGGTGCATGTATGTGTACTAGGAAATTACTTTTTTAGCAAAGCGGTAGTCCTCCAGCTTATACCAAATCACAGCAAAGATCAAGCAAGGTTTTTTTTGTTTGCTTTTGGTTTGGCTTCATTTTCCAGCATAAGCAGTGCTTGTACATTACTTATGCTCTCTAATTTCAGTGACAGCTGATGAGTTATGGAAAGGAGCTTTGGCAGAGACTGGTGCAGGAGTAAAGAAGGGAAGAGGAAAGAGGAGGAAGAAGAAGATAAGGAAGAATCTCAACAGAGGCCAGGAGATTGGTGAAGGTAGATCCATGAATAAGAAAAAATGTCTTGACTTTATCATTTGTAGTATTTCTTGGTTTTGCTGTTTCTTTCCATAATGTCAGAACAGCTTTAGAGGTATTTGTCTTATTAGAAAAGAAAATCCTGATGTGGTTGTGTTTTTAAATATAAATTCTGTATCATAGAATGTAGTTTAAGTACACAAGCATACTACCCCTTTTATTGGATTTTCACTGTGTGCAGAGTTTCATTCCTAGTTTGGAAGAAAAAGTGGCTTTTTTCTTTGTTTGCTATCTTCAAGGACGTTCCGGTATGCTCTGGCCTGGTCTTAATGCTCCTGTGATACAAAGTGGAAGAGTGCAAGCAGTTACGCAGCGAAAGAAGGAAGAACAAGAGAGAATTCAGTCTGAAATTGTTCATCAGAGAGATACATGGGAGAAGAAAAGAAAAATAAAAATTAAGAGAGAGGGTGGTTGGAGCGGAAGTTGTTGGGGAGGTGTCCTGCTGGACCCCCCTGACCCAGGTCCCAATGGAGGTAAGCAGGCTGAATATTGTTCTAGTTTTATTTGATCTTACTGATTAAGGGCCCAGGAGGAAGTAGGATCCAGACACTTCCTGCAGGGTCCAGACTTTTCCTGCAATTAAAAGTCCATTTTATATTTCTGTTATGCATCTCCATCTGTACTTACTCCCATACGTAAACCAAGGCAGCTAAATCCAAGGACAAGCTGTGTTAATGTGGATTAAATCTTTTAAATTACTGCTCAGTTCAATATAGCTGTTACAGCCTTTTTTGTTGTTGTTCATTTAATGGAATCTGAGTTAAAAATATGTAGTTGGAATGTAACTAAGAAATGTTCCTTATTTATATGCTGTGTACCTAAATCTCTTATTGAAACTTAGTGAAACTACAGACTGGGAATCTCCTACATGTACACTGTGAAGGAAAACTTTTTCTGTTGTTATGTTCTTGAGATCACTAGAAAATCTATGGTAGCTTTATTTAACTTAAGAAAAAGGAGTCCTTTTCAGCCAATTAAATATGAGAATGGGTTGTTATTCATACTCAGCTGAAGCTGTTAATGATGTTTGTATTTTTACCGTAATCTTTAGGCTTTTGTTTTTAAAGGAGATAAGTGAGATAGTGCACTCATACATATTTTCTAGCACTGTTGTTCCAGGTTTTTTGAAGACTCCTGCACTATTTGAATAGTTAGGCTTAATTCATTATTTTCAGAGTTCACTTTGTCTAGCAGCATGTTCTCCCAGTGAGAGTTTGGATTGTGGAACATATGCTGCAACAAGACAAACCTTAAATGGGGAATTGCATGTGTGGAATCAGAATGATGTTGGTTTCTCATCTTTTTTCAGTCACGTTTGCTCCTCAGTCTGTCTGGTGCTTTGTTTATGAATTTCTGCCTGTGAATATTTTCTGGTAATACACTGCTGTAGCTGGATTCAAAATTCCACGTGTGCCTCGTGCCAGGCTGTAAGGAAGAGAGAACATTATCTTTTTAGTGCGAGTTAATGCTGTTGCTCACATAGACTGAAGTTTTATTGGCATATTTTGCAGCTTTCGCTTTTGTAAATTCATGCCCTTCACTGTCTACTTCTCCCCTCTTTCCCCTCTCCTAGGTTTTCCGTTCTTATAGCTTTATGGCTTATAAGTTTTGTGGCTTGTGTCACAGTAACATCTGAGTTATGTTGTTTCCCTACGACTTATCTTGTAGATTTATAGAGACCCTGACTATTGATCTCTTTGGGGAGGTTATTTTGTCTTGAATTTTAAGAACATACCACTGTATTTTAATACCAGCATAATACTGAAGTATATAAATGAAAGGTTAGCTAAGGCTGCTTCCTTGCATTTCATTTTATTACCTTGAAAGCAAATATTTTGTGAAAGGCACTGACAGGAGGATGGACTTTGCAGCCTGTCACTGAGTGAGTCCTGTCCTACAAGAGAAAAAATAGGTGATCTGAGAAGATAATAAATTGTAGGGACAGAGAGATTGCCCAGAGAGGTTGTGAATTTTCCTTCCCTGGAGATACTCAAAAGGCATCTGGACACAATCCTGGGAAACATGCTGTAGGTGACTCTGCTTGATCTCCAGAGGTCCTTTCCAACCTCAGCCATAGTGTGCTTCTGTTTCAGATTTCCTGTAAAGTTGGTGGTGGAATACATAGGAAGTCCAGATTTCATAGTTCAAGATCTTTCAGTAAAAGACTGCTGTTGTTAATTTGAAGTATGTTTTCAAATAGTTTATTCCATTAAAAGAAGGAGCAGCTGTTTTAAACAACATTTATGCTTATATGAGTTTTACTCTCCAGTATTTGCCTTGATTTTGGTATGACTGATGTTATTGATGTTGGACCCTTGCAATGTTGGGGTTGTAGTAGTCAGGTCAAGTTCAAACTAAAAGAGGAATGGGTACCACAAACAAATTAGAAATCACAGAGATTTTCAAGTCTCCCTCCCTTCCAATCAGGCTTCTCTAGTACTGAGCAGCGTTTGAACATATACTTTGCCTTCCCTTCAGTGCTATTCATGAAAACAGGTATGGAAAGTCTGTTGGAATCTCACTGCTTTGCAGCTTCAACGGCTGACAAATTTGGTTGAAATTGACCAAAGTGTCAAAAAGAACTTGGAGGACAGACTTTGACTGCCATTCTTTTAGAGAGGCCTTTTCCTGCAACCCCTCCACTTACTGAGCCAGCTATCAGTGTAGAAAGAACAGTACTCTGCAGTGGGAATTGGGATTATTTTCCCCCCAAGCCTCCTTCTGCGATTGAAGAGGCTTCAGAGAAGGGACGGGGATATGTGCTGTCATTTGTCCACTCTCATGATCTTCCTGTGGATTAACAGGTCTCTAAATTGCAGGGAGATGATGGTGTTTGTAGTTGTTTTGGAGGTGCTGTGTAAATCCTAATGCAACCCCTTGCGAAGGGATGGGTTGACGTTTTTTCTTTTCATCCTTGCACTGTTTTCACCTCCCAAGGCTTTTTCCAGAGCCTCAGTGTGACCATGCAAACAAAACACGTGTCAAGTGTTTAACTAACCCTGGTTTTCCTTGTAAAGTGGAAATGCTGTAGTTTGTGAGACCAGTTGGAAAAGCCGGAGGACAGAAGGGTTTCATCTATCCTGTGTATCCTGATATACTGCACGTCACTCCACTGTCACTGATTCAAAAATCAACGTTTTTTTTGTTTGTTTGTTTTCTGTTTTTTTTCCTTTCCACAAGAGCAGTAAAAGGTGACTTCTTGTGTTGCACATTAAAAAGGTATCTGTGGAAAAAGTTTGCTTTAAAATATGGATGAATAATAAAAGTGTGCTCTCAATTACATAACAGCGACCAGAGATATTTGCAATTTATATTGAAGCATTTGTGTAGTCATCAAGTTTGAAGCAGGACCCTGGAGAAAATGGGCTCTTCTGACAGCATCCATGACCCGCAGCATTTTTCCTGCTTCTAGAAAATGGATGATGCATTCAGTCAGGAGGCTTCTGAAAGCCAAGCCTCGGGGATTTGCCTGCTGTCTTTCCTTACGGAGCGTGCTGGGGTGAAGGTCTGTAGATCAGATCTGCCTGGGCTTCTCCCTGTCCACTCGCTTTCCGTTCTCTCCCTTGAGTTACAGGGTTGGGAAGCAGGGCGTATTGATGAGATGTCACTCCGTGCCTGCAGCACTGCAGTGGTTTTGCTTTTCCACCCCTGCCAGGTTGTAAGGCATTTCTGAAGCATCTTATTTCTTTGGAGTCATTTCTAATGACAGAGCAGAAAGGTAATATCTTTTGGTGCTATGGAAAGGATGCGTTTGCTCCTTACAGTGGAATAAGGTGCCTTATGCCTGAGAGCAGCTCCTACTACCGCTGGGGTGCTGAGACTGAAACACAGATGTGATGCTGAAGCAATCTTTATTTTGCAAGGCAAAACCATAAATTATCAATGGATGGAAAAAAAAATGCTAGAATTGTTTTGATTGATTACAAAGACATTTTTTTCCAGCAGCTTTTGAAATTGAAACAGAACAAAGAAGCACACTCTGAAGTTTCTGGTTATTTGAAGCAGCTTTGGTTTGGGGCGTTTTTCCCCTTTCTGGAACTTCACATAAATACTACCAAAGATACCTACAATTTACTTGAATCCCTATTGATTAGCTAATGCAGGCTTCAAAATACTCTAAGTAATACTAGATTTTGTCACCAGCAGGGAACAATCACTACGACGTATACCCAAGGCAGCCACTGAAAACCCAAAATGCTTTGTTATCATAGCATGCTATGGAAAATTATTTTTCATAGCATTGCTGTGGCTGTAGAGAATTGGGAAGAATATCAAGTATGATTGAACAAAAATACGTCAGCATAAATGCTGAGTTTTTGGGGGTCCTCCATAAGAAAGTTCAGAGAGAGATCTGTCTCGTGGCCAGAATATTGGTCAGGTTCTCAGGACAGCTGGGATCTCTTAGGAGCTCTTCTGTAGTTCTCTGTGCAATGATCAAGCAAAGGAGTTAAATCTTTGTATCTTGCTTTACCATTTAGCAAATTAAAGGGTTTTTTTTTTTGTCTTTTTTCTTCCTTCACATGCACTACTCTGGTTATTTAAATTGGACATTCCTTGAATACTGTTTCCCTCTTTAGTCTCTGTGTATGCAGTACTTTAAAAGATTGGATATTGATTGGGGTTGAAGGTTAGAGTATCTAGTAGCATCTAGTAGCACCATGAGCATACTTAACAGTTGTCACCTCTTAATTATAATGAGCAATGTTGTGATTATAACAAGAGCTGTATTAGACTTTCTGGGAAGTTCGTCATTTGAGCTGGAATTTTTAAAGCTTTTTTTTTTTCACAAATGTTGCTTTTTACAAAAGAAATGGAAAAACATTTTATTAAAAAAGGCAGTATGTTTTCTCACTGATATTCTAAAGGAGAATGTATGGAGTCAAAATACAAAATATATTTGAAGTCTTCAAAAAGAAAGCAATTCTCCATACATATGTTCAAATTCTTGCCTTTTCTATTTAATACCAAGGTTAATTTATAAGCTACAGTTATATAAAAATTAGGTCCTTTTCAAATTACACCACTTGCAGGGAGCTGTGCTGATAATTAATACACACAAATGTAATACCTTATTTTTCTCCCAACAGAGACTTATGAAGACTTTGAAACAAGAGTCATTGAGGTAAGTGTTAGAAAAGTATTCAAGGCCTTCAACTAGCTATCACTATTTTATACTGATCTTAGACTTTATTAACCAGTCCTTGATAAGCCTTGCTAAGTCTTACAGCATCAGGAATTAGTCCAGTACTCTATTGCAATTGCAGTGTTGAGCAACACAGGAAGATTGATAAAAGTCAAAAAAAAAAAAAAAAGTCATTGATAAAAGTCAAAGTGGGTTTTATTGGAAAACAATAAGTAGAATTTTGGTGTGATACAAAACGTGTTTGTATTGCAGATACATTGACCCTCATTATTTCTCAAAGGAATGAGGAGAATGCAACTCATACCAAAACAGACTATTAATACTACTGGACATTAACAGATATATTTTACCTCCCATTTATTTTTATTTACGTGCTCTGGAAACAGTGGCACTCATGTAAGGGTCGGTTAAGGGGGGTCATGACTTCAGTTATAAACTGATTTCATGTTACTCTTTGTTCAGAATCAGAGGACGTGCAGCATCCGAAAGGTGGCAGCTCTGGAAGTGAGAACCACTTTTGCCTCTGTCCCTGTTTGTTTCCTACCATTCCCAACTGACTGGTAGCAGCTGCCAGCTCATTTCCAGCTCCATCTGAGTCCACGAGTTTGTGATTTATGTGTTTTAGAGAGCTGATCTCTCACAATTTGGTTATAATTCTTTTAAAAATGCCTGATGTGTTAAAAGGACTTGATTTTTGCCAAAATAGTTGAGCCATTTGAAAAGAAAACCTTCTGAAGTGTGGCAAATGGACTGCTTCCAACTTGGGCCAGCAGAAAGCATTAATAAGAAGTTTTGGCTGAGCTTCCCCAATTCAGAGGTATTGCTATATTGGTGAAGAAGACGACACAGAGAGAAATTCGTTGTTACTTGCAGCAGCTTTTGATAGGCTGAGATGTGAAAGCCGTGCTCAGGGCTTCATGCGCTGAAGCCCAGCGCAGCAGCCTGTAGAGCCAACCTGCTCCCCAGGGCAGGGCACCATGCCTGCAGGTCTTCAGGTGGGCCATGGGCTGGAGGAAGACCTTCTGGCAGAGCCTTCTTCAGGGGAGGTTGTCAGAATGTGCTGCAATTCTGGAAATCGCTCAAGTAAGACCTCGCTTTAAGGTGACACTTTGGGCACCCTGTGTGGAAGAACTAAGCATCCCATATCTGCAACTGAACCACCAGCGACCAGATGAATTCCTAGGGATGTTTTGTGGAAACTTGAGTTGTGCTGTGGTAGATTAATTGCAGTCCTGTTACAAAAACCCTTGGTGGCACAAATCAGCCCAGTGGTTTCACATTTAGAGTAATTGTATAAACTTGTCACTTTAACGTTTTAGTGCTGTTTACTTACCAACAGATGAAATTGCTTATTAGATTTGCACTCTGCTCAGGGTTCTTATCCAAACATTCATTTGCTATTAATATTTAACTACTGCATTATTGAAAAAAAATAGATGTTTAGTTGCTGCTTTGAAAAGAGGTTCCTTTCATTTCACATCTGAGAACCAGGGTATCAACTTGGATCAATATACATTCTCTGATAAATACGTAATGGGTCTGTTTGTACATATCAAGGCCTGTACGTGACCCTTTTATCACTATAAAATGACTTTTCCTTAAGTTGTTATGCAGATATATTCTCTTCCTACTTAGCATCACTAGGAGATAAAATGAAGCTTTTTTTTTGTCTCTGCCATGATATTTAACTTCTTGTTTTCTCTTTCTTCCTTTTGTCCATTCTTCCATTCTTTTATTCTTACATTTCTACTGTCTGAAAGTCATTCTCGCTTTTTATTTTTTCCTGCTCTGCCTAGTAGTGTAATTATTGTTGAAATATTCAAATGCAAGTATTGAAGTGAAGTCATTGTTATTAATAGTCTAAGATGAAAGAAGCAGAACTTCCGAAGCCATTATTTTGGTCGCGAAGGGAAGACTGCATGTATTTTCTCAATTACTGGAACTAGCACTCTCTTTTAACTTGATTTTTTAGCTGCTGAAGTGCAGTGTCATCTGAGACTTTTCACATGTTCCACTTTATAATAAACAAGTTTTTTTTTTTTTTTTTTCATGGCTGTGATAAAAGCAACACTGCCACTTTGAATGAGCTGATATTTGTGTAAGATTGGACATCCAGCTGTAGATTATCAAGTAGGATAAGGTGCCAGGCTAAAAAATTGGGAAGGCAGGGTAGGACATTTTTTCCTCTTAGTACTGTATTAAAAGAAAAGATAGCTCCTGAAGACAACTTTTAATTTGCTCTGAAGAGTATATTATTTAGCACATGGAGCATGAATTTTCTGGTGGCATCAGTTGTTGAGATTAAATTTTAGATTTTAAATTAACTTTCCCTGAAGTCCAGGGGAAAAAAAAAAAAAAAGAACAACTAGGGTGTTGCGGTATTTGCTGTGCTTTTTTATCTACTTGGCAGTTCTCAGACCAGAATGCTTCTTTTTACTTTTTTTTTCCCATTATTTTTCCTTCAACGGCTCCTCTACCACTTTTTGGGAACCATTAGTAAACAAGAAAGAGAAAGCCAGATTCCTGTCCCAAGTGTTACCGATACAGTCTCTGTCAGGGCAAAAATTTCTTCAAAGGTGAGCTGTGGAGAACTGTGATTAGAAAAATATATATATTCAAACCCCGCACCCTCAGAAATATTCATGTCCACTCAGTGCTATCACAATTTGCAACACTAGTTTGAAAGTAATGCTGAATTATAGGATAGATGAAGCAGTAAAATTCTTCTTGCTGAAGAATTTTATGAAATTGGACCATTACATGCTTGCTGGATCACTCTTCTCAATATGCAATGGGAGTGATTAAAAGGGCAGTGAATATCTCACAGTCATGGCCTCTTCTTTGTTCTTAAAATTTTCATGCAGAGATGACACAGCCTGAAAGTAAATAACCATTTGTCACTAAGCACATGCGTCTGTGAAGCTGCCAGATGCCTTTTGCTGGTTATGTGAGTGAACTGAGTCCAGGGAAATTAAGGAAGTGGGAGAACTCAGTACCCTTTCAGATGTGGCTTTGCCAGTCAGCAGTAGCAGATGGACGGCTAATGTTTAAAAGATGCTATTTTGTATTCTGGTATATTTTCAGTAGGCTTTTACAAATTGCAGTTGTAAATGGGTAATGGTGACCGTTGATCACATCACTCGTCATTACTACAGCTCTTCTAGTTAAGCACTTTTGTGACTATTACCTGGATTTTTAGAAGCCTTGTGTTGTACCGGTGTCTCTGTGATAAAGGATATGTCTGGGAAAAGTATTTGTTCCATTCTCCATGTGTTTGAATCTCCGCTTAGTTTTGCTCACAAGCACATTGTGTTGTGCTCCCCTGACAGTTCACAAGTGATGCCCTTTTAGGAATCATGTTCCTTCTATACGTGTCCTGTTATATGCTTATGTGTCTTATTATATGCTCATGTGTCTTCTTATATCCTGTCATCATGCCGGAAGAGCTGTTTTTTCTTCATGCAAATACTTTCCAGAAACAAATCACGTCTGACAAATCTGGCAAGGGATACCATTTTCTTAATTAGCAGGATGCACTTGAAAACAGTTATTCTGCCTCGAGATTTTGCATTATGGTCAGAGTCAAAATCTCGTATTGAGATTTTTGTCTTTGGGACTGTACCTCTTTTTTTGCGGTGCATGTCTCTAAGCGCGCTGCAAGTGCCAAACATTGATTCTTATGCCAGACCTTATGTCTGGGTGTATTGTTCTTGGAGCATGGCCAAACATCTCCTGTTTTGGAGAAAGGCCTCAGAAAAATGAACCAATCCCTTGACCATAAATCAGAGCTTGGTGGTGAAGGAGCTGCAAGAGCAAGCAGCGCTTGCTTCATTTGGGGACAGAGGGAAAAGGTGGTTCATTAAATGGGTGGCAGTCAAAGAGAAAAGGAGATGGGCTATGTCCCAGCTCAGAACACTACCAAATGTGATGAGCAGAAAATCTGAGTAATGGCAATCCTTTTATATACCAGCTTTTCAGGGCTCGTTGCAACACAAGGCTGCACAGGATTTAGGAGTGGGTTACAGGATGTGCTAAAGAGACTGGAAAGCAGCATCACTGTCTTCTCAGAGAAAGCAGCAGATACTTCAAGACAGGGAAATACGATCCCTTAATAAAAATGCCCTTTTGGTGGATCTTCTCTAGAGGTGTAGGGAGAAATGTGGAAACTGATGTGTTACCTGTGAACCGCATTTCGTACATAGAGGCAAGTGGTGCTTTTCACTTTTTTTTTTCTGTTTTGTTTTTCATGCT
This sequence comes from Nothocercus julius, assembly GCA_013398735.1. NCBI lineage: Eukaryota > Metazoa > Chordata > Aves > Tinamiformes > Tinamidae > Nothocercus > Nothocercus julius. The sequence continues at coordinate 281,239 of VZSV01000107.1, read as the reverse complement.
CTTTCAACTCCCTGTCACTGCTTGCGTCACCTGCTTTTAAAAACAATGGCCGATTGCCTTTTGCTTGAAATCATACTGCTGATCCTTGTGATGTGATTTCCACAAACTAAACATTGACATCGGAACTTATTTTCACCAGCTTTTCAAAGTTTCCCTGTTGTATTTGATGTGGTAATAGAAGCCTATCCTTTACTGTCATTGCAGTACCTCACATGGGCACAGTAGGGAAGATGTAGCTGGAGTTAAAATCAAACATCTTTAAAATTGCTTTGGGTAACTAATAAATAGTGTGTAGGATGCAAGAGGAATAGCAAAGTTAATATAACTGTGATCAATCTTAAACTGTGTGCAAGCACAGCTCACTGGAAAGTGAGTTATTTCAAGTGACTTGAAGACTTGTTTGAGTTGAGGGAGAGGGATTATGAGAAACATTCAATTAAACAGGAGAGCCTGATTCACAACCCCTCCTTATCTGAAAGGTAAAAGAAGAACAAAAGAAAATCAGAGTCAAACTGAGAGCATTATTCCAGAAAGTGTGTGAGGTTTCTGTTCTCTTCTGATAAACGAGCAAATTCCTTAACCACCTTCTTCCTGCATTCTGCTGAGAGGAGAAGTTGAGTCCATCCACTTATATGAGCACAGGAAACTTGGCTTTAGGCATGAAGGAAAAGATGCAGTAGGGAAAGCTGAGCACTAGACCTGGGAGTACATGGGATCTCTGTCAGTGGAGGATTTTAAAAGCAGGTTAGATAAAGCTCTCAAGAATGTAATAAGGAGGCAAAATCAGAAACCTAAACTATTTTTCTGCAGTTCTTTGGTTTTAAAAATGCTGCTTGAGGGCATGTTGCTGTATGACTTTTCAGATCTGTTTCATTTGATCTGTGGACGTTTTTGTTCACTTCCTCACTTCCTCTGGTTTTACTTTGTATGTACTGTAATTACTAACATTAGGGCAGATTTACCTTGAAAAGTATACCCTTGACTTCCAAAGAATAGTGATCTGATGCTATCATGAAGTGAAACTGGGTCTGTGTTACTCTCTAAATGAGCAGGATATGTAGGGTAAGTGCAGCAGCGTCGACCTGTGCTTTCCTTCCTAGCAGTAGTTGGAAATGGTCTGTAATTCAGCCTGTGGATTTATGTCTACAGTAGTTGGACTGTTTTCTTTTTGCAGTGCAAGGGGTATCAGACACATGGGGAACAGTGCTGTCCCAGCAGAAAGGACTCTCCCGAGGATGCCCTGCCTGGGTTAAAAACGCCTGTCCTTCCTTCTCGTCATTCCCAAAGTCCCCTCTTCCTGTCTGTGCCACGAATCTCCCCATCGCTGAGCTCACGTCCCATCTTCTGGTTCTGTTTTCCCTGGGACAGCATCATGCAGATGTTGCCTAGTGGGTCTCCCCTCATTGGCAGTGATATTTTATGGTGACAGTTGGGGCAAGATCACTCTCCAGCATCCACTCCCCAGGGCAATGAGTGCACCCTTGCAAATGAAAATTATTTTCCTTTCCAAATTTTGTGTCAGTTGTCTTTGAACTTAAGCCTATAGACCTTTCTTTGCTGTGCTGCCAGGGTCATATTTTGCCCTGAATTTAAGTCCTGATCATTTATTTCATTTTGATTTTTTTTCATCTTCCACTTCTAGTTTAGCACTTTGTGCCAGGTCAAGAATATATACAGGGTCCTTTCTGTTATCTTGTCAAAGCTATTTTAGTCTTTGTATATGATCACTGTTTTAAAACTAAACTGATGTTGAAGATCAACTTCGAGTTTTCAAAGACTCAACAGAATGTGTAAACTAGTAGTGCTGTACGCTACTAGGAACAGATTCATATAAAGGCACTTGAAAGTTAATGTAATGAGACATATTTTTTCCTTTAATGAGCTTTAGTCTAAATCTTGAGAGAACATAGATTTTCGAAAGACCTGATCTTAACTGTCCGTTCATATTTAATGTTCTGTATGTCCTTTTATTGTTATGGTCACTTGTCCCATCTCTGAGTTTGCAGCAGTAATAGAAATTCAAAATGATTCCACTTAACTGCAGTTAAGTATATCTAAACTGACATAAACACAGACCTGTAAAATTGAGTTCAGTATCAAGGTTTTTGCTGTTTTGTTAGATATTTTAGTATATTCTTGTGAGATTTGTCATTGGTGCCTAGATAAGAGATGATAGAAAATAGATTGAGAAGCAAATTTACGCTTAATATCACAGATGGTTTGTGGCAACAGTAGATGAGTTATTTTTATCTGCTGCATACTTACATAGCATAATATGTATTCTGGTCTGTATGTGTCTGAGCTTCCAAAAACAACCTTTAAGGATGGCATTATTAAAAAAGCACTGGCGGTTGTCTGATCGTATGTAAGTCTACTTCCATGCCAAGTTCCTGTTTAGTAATAATTTAAGGATTACAATAAGAAGGATAAATGCAACAAAATCATTTAAGTAAATAATAATAAAAAGTCTTTATTTGAGCCATATACTTTGTATGCAGGCTTATTTTGAAGTGAAAAATTAACCCATTGATCTCAGGTTTAAAATCATTGGTTCAAAAAGAGTATTTGAGTATGTGTGTGCTTATGTTTAGTTTGTTAATAAATGAACAGCCTTTGAGATACTGAAGAGATAGAGGAGCCTTCTCTTATTTGAATTCCTCTTAGATGAATCATTAGTGGGAATTACTGTACTCATAGCAGACTGTCCTAGTGGGTTTTAGGGGGAAAAAAAATCACAATTTATTAAAATTCCTTTAAGCAAATGAACCTTTGGGCTGAAATGAAGGACTTTTGAAGTAATATAGCAAAGTCTGCTTGGATGTTTAGATTTAAGCTTAGTCTATGTTGGAAGGGAACTTGGAGACTTGAGTTCCATGGGTACTTCCCATAAAAGCAGAGACAGATTTTTCTCTTTTTTTTCTCTTTTTATTTTTTTCTGAGTCCTGTTTGATCTTGTAATCCTCAGCACCATAAGTGCACAATTTCATTTTCTTTACTAAATATATATATATATAAAAATCAAATCTGGTATGTTTATTTAAAATTTCTTTAATTGAGTCTATAAATTAGATGCTTTGGTTGTAGGTCAGTAGTTAGATGTGAAACAAGTTGATTTATTAGGAAGTTCTACGCTGTTCGATGAAGTTTTGTGAAATAGGTATGTGTTTTGTTTGGATAGATGCTGTGACTTTTCAGCCTGTTGTTTTTCTGAGTTTTGCTTTGTTCAACCCTTGTGAAATGATGCTGTCTTCTGCAGCCAGTATTTCATTTCTTCTGCAGCCAGTATTTCCTTTCTAGTAAGAAAAGTAGATGGAGAGACTGATGCACAGTATGGTTAACTACATAAATGGTGTTTGTGAAGTAATTATTTTGCATATTAAGTTATATTTTGCACCTCCTTAATGCTTTTTTTTTTATTATTATAACAACTACAAAGAAGTCTAGTCCCTAAGAGAGGAAAATAAATGAAGGATCAAGCAGATAGTCTCATTTCGCTGGGCAAACACCATTTTCGTGTTGTTCACCGTTTTAGTAAACCTGTTCTTGCTTCAGAAGTGACTGCCTGAAGTACTGGAAGTCTTTTGTGACAGGCAGTCTCCGTGGCGTTGTGGCAGATGTTCTGCAGATAACCTGCCCAGGGTGTGCTGATCTTCAGTGCGTACCCTTGACGAGTTGAGAAGGCAAAATCGAAGCGTTTCAGGGAGAGGACCCAATGCTGACATCGGAGACACGCAGCAGAGAACAGGGACCCGTTGAGTTTGCCCTCAAGCAAGCACGTGAATCCGCTCCTGTGCAACTCCTGGGTCTTCCCCAGTCCCTATGCCACAAAATGTTAAAAATTGGGACCGAGTTCAGAGGAAGTGCAATTCCACATCTGACCTCTTCCCTAGACATTTGTCATTGGCCCTCTCAAAGTCAGGTTTGCAGGTGCTTAGGGTCTGTTTTTTTGCAACCTTTCCTATATAGAAATATATATATGATATCTCTGAGTTATAGAATAACTTTGAGAGATATCCTATAGATATCTATAGCATAACTCGGAGAGGGCAGGGAGCTGCTAGAGTAGACCCCCTTCCCAGTCAGACTTGTGGTTTGCAAATCAATGCATTAGTAGGGAACTTCTGTCCTGGCAGAATTAAGGTTTTCGCCCCACTAGCGCCCTGCTGTGATCTGCCAGTTGTTGCATGAAACTGCAGGAGTATAAGCATGAAGCTTCCTTTTCCTTTGTTTGACTTTGGGCAGACACAGGTAGGGTCTCCATGCTGTGTCTCTTTGGGTAACTTTGAATAGCATGCAAGCCCAGGCTGTGGGAGAGTGTCAGTTTTGTCCAGGTTCTCCATGTCCAGGTATAATAACAAAATGGGTTTACTCCTGTAAAACCACAGTTGCTTTCTTAGGACCTAAGACTGGTCCTAAACACTAAAAACATTTCTTTTTAATATGCAAGTTAGTGTAGGATAAGATTTGACTTTGTTTTCATTGTGTCTCCACCGCAGTTGTTACAGGTAAGTGGTAAAACCTTCCTTCAGCAGCCCTGGGTGCAGTCAAAAAAGGGCACTTTGAAGAAAAGTGGCTGTTAGTTTTTGTGGCATGTCCCAGCTGACTGCTGGTTTGGGCATTACAGTAGATGTTTACTAAAGATGGCCATTCTGTGCCTGCATAATTATTTACAGTCAAATTCATTAGATTAAATGCAAAATAAGTGGCTATGCAGTGCGTCCATGTACTATGTAAATCTGTTTCATTGCTTCATTATATTTGAATACTAAAAAAGCTTTTTTAGGAGCTGGCTGGGGCTATATTGTTTTATAAGGTTCAGATATGAATGGAGAAAGTAGGATTGTTCCTTTTTTTTTTTTTTTTTTTTTTTTTTGCAGAAAAATGTTAGCAGCAGCAAAGATTTTGATGTCCAAAGCCAGCAACAAGCCTGAGATAATCAAGTCCCATAATTTTCTGAAAACAAGTGGGGGGTTTGAAATAAACAGGTCTTATTAGTATTTTTGCTTTAAATAGATAGCATGCATAATGCTATTTCTGTATGTCTTTTCCACTGTCCTTGTATTCACAACAGCACAAGAGGTTAAAACAATTGCTGGGAAATGACAATTTGCAGAAAAAAAAGCTGATGTTTGGTTTTTTTTTCCAATTTTTGTCTTGATTTTCAGCAGTTCTCTGGACATACAAGCTACCGTTTTATGTTTTATGAACAAAAATGCAAAAGCCCCTTTTCTGGTAACATTATGCTGCCAAAAGGTTGTGCTTACTCGTTAAGAGAGAGAAATAGTATGTGTAGGTATTTCCTTATAAAGTAAAGCTGTTTTCCTTAGATGTCATTTATAGGAATCAACTCTGTGAGAATAAAACCAACAGTAGCATTTACTGGTGTTTAGCATGAGTTTATAGCTGTAGTTGACAGGTTGCATATGCCATTCTTACTCAAACAGGAAGGCTCTATATTGTCTGTCATCCATTGTTAAATGATTTGATTTTTGAAAAAAAAAAAAAAAACATGATAACGATAATATTAATAACGATAATATTACAGTGGTAGCTGTATCAGTGGTCTAGGGTGCAGTCTTTCCAGTGTCGGACTAGTTCCCTTTTTCAGCCCAATGGTTAGAATACAGTACTGGCCTTTTCGACCACTTTTTAAACGAAAGTATTTTTTAACACTGGTTTGTGTCCGAGTGTTTAGTTAAAAGAAAGTATACACTTGATAAAATGTAGAGGTCAGGCAATATACCCAATTTGTATAGAGAAACAATGCAAAAGATAGCAGTGTAAAGCCCCTGGTGCACTTCAGTCTATGTACAGAGCTTAGTCTGATGTGAGCTAAATATGGAGCGTGTTGGTATTATCTGTGTTCTGGTCCTTTGATGTCAACAGCACTTTAGGTTGCTATTTTAGTCCAAGGCTATCTCTCACATTCTTCATTATGTTGAAGGTAGAGCTGCCTATCATTTTTTTTTCCTGGATTTTTTTCTTTTTTAACTTTCTAGGAGGGTGAGAAGGGAGGGAAGAAGTGAGGACAAAAGATCTTTTTAATACTCATGTACTAAAAATAGTTATCTGGGTCTTCCTAAGACAGAATAAATCAATGTAAATAGCCTATTTCCAGGTACTAGTGTGAGTGGGTATTCTGAAAAGTGGGAGGGTGATATTTTTCCTCAAGATAGTGATGAGAGCCTTCAAGAAGGGATAATTTTGTCTGATAGTCAAGATACTGTGCAGTAAATGAAGCCCCATCCTGGGCTCTCATCTGAATCTTGAATCAATCTGAATCCTTGAATGTTATCTCCAGGAGTATGGCTGTATCTCACTAGAATTAAATTGAGATTGGATATACCTTACAGAAATGTATCGCAGTATTGGCCGTTCATCTCTGGGCCCCATGTGCCAAGAGTTTGTGCAAGACCTGTAATTTCTTAAAGTTGGCGGCTTCTGCCCAAATGAGTCTGGTCATTTGCTTGTTTTTCCCTTTTTTTTCCCTCCAAGCACCCATTTGCACGCTCCTTTGAAGGTTTGTGTTCTTGCAGTTGGGTGTTGCCTATGCTGGTTTGGTCCTTCTGAATCCATCCCTTAGCAGAAACCAGGGGAATCTCTGTTCTGGCACCGTTCAGGGATGAGGACACTGAATGCTACATGACTTGGACTAGATGATCTCTAGAGGTCCCTTCCAACCTCAGCCATTCTGTGACTTACTTTACCAAGCCGTGCAGAAACTTCTTGCCGAAGAAGTGCTACTTTTATGGGAAAGTGAGGGAGTAAAGTTAAAAGACCTAAGGTTTATTGGGCAAAAATGATGTGAAGGACCTTAAGTATCTCTGAGTGGTTTGTCAGCAACTTACTGTATTTTTTTCAAAAGTACATTCAAATATCTGCAGAGAGAGCTATCTGCAGGGAGTAGGAACACAGAAGAGCGATAATTGCATCGCTGTAGTCATTTGTTCTCCATCCATTAAACAAAAATAAATTGTCCAGATGCAACAGGAGATTGTTAATATAATAGAATATAGGGCCATAGTTTCAATTTTCCAGGAAGCAGCAAGAAACCATTAGTATGTGTTTGTTTTAAAAGCACAGAATTAATCTTGGTAGACTCATCACAGATAACTGTATTTTAAAACCACAGTAATATTTTTCTGTGGCAAAAATGCAGTTCCTTAATGTACAGAATCCCAAACCTACATTTCTTTTCGTAAGACTTTGGAAATTGTTTTCCAGCCATTGTTTCTGGAAATGGCACCAGAAAAAAGGCTTTGTGAAAGAGAAATGTTGCATGAAATTACAGTGTCTGAGATCCCTTGTTTGACATACTTGACTGAAAAATTACATGGTATATGTGGTATTCTCTGAGCAATAATTTTCTTCAAATGAGATGTTGGCTAAAATGTATTTATGGGATATTGTGGCTATAGACTTGGCTTTCAGAGCTGCTGGGAGAGTTTCTCTTCCCTAGGTCATGTCATGTTGACTGGGTCTGTAGGTAGATGATAAAAATTACTTTGTCGGCTTCCAGTTCTGATATTGGCACCTGAATGAAGTGGAGTTGAGTTTGGAGATAGTCCTTTCCCCTGCGTTTCTGGGTGAGGGGCAGGTGATCCAGGTTATTTGGGTATTGCTGCATCTCTAGGTGCTTCGTGCTCAGGGGCTGGATCTCCGTCGTGTACAAGATCATTAGCTCTAATCTGTCCCGTGCCTCCGGCTGCCGAGAGGCTGCAGCTACTGAACCAAATTCTCAGAGAGAAATGCTTTATTTACTGCAACTAATAGCCAAGAGACAGAGTATGTATGTTCAACAGCGTGGACTGACAAATCCACTGACTGATAAATTCACTGGTCTTTGAGAAAGTCACATCTTAGTGGTCTTAGCAGGAGAGAGATTAATTTGCCTTCTCCTCCAGCGCTGCCCTTACGACCGCCCACCGCGGGCCCGCTATATATGTCGGTGGGAACCTATATGTCACCCTTGTTGCTTGCTGCAGCCCCGGTTGTGCCCTCCAGCTGGCTTGGGTGATGTGGGGTGCTGGAGGTTTGAGGTGTAGCCAGGAGGGGTCCTGTAACCCGTCCCCCCGCACGGACGTTGTCAGTGTGCAGTGGTGGCTGCACGATGGCCCCCAGTTTGAGGGACGCTGTGAGTAGGGTTGAACACACATCTGGTTTTGAATTAAAAAAAAAAAAAAAAAAGGCAGGCTTTAAATCTGTCTCAAATCAAAATCTAGTAAATAAGGGTAATTCTGCCTTAATCTCGGTCTCTCTTTGGAGGTCGCGCTGTTTGGAAAGCGGCAAGCTACTAATTGCATATTAATTAATTCCCTCGCAGCTTAATGATATGTTCGGGGCTGCAGGCTCGAATTCCGTGCAGGAAGGGAAGCAGAGCTGAACGCTCTCCGGAGGCGGCCTGGGGAGGGGGATGATGGAGCGCGCCCGCGCGCCGCCTCCTGCGCCGGGACGAGCTGGGGAGGCCCCTCCGGCGTTGGACCAGCAAGCAAGGCCAGGGCAGCGCTGGCGAGAGGTGACTGCGCGCGTCCTCGCAAGAGCGGGTTCCAGAAGGCAGCCCCTGCAGCAGCTTATTGCACGTGTTCCTATTGCCACCTTCCGGAGAGGGAGAAGAATGAGCTTTAAGGCCCGGGGGGGAGTCTCTTGGGTTTGTACAAGCACCTATTCACTTTGTTGCTTGGAGGCACTAATATTCATAGAGCAAAAAGAGTGCTCTGCTGATGCGTCTGGGGAGACCCTCCCTCTCGTTGAGTCCCTGTTCTGCATTGCATTGTTGCTGCATGCTTTCTGTAAGTAACCTGTTCTCCCACCTACTTGAATTTTTGAGTGGGCTTGCTTTTTAGCTCTTTAATGCAAGCTGTAAAGTTACGGAAAGAAAAATAGCTTGAAATAAGCAAACAGCGACACTGGCATTTCTTTAGAGCACTCTCTGGAACATATGTGTACCTTGAGTTTAAGAGCATCTTTGTTTTAATGAAAATATATATATATTTTTTTTTTGAAGTCCTCATTCCTAACCTGTACTCAGGGACGTCAGTGGACTGTTATTATTGTGAATGCCAACAAGAATGATTAAGCCATGACCATGTATTTTGTGGTACTCCACTTAAAAATTAGCTTACTGAAGAACTATATTTGTCGAAAAAGGGCAAATGCTGCCTAATTCATGTATTAACAATGCAAGTTTAATTTAACTGTTATGGTAATAATTTATAGAAACTGTCTTGGTGCTTCAGTAAAGTAGATCTTGATATATTTGAAGAGAAAGACAGAAATGACCTATGAAGTAAATTGTGTATGTTAACTAGTAATTCTCAGACACAAATCTTAGCACGATCAAGCAATATCCACTGTTACAGAAAGTATATGCACATTTGTGTGTGTGTTTGTATGTATGTGTGTATATATGTGTGCGTGTATATAAACAAAACCAAGGAAACGAGAGCAACAGATAGACAAAGGATTTCAATTGTGTATTAGACCATTTAAAGTGGGAAGACTATAATGTATTAGACCATTTAAAGGGGGAAGACTATAAAGCATGGGATGAAAAGACTCGAGAGAGCCAGAAGCAAACCCTGCTTTTCAGAATACTCACCTAAGGCTCCCTGACTCCCCAGTTTTTGCTGCGTCCCCTCACTTCAACCTAAATGGCTTTCTTGCATCTCTGCTTGAAGTTATTGCAGTGCTTCTGTTAACATTTCTGGTTCCAGGAATACCGTTTTTCTTTCTCCTCTTTCTCAAATGAAGTCATCTTTTTAGCAGCTGCCATCTCAGTAATGAGTAGAGCTACAAATCAATGCCTTCTGCTGTCTGCAAGCAGATTTGAGTCCCAGGCCTTAACCCATGTAAAGCCTTGAGCAATTCCTGAGAGTGCTTCTAAAATACGTTAAAATGTAAGGGGGTGGGAGGGGGAAACGTTAATGTCACTTTTCATTTATTTGATTTCCTTACTGTCTGTTTTTTCATCACGATTAAAATCACACTTGAAGCTAATGGCGTTAGAGGATATCTGTCATGCAAATAAACACAACAGAGGGGATATGCTAGAGAAACTGCACTGAAATAACTTTTTGCATATCTGAGTTTAGATTCTTTGCAGCATTTAAATATTTAATGCCTTGAAGCCAGTGTCCCGCTGCAGATGATCTTCATTCACAAAGGCAGGATGCATTGCAAGGCCTCATCATAAACCTCTAATGTCTTGTTAATAAACTGACTCTTGAAAAGAATACAGTTGGACTGTGTCATAACAAGCTGCTTTGTATTTCTTTCTGCAGGTGAAAAATGTGTTTTGTATGAAAGCAAAGGAAGGCCGAAAAAAATCAATTCGTGCTGTCGTTGCTATTGGAAATGGAAAAGGGGCTGCAGGTATGTGCAGTTAATGTGTGTGAACAGTACCACATTAATCATTATTTGGAGTACGACTTTAGAGGACATGGTGATTTAAAGAAATATTCTGTACATTCTCTTTTTACAAAAGAAAATTCACCCTTTTTTCCACTAGGCAATATTAAAATAGGTGTAAGAATTGAGAGTCATATGTAAATGTATGCTTTATAATCAAATTATATACATATTCACTGGGACACTTTATTTCCTATAAAACATGATGGAAAAAGTAATAGTACATCATTAGGGTTGGGGCATATCCTGTGCACTGATTAAAAACCATTTTTATTCTTGAATGCTACAGCCAGCCAGTGGCAGGTCTTAGCAGAAGATGTAGATATTATTATGTATCAATTTCTAATAAATCTGTCTAATGAGAAGACCCTAATATTTATTTCTACATTGAGTCTTTTCAAGAAGCTTCCTTATTGTATAGAAGTTCTATCATAAGAAATTCACTTTCTGGGTTTGCTATAAATATTTTATTGAGATTTCTAGTGAAAAGTGGAATTTGACTCATGGCCTTTTGAGTCCGTAGTAACTTGAATGATCCACATCCTGACCTATTTGTAGGTTTTCTATTTATAAAGGTCTCTTCAGCCACTGATTTGAAGTCTAACCATAGAAACGTAAGTGAGACAAACCAAAAGAAACATGAGGTTATGGAGGATGTAGTACACCAACTGTAAATAGAGACTCTCCTTTTGTTTTTTTTTCTTTCCTAACACAGACTGGAGAATACTTCCCAGAGGGAATCAGAGGGATTGAGAGTAGTTTTTTATTTGTTTTTTTGTTCTCCTTGGAAGGGACCTCTAAGCACAACTGTGCTGCTGGGCAGTTCTGGCGAGACTTCTAGAAGCCATCGAACCAGCTCAGCACAGCAGCTAACTTGGATGAACCAGTCCTGCAGAGAGGGTCCCAGCTAATACCATGCTGCTGCTTGTAAGCTGTTTGTAAGCTCACACACTGCAGAGACAGAGCCGGCTGTCCAGACAGGCATACGACCTGGCCATTCCCTTCCAAGGCATTTGCAGAATGCTGCAATAAGTAGTCTCCGTTCTTTCTTCAAGGGAAGTGCGTAGGACTCTTAGCCAGAAGAGCCTTTGAGCTGGTCAGAATTGCTCTTTACTGAATGAGGAGACCAAAAAATGACTACCCTGCAGCTTCTTAAGGGGTTGCCTGCAAAGTAAAGAGTTGAGGAAAAATTCTGCACCCTCTTGGCTAATTCAGTTCTCGCTGTTGGTAGGGTCTCTCATGTAGAGAAGGCACAGGACCCTTTTTTTTTTTTTTTTTAATGATTTTTTATCCCCCTCACTTGGGTGCATCTGAGGTCCTGTGTTTCACTCTGTCAGTTACAAAAATTATTAGGCATCCTTTATTTGACAGGACATGTTTTGCTTCTGGTTGGCTCAGGCTTGGCTCAGATTCTGAGCCAGTGGGCTAAGATGTGAGGACAGAATTACAAAAGACAGTACTAATAGTTCTTAAGTATAAAGTGATTTGTAAAGGAGCTATACACTCACCCTGCACTGCACTTACATGTTTCTGGTTCTTTTGTTTAGGAAATGGTGTTAATCTTTCACTCAGTTTTCAAGTACCATGAGTTAAAGCCTTTTTTATTTTTGTAGGATAAATTTTGTTTAAGAAGGACCCTTGAATATGAAGCACTAAATTTCTCCTTCAAATGAGATAGTTTTCTGTATGTTCTCCTGAGGATGTAAACCAGTGTACATTAAAATTCGTGTTAGACCTCAAACAGACTTGGAAATAAGAAAGCTATGCAGAATTAAAATGAGATTCAGCTGGGAAAAGAAAAAAGCCAGAAAGTGCAGAGTTCTGAGGCAAACAGTTCAAGTCATATGCATCTGTCGGGATGGGGGGAATACAGGATGCATTATATTGATGGCAGAGGACAGGAAATTTGCATTGTTACATGACTGAAGCAGAGAAAAAGTCTATTTTGGGTGTGTATGCCTTCAGAGAGCATTCACCTCTTGCATGCGAACAGTCTCCTTGCATTATGAGCTGAGTAGCTCCCCCTGCTTTTGGGATGCATATGGAAGCTCGAGTAAGCTCGAATAATGCAGAGCGTCATCCATTTGGAAGATGCAAGCCCAGATGTTTGCCTCAAGCTGAACTGTAACTGCAGTTTGGAGGGAATAGACAGATAGAGGAAGGTGTCGCTCTCTTGCAGAAGAAAATAGCTCTGAAAAAAGGCTGTCTACCTCTGCTCTGAAAGGCTTTTTTTTCATGAAATGTATGCCAGCATATTACTAAAGACTCACTTTAATGCATATCCTTTGAGTGATTGAATTGAGGTTGCCCAGTTGACCTCATTTTTGCTGTTTTCTGTTCTGATTGTTAATACTCTGTTAATGTGCTCAGTGTGTGTGCAGTTTTCCTGCATTTGCTTGTGGAGGAGTTAGGAGGTAGCAGAGCTGCGTTGCTTCTGGGAGCCTGGCGAGGGCATACGAGAAGCTGTCTTGGGTGGAGGCTGATGGCAATTGCTACCCCACACTATCTGTCGCTTCCACGCCAGCGTCCGGGCTCGCGTCCTTGTCCTGTCCGCCGGTAGCACCGCATCACTCGCAGCGCTGTTGCTCTCCTAGATCTCTTCCAGCTTATTTCTGCTGCGAGGACCAGCCCGTTTCTGCTGAGAGGACTGCAAGAAATTAATGAGGCAGAGTTGGCTATCAGATCACAGAGCGCTGATTTTTGGATTAGGCTCCATGGATTTTTGGATTAGGCTCCAACCCCAGCTGTCACAGCAGCAGCAAGACCAAAAATTCCCCCAAAGCAAAATCCACCTATTTGAAGTGAGGCAATTGGAAGTCGGTCCATCTTGACTGTGGACTACAGAGTTGATCCTGGAACAGCCTCCTGTTCACTCAGCATGGTCAGTCAATGTCCACTTATCTGAACCTCCTGCAGATACTTTGAGGGTTCTTTGCTATCTCTTCATCACTGCCACAGTTCACCTGAAAAGTATCAGTAGGTCAGAGAGGATCGAGTACCAGCCCGTAATTGCAGGGTATGGTTTTTCTTCCGTTTTTCAGGCATAGATTTTTTGCCAGTGCAAAAATACTGTTTTCAGAGTGTCTGTTGTGCGAACGCAAGCCCAGCCGTCTGCGCCCCTTGGGCCTTGGAGCCACTGCTTGTGCAGACACAGCTGCTGTACCTACGTCGCCTTCCTTCTTGTCCTTCCTTCCCCTTCCTTCTAGGCAGAAGATCGCTTTTTTTGGATGAAACAATCACTGTTACTCAATTATTTGGAACAACTGCACAAAAGAAATGTCTTAATTTAAACCTTATTCCTCTTTTTTTTCTTTTTCAGCATCCAGTTGATGGGGATTTGTAATGGATGAGTTGTTGCTTTCTATTAAATGTATTTTTCTCTGAGCCATTTTCTGAGTATAATCTGTGCAATGGAGTAGAAACAGCAAGGACTAAACTTGATTGTGATTTTTTTTCTTCCATTGCCTTTCTCAAGGTCCTGCCTGATGCATGCATTTCTCACTAATAAAATGACCTTTTTCTGTCTTCCAGGGTTTGCAGTGGGAAAAGCAGGTGACAGGATGAACGCATTACGGAAAGTATGTTGATTAAAAGTCAGCACAAATATTTCATAGCTATGCATTTGTGAAAATAGCCAATATCTTTTTTGTGGTCTATAGGTAGAAATATATCCATGTACATGATTTTTCCATCTTGGCACATATAATGAGGTTGCTACCCAATGAGATTCTGTTAATACTTCATTTTTCGAATTGTTTTCTGATATAATCTGTACACACAAAGGGGTCAGATGATTTTTGTATTTTTTCCCGGTTATTTTGATTTCAGGTTGTGGTATTTTGGAAGTAGGAACAAGAAAAAGTTATTTTAAATAAATTTTATTTAAAAGATTTCTTCCTTTTTTATGGGCTATGCTTGTCCCCCTTTGCTTATTTATTGCTCATAACTATGTAGCATATAGAGTCTGTTTATATAGCAATTGCTTAGGAATTTTTCTCTTATATACACATAGTGAATTTATCAAGGCTCCTTTAGATGTCAAAATACGACTTGTAATCTACATTAATCTACTTTGTGTTGTGATGCTCAGTAGCAATGGTGAAATACATTGGATCGATACAGTGCTTACTGAAGTAAAAAGACTTTTTAAAAGAAGAAGTCTCTTAAAATGTTGACTCTGTTAGGAGAAATTAAGTTCTTTGAAATTTTGATGTCCATAAACTAAGTGAATTAGACGTGGCTAACCTTTTTTTCTGGAGGTTACTTACTTGTTTGTTTATTTTTTCCTGCCTAATTGACTAAAAAAAAAAGTAAATTCCAGATACTTTGCAGAAAATTTGTAGGAAAAAAAATAATTTCTGCCTTTCTTTCTTAGGCAAAGAACAAAGCGATACGCTGCTTACATTTTATAGAACTCTATCAAAACCACACAAGTAAGTATTATCATTTTTCTTGGACTCTTAAGTTTCAGTAAGCATGCCATCAAGAAATAGTTGGAGCTAGCTGCATGCAATTAAAAGATGTTAACTAAAACTTTCTTTGGCTGATGCATTGTAATGATCTTTGTGCATCGTTTTTATTCTCCAGCTTGCTATCTGAAATCTTGGCCCCGGGCTATTTTAGCTAGACAGTGGTACTGTCAGACTATCAAGTCCCTCAATCTCTGTGTAAAACAAGTCACCATTATCTGGGATGAATATGCAGTTTGCTCTTCACTTCCATTCAGGCTTGTACCAACAGTTACAGGAAAGTCCTTGAGAAAAGTTGTGTTACTGTTTCATAACACGAGCTGTTGTTTTTAAAATATTAAATTGGGAGGTTTTTTTCCCTTGCACTCTTCCTTCTCCACCATGTGTAAAATGTGTAGAGCTAATGCATAGGGGTAACCTAGTTATTTCAGGCTCTTAAGAAATTTTTATATAACAACATTGAAAGAAAAAAAATGAGTCTGGGGCTCTTTATGAAGCAGAGAGAAAGCTGAAATGGGAACTCTCATGTATGGAAAATCCAGTGTGAAAGCCTAAGGGGAAATCTTAGGTTAAAGGCTGAGTTACTAGAAAATCTAAATACCAGGAAGGGGGCTAAAATTCATCACGTGAGTTCTCTTCAAAGCAAAATAAGAATGATTAAATGCATGCTTCAGATTTTCAAAGTGAATCCGGATTGTGTTTAGCAAGCAGTGAAGTAATAGTCACAGGTGTGTAAATAGCCTTAATTTACTCCAGAACTTTACCTGGATTAACCCTTCTCTTTAATGAAGTCCTCAAAGCAGAAGAAACTAATTTCCTGTGCTGATTTCTGAAGAAGTGCTCTCCTTACGCATGCTAGCTTAAAGCTTTTCTCCGAGAACAATTATGCTCTAATTCTTTTCTTCCTTTTTTCCTCCAGTTTACCATGACATTAATGTGAAATTTAAAAGGACAACCATCCGCATGAAGAAGCAAAATAAAGGTAACTAAAGCTGCCTGGAAATTTTGAAGTTTTATTAATTGCTGCCTATTATTTTCTTGAGGAAGATAAATTTGTACAATGTTCATTTACTTCAGAGATGTATCATTCAATTCTGGTCTACTGTGCCTCGTTTAAGATGACCTGTTGTTTTGCATTAGAGATTCCTGCTGTAGCTGACTTTGTTTTTATATGTCAGGGTTTCTCCCTTTCCCACAATGGTGGATGCACCTCATGGTTTTCTTTTACCTTTGCTGCTTCCCCTTCTCTTTGGCTCCCAGGCCGTGTCTCCCCATGTGTTTTGTTTTTTTTTTTTTTTTCTTTTTTCTTCTCTCTCAGGTTTCCAAAATGTAGCTCCTCCTGCTCTAAAATACAGAGAAGTTTAATCTCCTTCTCATTGTGTAGTTGGAGGCAAATGCCTTTAGAAGTATCTTCGGGCATTTGTTCCCACTGTATACCCGATGCATGTTGTGGAGAAATGATATATTCTTTCCATTATTTTTCACCATTTTAATCACTGTTTTCAAGACCAGGTTCAGAGCTATTTTTGTCTGCAGTGCTGGGACTGCTTCAAATGTGAATCCGAGTGCAAGTGCCTCGGATCCGTGCCTTTTGAATAGCAACATTTGCCAAAGCCCCACTGACGGGCCCATTCCTCCAAATACCATGCTGGGGTAGAATGGGCAGCAATCTTCCCTTGACTGTCTCAGACTACCCATGGCCACGAGCTGGAATGAGGACAGCATCCAGCCCGCTGCTCCACCAAAGCTATTAGTGCTTTATTTTCCCTAAGATAAAACCCTAGCAGGAGCTCCCCATTCAAAACTGGTGCATTGTCTATAGAAATTATCCACCAAGAATTCTCCAGCCTCCGAGGGCTTCTTGCCCTGCACCAGTCCAGTTTGAAGACCTTTTCACTGCTGCAGGGCTTCATTTCCCTGTCCTTGCAAGACGTTCTCCTCCACTTTGATCCCATTTGTAGATGCTTCTTTAGACTCCTGTTTGTCAGATACCAGTATTTCTGAGCTCGTTGATCTGATCTTCTACGTGGCTACTAAAAGTGCTTCCAAAAAGTGTTTTCAGTCTGCAGGGGTACCAAGTCATCATTGATAGCTGTGAAGTGCAGTGTCCCAGCATGTCTAATGACAGCTGTTCAGCACCAAGATGAGCATCTCCACCCAGGGAGGACCATGACAACTCACAGTTTTGGCCAAAGACATGTGCAGTCCACCAGACATTGCCACTCAGTTTTGGGTGCGTTGTCTCTCCACCAGCTTCTACTCAAGCACTGACCTTTTGACGACTCGAGGAATGCAGTGCTGACTTTCTGCTACCCCTTTCCTCGTTTCAGAGCTGTTACAATCAGTGCTTTGGCAGCTGCTGACGTTCACAGCAACCTTGCAACCTGCTGTCATGCTTTTCAGGATTGCACCATAAAAGCTCTTATCGTGTGAAGTAGCTTTTGGAGTTAAAGGTTAGCTTACTTCTAATGCCTTTCAGTTTAGGTGTGGTTCATTTTATCTAGGCAGCTTCTGCTTTAAAGAGCTTAAGTGATGATGCGAGGTAATTTCTTTGCATGAAATTCTGAATTAGACAAACATGATTCAACTCTTTAAACAGTCCTTTGCTTTTGGAATAGATACAGGTAGTGGCTGTTGCACAGAGCACAGATTTAGTTGCAGCTGAGTGTCCTCATTGGTCCTGCAAATATGCAAGCAGGAAATAAACTGAACTGTATGCCTGGCCCTCTGTAAAGCACTTTAGCTTCATTATGGCAAGACCTGAACTGCAAGAGCATTCCACGATTAGCTCATAATGAGTCAGAAATTTGGGATGATTTTTCAGAAAAAACTGCCATTGTGCTCAGTTAATTATTTCATCAGTTTCTACAACCTTTGAGTAAGCTGAAGCATTGACACTTTGGACATAATGTTTGATTTTGTGTAGCTAATATTCTCATTCTGCACTGTCACATTAATAATATGAGAAGATAATTATTAATATTCAGGGGTTTGAATATATATTTTGCAAGCATCCAAAATTGCTATGACTCTTCAATCTAGTTTTTACTAGATGACATTATTTTGGTTCTGAGATGAGGGCTTTTTTTTAAATCAGTGTGACACAAAAGCGATGGCGTGGGCTTAGAAAAATCTTCTCAAAGCAGCAGGCGTCAAGCCAGATTGTCTTCTCGTTTGAGTTTCTGCAGTTCTGCATTTAATGACCCCTCAAGATCACAAAATTAGATAGTTTGGCCTGTAATTTTTAAGTTAACCAGTTTTAATAAACTTCAATTTAGGATTCAATATAATAAAACCAGGCAAAGAGCAGAAGTAACGCAACGGAAATGCACATCACCTGCAAACAGCGATGCTCTTCCTGTTAAATGGCAAATGTTGCTCTTCGTTAGAGGCTGCTATTTCCCTGCAGTGAGCCACAGAATAAGGTGATCCTTCCCATCTCCTCTCGTGTGCTCCATTCCTGGACCCCAGGGCTACCAGGGGTCCCAGGGCTACCCAGGTCTTTCACGTTTTCTATTTGTGCTTCTGATTTCCCAGCACAGCCCTGCGCACTTATTTTTATTAAATTTCATTGCTCTCATTTCAAACTGTGTCTGCAGTTTTTCAGGCCCGTGTTGACCTCTCCTCCTCACCCCCCGTACGTCTGCAACCTTCCCTGAGTGAATATCCTCCACCCATTTCTTCCAGTCTCTTTTTCTCTGTCCAAGTTGTTAATGACAGTATTAGCAGGAGCTGAAGTCAGAACAGATTCTCAGCAGGATCTTATATGAAAAATGCTCTCGGCAGCAGCAGACTGCTACTAATGGGGACACATGATTTAGTGATGATTTTGCATGGTTATTGTTTCCCTCGTTTGTTTTGTGAGAAAATCCTGCAGAACTGTGTCCAAATATAAAATCAGTTCTGTCACGCTGGCCCCTTGGCACTCAGGTAGACACACATTGAGTGTGTCTTTGTTCGGAGTCTTTGGACACTATTCCAAGCACTCGAAACCTCATTGATGACAGCATGTTCTGTGCCTGCTTGAGCACTGAATTTAAACTGGCTGCTCTATACTGTTCCCAAATTCCCCCCCTTTATTTTTGTTTTGAAAGATATACCTGTCCTTTGGGTCTTCCTCCGTCTTCCCTAGCAGCCAGCATGGGCCAGTGCTTTGCACCATCTGAGTATCTTGCCAGCATTTTCAGTTACACAATGTATTCATA